>WKFP01015076.1:572781-650281 GCA_011057875.1 Pterocles orientalis
AGGAAGGAAGGAAGGAAGGAAGGAAGGAAGGAAGGAAGGAAGGAAGGAAGGAAGGAAAGAAGATCCCCCTAGCCTCTATCTTCAGAGAATCTTGAAGTTTTATGGTTAAAAACCCATGTCAAGATGACAAAGTGAAGTCTATATAAGCAACCTTAATTCTGGCTCTTTATAGAGATTCATTAACATAGTCATTATTTCAATGACTGGGTACTATTTCTCAAATAATACCATGTGATTTAATATAGTTTTATGTGATCTTAGATGCACATTCTTAGCATCTTGGAATACATTTCCTGTTTTGTACATTTAGTCTGTTTTTTACAGTCATAATGAAACATGCATGTTTATCGACTATGACTTTGATATATTAACAATATATAATTCTCTCTCTAAGGCTATGCCTGCTTTGTGATGTTAAGGTATAATTTAAGGAGCTACCTTCTCTGGCTTTAATCTAGGTAGTTTGAGCTATAATTGCACTGAAGATACAGAACAAGATTCAGTCCCTTAAGTAAATATACAGGGATTCCTGGTGGGCTTTTACTTTAGGTGTTGAAGTCAGTGCTCTCACATTTGCTATTGTTCTCCGAATTACCTAGATTAAAGCTAACTCAGGCATATCACTGTGCTGCAATCACCAGCTCCTCTGACTGCTGTGCAGACAGACCAAACATTTGAGATTTTACAATCTGGGCACAGATACTTACAGTATCAAATGCATTGGAAAGACTATTATTTAATATAGAGTTGGGTTTTGTCCAGACAGGTGTAAAAAAATAGGGAAGAGATTTGGGTCAACAATCATAATTTATATAGTTAATAAAAACCAAAATATAGTCCTGCCTCACTGCACTTAAGTACAGTTGGCATCATGCAAAGCTTCTCAGCTCAGGATGGAAAACCTTGAAGAGCTAGGGAAGCAATCTAAATTGTGAGGATCTGAAAACATAAGAGGGGAAACATGGGCCTGAAGCCAGTGCTGAGGAAGGGATGGGACTGAGAAAGGAATAAAGGAGCTGAGGCAATCAGTGTTGGAGAAACTGGGGAAGAGCTGGGTTTGAGAATTTGAGAAAGGACAAGATTAAGCAAAAAGTAACAGTAAGGAGCAATGGCAGAGTTAGAGCAGGGCATAAATTGCAAAGAGGAGGAAAAGAAGCTTTCAACGTCTTTACCTTCATTCAGCAGAACAATAGAAATGGGTGGTACTTAGTACTCAGGAAATAGATTTTCTACGAAAGGCTTGAAAATTGATCACTAAAGCTGAAACGAACCTGAAAAATAAAATTCAAAAATGAAATATTTTTTAAAAAAAGATAAACCCAATAAAATTAAAATTAATAAAATTTAAAAATTAAAATTTAAAATTTAAGCTGTTAGGTAGCTAGCTAGTTTGGAGGAAAAAATATGAAAAATATCCAAGAAATCTATTTCTAGTTCTTTTAGGCAGTTTGTAGGTGTTTATTATCAACACAGACAAATCTTTTCCTTCGGAACATTTAAAATTCTTTATAGCTCTGACCAGGTTCTGTTTGCCTTTTCTAGATGAGCTTGTAAGCCCTGGTTGTTTTCCTGTAGACTTTGAATCATGTACATTTGACTGTTTTCTTCACCACAAAATTCTGGTACAGTAGAGAAGGACATATGTTGGTGGTTTTCAGACACTCCTAATATTGCTTCAGAATTAGGTTAACGTTTTTTATCCATATATCGGCTTGCAAAAGATATGATAGCTTTGACTTAATTAAGTAAAATTGTCACATTAAAACCTGAGAGATAAACTGAGTACCTATACTAACATTACCATAATTTGTAGACCATAGGAAAAGAAACTATGAAGAGCTGGGTGGATACCTTAGTATAGAGGAGAAGTGTTATGCTTTGGTTAAGCTGAAGGTGATGACAAAAACAGTGCCCTGCTTCTTGGAAATCCAAAGAGATAGTCTGGATTAGTGTGTGTATAGTAAATCTAAAAGATTTACTAGGCATAATTTTATTGTACACAGAAGCTCAGGAGCATTGCCACACTACAATAGGATAGTGAGCTACTGGAGTTATCTCATGATCTCTTAAGTAATATTGACCACAAAGTGTCCTATCTAACAGAATCATATTTTACCTGGACTGTTGAAGATATGCTTCCCTTCAAGGAAATGTAGTTTGTTTCTTGGCCACAGCAAGCTTTTTGGATTTTACCATTTAGCAGGACTGGGGTTTTTTGATTGTTTGGGGTGGGTGCTTTTTGGGGGGGTGCGGGGAGATGTGTGAATTCAGTGTGAGGTTTTAATGGTTCAAAACCTGATTCAGTCCCATGGATCAAAAGCAAGCTGTCTGAAAGAGAGATGCAGGGTTTTGGGAAAAAGGGTGGATAACTCATTTTTCTGCAACATGTCTGTTTTACTATTTCACCATCCAGTATGACACGTTGAAGTAGAAATAGGAAAATCAGGACTAAACTTCACTGGACATAGCTTTGGCAGTTGGCATAGTTTTCTACTTGAAATAGAATAATTTCAAGAATGAACAGGACCCTGATGAGGTCAACCCATCCAGAGCTGTAAAATCTTGAGGGTGGGTTTAAGCTTGACAGCAATGTTACATTTTTTGTCAAAACATATCCTCCAAACTGACAGAAGTTCACAAGAAAATCACAAGACCATGTAATTTACCAAGAAGTACAAATAGAACATGGTACCTTTGAGAGCTACTGGATGGGTGGATTTGGTGACCCTAGTGAGAAGTCCAGTTCATGTTTCAGAGGAGGTTGTTGTATGTTGTCCTCTGGAAGTATGGCCATGTATTTGGTCACATTTGGCTGGCCATGCAAGGTTAAGGTCACAGGAGAGGAAAAACCCTGCTACTTTTCTGAGCATTTTTCTGAGGTTGTCCTCTACTCATTTGCACAGATTTGGCCTGAGCAACAGGAGAGAAAGGACAAGCCCAGTGGACTAGCATACAGTTACTAGAGAAATTCACTTCTGATGAGAGAAATGTCTTTCATCCAGAAAAGCATTTGTAAGACTACAGGAGGTCTCACTGCATCAGGACTTCTTTGACCTCTTCACACAGTTTTTGACAGAATGTTAGAGCCTCGTGACTGGATTTTTCTTCTGTATTTGACTAAATAATGGAACATAATTTCCATTAACAAGTGATACCACCATTGCATTTACTAATGTCACTGAGTTGATCAATAGCCAAAACCACCTTCTGCCATAAGAAGAAAGAACTTTTAAGGGGGGAGAACAAGTATGTCCTAAAATTCCTTCTGCAAAGAGAGAAAACTTTCCCCTGCTCCCCACCATCTGTTCCTGCTCATCTGCCAGCTATTGGTTTTCCCCATGCTGGAGACAGGAGGCAAGAATCAATATCTTGCAGAGAACTTTCCTCAAGTGGCAACTAATAAAGGTGAAGCTATTATTACTTGTGAAAATTATTGTTTGTGGGTTTTGAGGGGACTGGGTTTTTACAGTCCTCCTTCTCCATACAAAATGCCCAGAAAAAGTCTACATAAGAGGATGTGAATAGAAAAGGCTTGATTTAGTGGGGACCTCCAGGACAAGTGGGGATTTGTTATTTACAACTCCTTTTGTCAGAAGGAAAAGTGGAGAAGAGAAAATAAAAACTCAAGAGCTCAGTGCTCCCCGACTTGCGACTTCTGAAAACTGTTAATAATATTTTTAAAGTTTATAGACTTGGGTTGGATGATCAAATACCATCTGGCAAAGCTGTCAACTGATGCTTCAGAAGAGGGAGTTGCTCTCTTTTGCAATTCACTATGATTGTTGAGAGGGAAGTTGCTGAGGCAATAGGATGAAACATCTGATCAAATTTAAGAGCAGTATTCCTTGTTCGCAGTTCACAGGATTTGGGAGACCTGAAGGGTCTCCATCTTAGACTAATTTCTCATTGAAGTTATAGAGGAAAATTTGCCATGGTATGGTATTATTGTACCATTTATAAGGTTAGCAAAAACTCCTCCAAACCCAAACAACAACAACAACAACAACAACAACAACAAAAAAGAACACTTGTTGAGTTATTAATTTCTAGATTTTGTGGCTTTAAAAGAGAAATATACCTTAGTCTTGAAAACACCATCTCAGCAGTCAGAGTTCAAAAAGTGGTAAGAATGGTGAAGGAGGAACTAGAATGGACATTTTGACATCTGAGTTTAGAAGGTTTCTGTAAATATTTAAGTTTTTTCCCATACAAATAGATAACATTGCAATAATCCAAACAGTAGCTGAATACTAGATGTATAGGTGGAGGGCATTTTCTTTGGGGTTGTTTTTTGGGAAGTGGGGGGTGTTTACATGTATTTTGACTAGAAATTTTATAATAGACAAAGATAGATACATTATCTGTATGAAATGCGTCTATTAACTTCAACATGTATTTTCGTATTTTCCTTAAAATCACAAAGCCAAATCGTTCAAGTCAGTGGTTTTTCTTTGTTTTTCAAATGCTTCACTTTGTCTTCATTGCAAAGTGACGGACCAGCACTCATAATGCAAGTAGGAACAAACTACTGAGCAGTGAAGAAACTTGCTGAGTCACACACTTTCCTTGGCCACCTCTTCTGGAGGTATGTCTCTGCTTTCCCAATAGAGGAATGTTGGTAAGAAGAGTCACACATGGAGGGAACCTCATAGTTCATGAAAGGTATTTATTTATCCTTTTCAAGCACAAATATGTGTGTTTACAGGCTTCTCTCTGAGATGCCTTGATAACCCTGCATTTGCTCACATCATGCTCACTGATGCTCTGAGGAGGACTCCTAAGTTTTCCCCTGGGGTATAGTTTCCCTGGCTTGACTTGGCTTGAAATATGGGTTTTAATGTGCTCTAGGGTCTGTACTACACTCTCCCATATTTTGCTAATGGGGGCAGACAACTTCATCTGTGCAATACAGTAGTTGTTCTCTCTTGAGCCATGTGCTTTAGAGAGACACTAGGAGAGGATACCCTTCTAAATATGAGTCGCTGCCACAAAGGTGAAACAATAGTCGGTATTAGCACGATAACTGCAAGTCATAGAAAGTATGAAATAAAACTTGGAATGTAGTGAAAACAGATTGCTAAAATGAGATGATACAGTGAGGTTTGTGCTGCTCTGCATGTTTGTTGCTTCAAAAGAAAAAAAAATATGTAGCTCCCTGAAGCAGGATTTTCTGAGATACTTACTGCTGTGTTAGCTAAGCAACGTTATATTTAGTAACATAATACAATTAACTAAAACATTCACTCTTTCAAGTACTAGCTAGTTCCCTGTTCTCCAGGATGTAACAATTATGGAAGAGAGCCTGAAAGGAATTCTATCATCTCTGTTGTTTCAGCATTTAATTCCTGTCCTTCGCCCTCAATGAAATCAATGAAAGTTAGACACTTTGGTATTTTTGAAAATCCCATTAGGTGTGTCTCTGTATCTTCAGGGTATGAGATACTTTAAAAACCTGTTTTGTGGCCCATATGGCCATGGGAGAGCTATACATTAAAAAGAGTTGTGTGACTTTAGTTATTCTGCATTTTGACATATCTTGGAGTAAGAAATTGTTAATTTGCAGCTCGTCTTGAATACAAACTGATCTATACATTATAAAAAATATACACTCCTCTTTAAGAGCCTGACCCTGACACCCTGCCCCTTGACCAATATCAGCCATGTAGGCAGACTGCTGAGACCCTGCCCCTGACTGGTATTGGCAGCACAGGCAGGATGCCACCCGCATTGTCCACGTAAAGTATGACTCTCTAATCACACTGCCATTGGTGTGTGGTGTGTGCCATTGGCACACCTCTTACCCGCATTCAAAAGACATTTGCATGATTGGCTGTTGTGGCCAGATAAACTGGACACTAAAGGTCCCTGGCAGTCCATCAGAGACAGGATATTGCTTGTGATCCTCCGTTTGCTACCGGGAATTGTTAGAGTTGCCTTTTGGGTGTGTTGTTGGTCATCTTACCTACTGTTTCAATAAAGCTTTGTTTTATAATGTGTTGTCAGGTGTCGTTACTGTTCAGACCACAGATCCTTAGATCTTCTGCACTGGTTATATTTCTGATATCTTAGTTGGAGAAATAATTTGTTCCAATTTCCCTGAAATCAGTGCAGCTTCGCAGTTTATTATTACTGGGGCCCCACCTTGAAGAATTTCAGGTGAGTCTGTATAGTATACTTGGTGAGGATAAATATACCTTACATTCATGAACTGGATAGAAATTGAAACTGTTGCACAAAATTTCTAATAGGGACACATTTTTGAAGTTTTCAAGTATTTGTATATAATCAGATTTTAAATGTGTTCATTTTTTCCCTATCACAGTGCTTCATCCCACCTGAGATGCACTGTAATGAAATCCTTTGCTGGATAAGTAATTATGAATTCTAGGAGGAGTTATTCACTTAGCCTTGGGTTTTGCTCTTTGTGGTAGTCTTTAACCAACAGTGAGAATATTTCTTTCAATGGTATGGCATGATAGCTGAAACAGGTTCTTCTAAAACCACCAGCTCCTCGTTAATTTGTCATTATGCAGATAAAATGTTTTTCTATTAGGAGATGTCACGCTTCTTTTTGATAATGTATTTTATTAAATGCAAAACAGTAAAGTTAAAGGTCTGGCTTAAACCAACAAAAGCATGGAAATTTCCCACTTCATTGTTAATTTACTCCATATGCTTTGTTAATGCAGCACATAATAGGAAAGTTGGCAACTGCTCTAAAACCATTGAGTTACCATTAGAACCAATGAAATAGGTTAAGAAGATACACTGAAATGTTGGAGCATTCCCGTGATTTTTGTCTACTTAAGCCGTTCTCGTATTTTGTGGGTTTTTGTTCAATTTTTTTCACTTGCTTGTGTATAACAGCATGCAAAAAGAGAGATAAATCTTCTACTTTTCATGGCTTTTTAAAACTCAAAATCAAACCCGTTGGACTAAATCTGACTGAAAAAAAAAAGTGCAAAATTTCAACATGGACATGAAACAAAACCAAATCTACCCCTATACCTTTCTTTCCTGTTTCCCAAATTAATCCTTCTCTTCACACTTTGACTTTTAATTTCTTCTGATTTTTAAAACACCTCTGAGTTTTTAGATTAACTTTCTATCATTCCCATTTAACATCTCTTCTGCCGCATTTTATACCCTATTTCATGCCCTATGTTTTTCCATCTTCCTTGATACCTAATTCCTTTGGTTCTCTTTTCTGTTACCTTTCTTCACTCATTTTTATTATTCCTTTTTCAGCTTAAATACCATTCTTCATCTTCTGATAAACTCTCTTATTACTCTTCACCATTCTTTTCTTGGTCATTACAGCCAGTCTTTCAATCAGATCACTTTCATCAGCTAAGAAATAGTCATCTAGGTGCTTATTTTAATGCTATCTCCAATATGTGAAATAGACATCTCAAGGGTAATTTATTCCATATTCTTCCATAGTGGTACTATGAAGAATCTCTTCTCCATTGCCTGCTGAGTGAACCTACCTGATTACATGGCTGGTTTTCAGAAGGCTGAAAGTGAATAACATCTTCCTAATTTGCTAAACGTAACTTTGAACTTCAAACCCATTTTCCTGTAGATGTTTCTGAAGTACTTTTCCAGTGTGGCATTGCCATTTATCCTACCCTCTACCAGTTAGAACATATTTACAGTAGGGAAGATTGAGACCATGTGGATCGAGTCCCAGGTCCTTGGTATCTGTGTTAGTAATGTCTGTTACTACACCGACACCTAACATCAATACTCAGAAAATCTTTTTCAGAAATGTGGGTTAATTAATTTCTAAACTCATTCTTCTCTCTACATCACCATGTCTTATTTTGATCTGATTTGATTTATTTTGTTTTAAACAACAATAACAACAAAAAACCCCAATCCACCCGTCCCTCAAATGAAAAAAACAGAACCTTACTGTATTCCTTGTCAATGTGAGTAATTTCTCATATGAAAAATAATAACTTGCTTACAAAGCTACTTCTTGTGTCCAAAGATCTAGGATAAGACTAATAAAAAATCATCACAAATTAACAATTAGAATATTTCTGTTACCAAATTTTTACTTGCAGTTTGAAGGTAAAATTGAAGGACAGTTTATGTACAAAGAATGCTGATAGTTAGTGGACTTTGTATATGTACATAATTGTAACATGCTCCTTCAGGCATTTTGTTTTGAACATTTACATGGTAGGGGGGGTTGTTGGAGGTTTTGTTTGGTTAGCTGCCTTTTGGTAGCAAGAATAGTATTTTGCTTCTCCACATATTCAACGGATGAAAAACAGAGACAAGTTTCCTGAAGTACCTGCTTAGTGATTTCATATTAGATCTTTGTGAGGCACTGCTAGATAAGTGTCAAAAGAAAATGTTGTTTTGTACATGACGTATTTTTAGAATCAATGGTCTTTTAAATTTTGCTTGTTTGGATTTTTTTTTTTATAATGATATATTTTTCTAAAATTTCCTCTTCTTATATAATAGATATTACCTTCTTTTCTAGTAGGTCTCCTATTCTTTCATTAACTTAACAATAACTAATTTTTAGGTGTGAATTCTGTCTTTAAGATTATTCCTAGTGAAAATAATCTGGTTTATTTCTCATATCTGATTTATATTTTCAGTATTTCGTTCCATTATATTATTTTTCTTGATGGTAAACTTACAGGTTCATAATGATCTCTGGAGACAGATGTAAATAAAAAAGAAAAAAGTAGACTAGTGTTTTCCAAACTTCATGGGAAAATTAATGGTCCTTTCAGCACTTAAAGATATTTTAGTATGGGAGAAGTGCTCTATAATGATATAATCTACACTGCATAACATTTCTGGCAGGTATTTAGGTGTGACCTGAACACCATTTACAAAAGCATCACTACCTCAGTATTTAGGTAATATTGGGTTATATGTTTACCTATGTTTGTGTCAGTAACAGCCTTTTGGAAAAAACAATAGGAGATAGATTGTCTTGCAGTAAGGGTAGAGAAAATAAGCGTGGTAGGTCAGAGTTATTTTCATATATTTATGTCACGTGTGGCACTATGTTAACCTCAGTAGTATAAACCATTAAGGATAAGATGTGCCCAGGTAGCCAAGTGTCCCAGTGTGCCCAAGTGGCTAAGAAAGCCAATGGCATCGTGGCCTGCATCAGAAATAGTGTGGCCAGCAGGACTAGGGAAGTGTTTGTGCACCTGTACTCAGCACTGGTGAGGCTACACCTTGAATACTGTGTTCAGTTTTGGGCCCCTCACCACAAGAAGGGCATTGAGGTGCTGGAGCAGGTCCAGAGAAGGGCAACAAAATTGGTGAAGGGTCTGGAGCACAGGTCTTACGAGGAGTGGCTGAGGGAGCTGGGGTTGTTTAGTCTAGAGAAGAGGAGGCTGAGAGGGGACCTTATCACTCTCTACAACTACCTAAAAGGAGCTTGTAGTGAGGTGGGCACTGGCCTCTTCTCTAAAGTAACAAGTGATAGGACAAGAGGAAACGGCCTCAAGTTGTGCCAGGGGAGGTTTAGGCTAGATATTAGAAAAAATGTCTTCACTGCAAGAGTGATCAGGCATTGGACCAGGCTGCCCAGGGAAGTGGTGGAGTCACCATCCCTGGAGGTGTTCAAGAAACGTGTAGATGTGGTGCTTAGGGACATGGTTTAGTGAGTTAGGTGGTGTTGGTTGATGGTTGGACTTGACAATCCTTTAGGTCTTTTTACCAACCTTAATGATTCTATTCTACTCTAAGATTCGCTTGCCTGATCAGGCAAGTTCAAGATACATTGCAGAAGAGCATAACCTTCTGCAGGTCCTGTGTGTCATGTGAAAGCCCCATGCAGATGTCTTGTAGACCTTTTGTGTTGCTAATGGCACTAGGAGCTCGTGTTTAGGCAACTGAATCCCCATCAAAAGGGGAATTCAGTTGCATATGGTGCTTGCATGAAAGTGCCTCTATATGGGTCAGGTATCAACACTTCTGTTATGGTTAATGGAGATTAGTCAATCAACCAAAGGGTTAGAAAGCTGGCTGATTGATAGATGCCTATGTTACAATTAGCTAAACTGTGCCTTCAGCACCTTTGACAGTATTTACTAGATCTCCATTGGTTTTAATGAGAGCTTAGGCACTAGATAATGGAAACTATACTCGGTGTTGTGCTGCAGGTAAAATCTTGTAGATACTAGGGAACTAACTCAGATGCATAAACACACATGTCTAGTACTGTCTGATAAGCTCTAGGATATGTGAGATATCTGCATAGGAATGATGGTTATGACACAGGTATTGTGAGAGATCCATGGCTTTCTGGAATAACAACTGGAAACCAGGCAGGATACAGGGCTCTGTAAAAATCCATGAAAATTTTACAGTTTAATGGCCTTTTATATACTGTACTTGAATGATCAATTACTTATGCTTACAATGAACATGGATTAGAAAAAGAAAAGGAAAAAAAAAAAAGAAATATATAAAGAAACAGTGAAAACTACAAAAAAAGGAGTCACACCATCTCTTGCTCAGTCGGTCCCAGAGCCACTCATTGTTGGAAGCTGGGAGAGAATTTGCAAAAGTTATCCTACGCTTTCTTTTTTTCTTTATATTAATAGAATTATAAAGTCATGAAATGGTTTCGGTTGGAAAGGACTCTAATGATCACCAAGTTCCAACCCCCCTGCCATGGGCAGGGACACCTCCCGCTAGACCAGGTTGCTCAAAGCCTCATCCAGCCTGGCCTTGAACACCTCCAGTGATGGGGCATCCACAACTTCTCTGGGCAACCTGTTCCAGTGTCTCACCACCCTCACAAGGAAAAATTTCTTCCTAATCTCTAGTCTAAATCTACCCTCTTTCAGTCTATACCCATTACGCCTTGTCCTCTCACTACACTCCCTGATAAAGAGGGCCTCCCCATCTCTCTTGTAGGCCCCCTTCAGGTACTAGTAGGCTGCTATTACGTCTCCTTGGAGCCTTCTTTTCTCTGGGATGAACAACCCCAACTCTCTCAGCCTGTCCTCATACAGGAGATGCTCCAGCCCTCTGACCAATTTCGTGGCTCTCTGGATGCTCTCCAACAGGTCCAGGTCTTTTCTGTGTTGGAGGCCCCACATCTAAACACTACTCTAGATGGGGTCTGACGAGAGCAGAGTAGAGAAGGAGAATCACCTCCTTCGACCCTCTGCTAATGCTTCTTTCGATGCAGCCCAGGACACAATGAGCTTTCTGGGCTGCAAGCACACACTGCTGGCTCATCTTCAGCTTCTCATCAACCAATACCCCCAAGTCCTTCTCCTCAGAGCTGCTCTCTATCCATTCTCTCCCCAGCCTGTATTTGTGCTTGCGATTGTCTTGACCCACATGCAGGACCTTGCACTTGGCCTTGTTAAATTTCGTGAGCTTTGCGTTTGCCCACCTCTCCAGCCTGTCAAGGTCCCTCTGGATGGCATCCCTTCCCTTCAGCATGTCCACCACACCACACAGCTTGGTGTCATCAGCAAACTTGCTGAGGGTGCCCTCAATCCTACTGTCCATGTCACCAACAAAGCTATTAAACAACACTGGTCCCAGTACCAACGCCTAAAGAACACTACTTGTCACCGCTCTCCACTTGGATATTGAGCCATTGACCACAACTCTTTGAGTGCAGCTGTCCAGGTAATTCCTTATCTAGCAAGTGGTCCTTCCATCAAATCCATGTTCCTCCAACTTAGAGACAAGGATGTCATGTGGGACTGTGTCAAAGGCTTTGCACAAGTCCAGGTAGGTAATGTCAGTTGCACTTCCCTTATCCACCAGCTTTGTGGCTCTGTTGTAGAAGGCCACCAAACTAATCAGTCACGATTTTGCCTTGGTAAAGCCGTGTTGGTTGTCACCAATCACCTGCTTGTTTTCCATGTGCCGTAGCACAGATTCCAGGACGATTTGCTCCATGATCTTGCCAGGCACAGAGGTGAGACCGCCCAGCCTGTAGTTTCCCGGGTCTTCTTTATTTATTTCCTTTTTTTAAAAATGGGGGTTATGTTTCCCCTTTTCCAGTCTGCAGGAACTTCGCCAGAGTGCCATGACTTCTTGAATATGATGGATAGTGGTTTGGCAACTTCATTTGCCGTTCCTTCAGGACCCGCGGATGTATTTCATCAGGTCCCATGGACTTGTGCACCTTCAGGTTCTTTAGATGGTCTCGAACCTGATCTCCTACAGCTGGCAGTTCTTCCTTCTCCCAGTCACTGCCTTCTGCAACTTGGGCAGTGTGGCTTAAGCTCTTGCCAGGGAAGACTGAGATAAAGAACTCATTAAGTACCTCAGCCTTCTCTATATCCTGGGGTCACCAGGTCTCCTGGCATTTTTGCCTGCCTTCCTCTTTGTTGGGATGCATCGCCCCTGAGCCTGGAGGAAGTGATCCTTGAATATTAGCCAGCTTTCTTGGGCCCCTCTTCCCTCCAGGGTTTTATCCAATGGGACTCTTTCAAGCATGGCCAAAGTCCACTCCTGAAGTCCACGGTAGTGAGTTTGCTGTGCGCCCTCCTCACTGCCCTGAGCATCTTGAACTCCACCATCTCGTGGTCACTGCATCCAAGGCTGCCCTTAAATTCTACATTCCCCACCAGCCCTTCCTTGTTGGTGAGAACAAGGTCCAGCATAGCCTCTCTCCTGGTTGGCTCCTCTATCACTTGGAGAAGGAAGTTGTCATCAACACATTCCAGGAACCTCCCACAAGCACACACTGTTGACCTAAGCGCACACTGTTGGACAACCTTCGATTTTTGACACCATAACAGTTGTATGGTCTTATAAGTGACCTACTACAGACGGCTTGATAAATGAAAGAAATGTTTCTTTGTCAATGATTCTGATTTTTAAGCAGCAGCAAAAAATCTATGCCAAAAGTAAAAAAAAAAAAATAATTAAGTTATATGTTAGTAATGTTAAATACATATGACTGAAGCATTTTTAGTTTAATTTCTTACAAGTTCTGTATATAATATAGCCATGATAAAAGTTTTGGAGTAATTCATAGAGATTGTTGTTAGGCTAGACATAGAAATATTTTTTAAGAAAGTGACAAACCAGAGGAATATATTTAGGTTACATACTTTCAAAAAACCTTCAAACCTCTTCACTATCACACAAACTTTTTCAGGGACAGAGACAGGAAAATAGAAATGCCATTGAGGATAGCATGTGTTACAGAGAAACATTAATCTGACAATAAAATCTTCAGGTAGAAAATAGAATGATAACCATTGTGAAATCTTGTGAAGTATTTTAGCACTCACAAATCATTCTGGATTTTGATACTGAGTTTTCCTTGGAGAAAACATTCCTGCTGGGGAAATGTCTAGTAATACTTTACTGACTTCCTTCCAGTTATTCCATTTTGTCAGAAGTTTGAAACAGTTTCTCTGTTGCCACCCTTTGAATCAATGAAAAGGTGCCGTAATCATGTTTACGGAATGTACTCTTGTCCATGGTATCAAGCATATGGTGTGATAAATATCATACCTGCCATATGGAAGTTGGATACCATAGGAAATGTAATTCATTAGCCATATCTCCACTTGTGATTGGATTTAGCATGCACATACGTTCTGCATATTACTGTGGTTGTAACTAAAATTAGGACACTTAGAGTCTGTACTTGTTTACTTTGCGAGGTCCTCCAAGAAAGTTGCCTTCCTCCAGCCAAGCCAGTGGGAGCTCCAACAACTTTGTCTCAGCTGGAAATTGCTCTTTGCAGTAAAACATGGTCATTTCATGCTTTGATGTGCTGTAGTGAACTGTGTTAAAACAAAACCAAACTTTTACAAAACAAATTCTTGCTATCATCAACATAGCAAATTCTTGCTCTAATAACCAACAAAAAACCCTAAACAATTGCACAGAGTTTTATGTTAGTTTGTAAAAAAAACTCCTTATACTGCACTTGTCTCTTGAGCTTTATTTTGTTCATGCTGAAGGGCTACAGATTTTTGCTATGTATTTGAATGTTGCTTTGCCTATGTAGGCAGACAAGGATATGACATGTTCAGTTATAGGAGGGCCATGAAGATGATCAGAGGGCTGGAGCACCTCCCCTGTGAGGACAGGCTGAAAGAATTGGGGTTGTTCAGCCTGGAGAAAAGAAAGCTCCGGAGAGACCTTATAGCAGCCTTCCAGTACCTGAAGAGGGCCTACAGGAGAGATGGGGAGGGACTTTTTAAGAGGATGAGGGGTAATGGATTTAAATTGGAAGAGGGTGGTTTAGATTAGACATAAGGAAGACATTTTTCACTGTGAGGGTGGTGAGACACTGAAACAGGTTGCCCAGGGAAGCTGTGGATGGCCCATCCCTGGAGGTGTTCAAGGCCAGGCTGGATGAGGCTTTGAGCAACCTGGTCTAGTGGGAGGTGTCCCTGCCCATGGCAGGGGAGTTGGAACTTTATGATCTTTAACGTTCTTTCCAGCCCTAACCGTTCTATGATTCTATGAGTTATGTACACTCAATAATCTTAAAATTAGGGATGTTTCAGAGAAAATGTTCATTCTAATGACACTAAGAAATTTTTACCTTTTTCTATTTTTCTTGGCTGTAGATTAACCAAAGGATAGCAAGTCTGATTATTCATAGATTTATTATTGCTGTTCTAGAAATACTTACTGTGTTAGAAATTAAAATAATTGTCAAAAATACTTGCAAAACTATTTGTATTAAGGAATGCTTACAAAGAAATGTGAAGAATAAAAAGTAGTGTAGGAGTCATTGTCTTTATTTTGTCAATGGTAAATACGATCTCTGACTCAAACAAGACAGTCACTGCAAGGTATCTTGAATTACCTTCCTACACATCCTTTTAGTCCTGACAGATTTTCTCTCCCATTTTGACACATTAGTTTCAATTTTCTGGACAAATAGAACTAAACTATGTATCCTTTGGTAACAATGGAAATCTTATCAAGTTCTTGTCCACAGGAAAAGGATAATTGTAAGAGAAAGAGGGAAAATATGAAATACAGCAGAATATAGAAGAATAGATAGCTAGATAGACAGACAGACAGACAGATATATAAAATCTTATCAAAATGTGATACTCTCAATGTCTCAGTAGTACCCTGCTGCTTCTGTAGTTGCATGAAAGAGAACTTTCTTAATTATTTGGTAGGTTACAGCAGAAGCAGATTAATTTCAAATTGCACATTCCCTTTAGACTGTTTTAATCATTGATAAGTTATTTTCCACAACAGCTTAACTGCAATATGTGTAATATTGTAATTCTTTGACAAATTAAAGACAGCGCAAAATATTACCCTTTTACTAAGTACCATTGTTATACTGGTATAATCAAATTTGTAGAACACAAAATAATTGGGGAAAAATGCCTTTGGCCTGAGGGAACAGCCCAGGAAAAGCTGTCAGTGCTGCAGTGCTTGAATAGAGAATTACTGAAACATGAATGTGAAATCACAGAATTGGATGCCCAATGGAAGGGACCTCTGGAGATCACCTTGTCCAACACACCTGATTAAGCAGGGCAACCTAGAGCAGGTTGCCCAGGACCATGTCCAAATGTCTTTTGAATATCTCCAAGAATGGAGACTCCACAATGTCTCTGAGCAACCTGTGCTGGTGCTCAGTCACCCTTACAGTGAAAAGGTGTTTCCTCATCTTCAAATGGAGCTTCCTGTCTTTCAGTCTGTGCCATTGCCTCTGGTCCTGTAACAGAAAAGAGCCACTGAAAAGAGCCTGTATCTGACATCTTTACACCCTTCCTTCAGATATTTATGCACATTGATGAGATGCCCCTGAGCCTTCTTTTCTCCAGGCTGAATGGTCCCAGCTCTCTCAGCTTTTCCTCATAGGAGAGATGCTTCAGTCCCTTGGTCATCTTTGTGGTCCTTTGTTGGACTCCCTCCAGTATGTCAGTGTCTTTGTTGATTGAGGAGCCCAGAACTAGACCCAGCACTCCAGGTGTGGCCTCACTAGTGCTGTTTAGAGGGGAAGGATCATCTCCCCTTCCAGCAACGCTGGGAAAGAAGTAGGAAAGAAATGGGAAGGAAAAGTTTGAAATAAGGAAAAATACAGAAGTAGGTACTCTTTTTTGTTTCTTTGATTTAAGAGACATGGTAAGACATAAGTTCATCTGTGTGTTTATGATGAAGTTACAAATACAGAAATTAAACAGATCAATACAATCAATCTCATAGTAATGTAAATGTTGACTATTATTTCATAATTTATTAAACCACCTCAATTACAAATAGTTAGCATGCCTTCAACAGCATTCATCTACACTTTATGAAAGCATATGCATCCAGAACACTTTATGAAAGTTTTCATTATTTAGGTGGAGAAACTTATGTACAATGATACAATGTGATTCATCAAGTCTCAAACTAAGCCAGTAGCAGGCTGAAAACAGGACTCATGTCTCTAGGGTCCCAACTGATATGCTGTCTGTATGAATATGCTTTGCATTGGACATTGGTTAGGACAATTCTCTATTTAATTTTAATTACAAATTAAAAATAGCATAATTAACGTTAAATGCATTTCTTGTGTTTTCCAGCTTGTTGGTTGAATTAATCGAAAAATATGTGTATACATTTTTTTGCAGATAATGACATGGCATATTGAAGGTTAAATTGCAATATAGTTTATTTCTATTTCCATTTATTTGATTTGGCATACATTTTAAAAAAATCAACGACACAACATTAAAACCCCCAACAACTAAACTTCTTTACATTAGCTGCATTTTAATACTGATAGTACAATTTTGTTTTCAAATATAAGTCCCAGTAACTTCCCTCAGGTAAGAAAGTTCACCTCAACGTATGAATTCTAACTTTGAAGAAAACTTAGCTCCAGTGTGTTGCAATTGATTTTCAAGTGCCTGCAAATTAAACTCTGTTGTAGTCTTGCTTAAAGCTTTTAGATTGCATTATATATGACCTTGTGATGGCAAAGAAAGCAATAAAATGGGGCTACAAGAAAATGTAAACAGAAAGAACACTTTTATTATTGTTTCTCAGTCCCCTGTATTCCAGAGCTTTTACATCGCCATGTTGCCAACATAACTGTCACATCAGTACATGACTCTATATGGATATGAATACTAATTTACCAGGTCACAGTTTAGCTTTTACAATTCCATAAGTACACTGTAATTAAACAGAAGCAGTTCGTACTTTCTGAAAGAGTGTTTCTAAAACATGGATATAGGGTATTCCTAAATCCTGGAAGCAATTTTCATGGAGAATATATCTCTGTTTAAGAAAACATCATTCCTCTCTCATCAAATAAACACTGGTGTAATTCAAGTATCCTAATGAGCAAAGTAATGATGAAAGGAATATTTTAAACAACTGGTAGCATAGCTAGATCACGTAACAATTTTTGTTACGTTTTGTCAAAGAATCTTAATTTTTTCTGCATCTTAACTTCTACAAATACAAGTGACGGATCTCTTTCCATATTTTCTGCAATGACATTTGCAGTAAATTTAATTTATAATATCGTACCAAGTATCCACTGCTGCACTGTCATTGAGATTATTGAAATGATAGTTCTGCTAGATAATCTATCAATCCAAACTGCAGGACTTGGACCAATCTCGTCTATATTAAAATTACCTTCCCTGTAAGAAAGACATAATTCTTCTCCTTTCTTTCACAACTTTGCCTTCTGTTTTGAGTTTTATGAATAATTGCTTTCTACTGATGAAAAACAAATTCTAATATACTGCACACATGGTCATTGATCACTATAAGCGCTAATGTATAAATAAAAATATGTTTATGTTTCAAACTAAAACTGACATCTCTATAATAAGACCTCATGCGCACAAGCTGGTACATTACTATACCATACCCAGAGAGGCTGATTGCTCAGTTTTCTGTGAGAGTTTTTCCATCTGAAATATGGATCTTATGTTAATAAAATATGGAAATAATAATATATATTTTCAGTGAAAAAAATCTATGGGGTATTTGATTGTTAAATTAACTGAACTCCAGGATTCTCCATTAATTAAGATAGTATTGCAGGTATATATTTAAACCAAAGTACATTTACAACTTTGACTTGGTGTACCACTATAAACCTGTTCTCTATTTCTGTTTCAGATGAGAAGCTGCATGATATTCCCTTCCCAGTCTCTAGTGGATAATTACCTATGCTACATAATCACCATACACTTTCTGTACAATTGCTCATCTGTTATTGATAAAGGCCATAAATAAATATATGGCAAGTCAGAACTGTAGTGCATTAGAAATGGCACTTGATAACTTAAGTAAATATGATGAAAGGGGAAGTGGAAGAAGGAGAAGGGGAAGGGTCATGAGGGGAGGGAAAGGGAAAGTAAGGGAAACTAAGTGCAGTTTTTAAAAGCTGAACATGATTTTTTCTTTCTCATGTACCATGTAATCTGTGTTAAGTTTGATAGGTGTGGACCAAAAGTTTGGAAACAAACGAAAACAGGTATCTCCATACTTTCTTTTTAAAGAATTTCTCCTTGCTGATTGTAAGAATGGCCACTAAGTTGCTAGCTCTATAAAAACCAAACCAAGACCCCAAACTTATTTGGAGAAAAAATAAATCAAATCTTGTTACAGAAAGGTTTAAATTGAAAATATTTTATGGCTTTGGTAAACTTTGAATGTTTTGCATTTCTTTAAATAAGCAACTTTAGTCCATCCATTAGCCAGGAAGAGGGTCTTTTTCTCCAAGCTAGTGTGCTGTATAGTTTGCTTCTAAGATTAGACTATCTTCACTGGATTCTGTGACCATTACTAGTGTTGTAAGCATTGGTTCCTAGGTGTCCCCCCAGGAAGAGCAAAATAGAATAAGAAAGAAAACTAAGAAAAAATAAAGACAAAAAGTCTGATGTAGATTCAAAATAATTTTTACATAAAAACATTGGCTTAAAAGTACGTTATACTAGAAATAGTAACTTGAAATTTGGATAGAGCTTTGCCATCTTAACAGTTAAGTCTACAGCTTGTTACACTAATGATTCTCTGAGAGGAAAAGCTGAGTTTAATTCTTATTACCTCAGTGATTAATCAAGAAGAATCTTCATGCTTGCATCCATTTAAAGATATGGCTATATCCCTCTATCCTTACTATCCCTTTTATATTTATTTTTCCATTCAAAAGTTGTCCAAAATGTTTGCTATAAATAATTCATTGGGTAGTAATGTGTATCCTACTGGGTAGCTAGTAGGTTTTCACCTTTACATTTCGGAAATAAATTCTGTAGGTTTCCACTCTGCAAACTACAGTCTGCATAATAAAGGAAAGACAGACTTTCAGTGTCCTTTCTCCCACATCCCTGCTGTATTTGGACCCATGGACTTCCATGCTCTATTCTCTATTCCTTCCCATCTCTTTCTCCCCCTGCCTCCTTCACCTCACTTTCCACAA
This sequence comes from Pterocles orientalis, assembly GCA_011057875.1. Taxonomy (NCBI): domain Eukaryota; kingdom Metazoa; phylum Chordata; class Aves; order Pterocliformes; family Pteroclidae; genus Pterocles; species Pterocles orientalis. The sequence goes on from WKFP01015076.1 coordinate 592,169, forward strand.
AGAAGCGAGGTGACTCACAGAAGTCAGTAACAGTCTTCTTGCTGACATCTCAGTGTTTTGGATCTAACAATGGTATAGGAAGGTTTTTTCTTCCTTGGATTATTGTCTGCTTTCTTCTTATTGGACTTATGCTGTCTTGGTAAAGAGGGGATCTTTCATGGTTCTCTTGTTCTTACGTGTTAGATTATGAGAGGTAGGAAAAAGGGATGTCTGGTTCCTTCGTCTATCCATAGACAGACAGACCTTGTGGTCACTTGGTGGTCATACTGTACTTTGGTATTGCAATGTGAAAGGCATTATCATCAAGCAATATTTTAAAAGGGGATTATGAAGAGAATCAGAAAATATAATTTCTCTTATGTTCCTTTTATCTTTATTTGTCCATTTTATATTTTTTTGCCTTATAATTCTGTTTCCATTTTATACACCTCACTAATCAAAACATTTATTTTTTTAGATGTCTTAAAGAAAAAATAAATTCATGATTCATGTCACTTAAAAAAAAATGTTTTCCCAGTGTTATTGCTGAGGGAAAAAAAAGAGAGTTTTGTTTGTAGGCATAGGCAGAAATCCATGACTGAATCTTATCTACTTTCTCCCTGTTAGAAGAATGATGCCCAAGAAAGCACAATCTCACCATAGTTTCTATTTAGTGTCATTATTTTATTTTTTTATTGTAGTGCTTTCCAAAGTAATACCTAGGTTTCTAATAGACTACTCCTGGGCCATGTCAATTCCTATTGATTTCTACTATTTCAACAAAAGTGGTCTTCCTAGCAGATATCTTGTAGCACTCAAAGCAAGTTGACGAGGTGCAAAGTCAAAAGAATTTGAATCCTGGCAACAGAAATCTCAAAATGGAAAATACCCACAAACTTAGCTTGGAAAAAGAATGACAGATCTTCTCCTGAGCTCTGCCTGGACCAAACTCCCCTATCACTGTGATGGTGATTTATTGCCCTCATAACCAATGCTCAATGGCTATGAAGATTGTTGTCTGCCTGTTCCAATCATTACTAGATCCACGTTATATCAGAGACGTTTACTTCAAAGCACAGTTAATCTGAGCAATAGACTTCTTCCCTTTGTCAAAAACCCCATGTGGTGTTATGATTTGCCTTCCATCCAGGGTTTGAATTAGTTGCTAAATGTAAGTATCCATCATTGTTAAGATGTCTTATTTTATACACTCTCAGCTTCCCACTTCCCCTCCACAAAGGCAAAGCTACTGTCACTTTTAGAATCCATGGCAATGGATACCCTAGATTTCTCTGATGACAATAGAAGGCTATGTGTGGGGAACCAACTGTGTGACCAGCAAAGAGCACTGTCCTCACTCCAGAGAGTATACTGCAATAGGTGTTCAATGTGCTTGCTTTAAATATAGGTAACACAGTGAAGAACCCAGGATAGTTTAAATACTAAGAAGTTTTGAGTCAAATGTGTCAACATAATTTTATAAGTGAGAATCTCTAAAATATTACTAAGCACTATATTCTAAAATCCCCAGACATCCAACTTCTAATAAGCGGTACTCAATTTTATTTTCCAAAATTTAAGCATATGATCCATTTAAAATGATTTAATTATCTACAGTGGTAAATTTATTATCAAGTATGTGCACTACTTATCTTAAATATATTCCACACAATCATTATAATCTATTAAATAAAACAGATTATCAAAAATAACTCAAAATAAAAATTTTACACTGTTCCTAAATGCATTCTGATTACAAAATAATCACCAGTTGGTAACAGATACCCAATTTAGAGTTTAGGTGTATTACAGCCTAACGTAAAGACGTACATGGGGCATGGGGCCACATTCCATGACAGAAAGGCTCCAGAGAAATGTTTGATCATTCTTTGCGATGCATAAAATATGTCACAGCTGTACTATAAAAGATATCAGCCATCAGGTGAGGCTGTCATTTGCTTTTGCTGGATTATATTGGAAAAAATACCGTGTTTCTGCCTTGTACTTGTGTGGGATTATTGCTCAAGAAAACACAACCTATTTAGTCTGCATACATATTACTGTACTGCTGCTCTATTTCAAAAGAAAGTAGTCATAAAATAAACATGTTAAGGAGAATAGATCTGGCTGATATTTTGTTTCAACATACACCCATTTCATATGTTGTAAGTTGTGAATATGTTAAGTACTGGTCTACATTAAAGCTAGGTTCTACAAAAGGATTGCATATTTCTCTGGGGTCTAGTTCTTTTCATTTGATTTCTGTTATGCACACATCTTATTTTAGTTCAAAATCTAAGCCTGTGTCACAAATGATATGTATAGCAAAGGAACAATGGCAGTAAAAGTAGACGAATGTATAAAGATTTATTATATTTCCCATTAAATCATGGACTTTAAAAAATTATATTTATTATTAACATATTCATCAAAATACATACAAACTGCAACTGTTAGAATTTTAGTTGAATTTAATGATTTTTTTTGTCCACTCTGTTCATCTGTTAGGAAGTACGTTTATCAAAAATTCATGTGTTTTTATTTACTAGATGGAGTACTACTTATCAAAACAAAAATTGTTTGTTAAAATACCTTTGGAGACTGATCTTTGTGCAACATTTATTAAATGTACTATAGTCACATAAGATATAATATTTTAATATGGCAGATGTAGGAAACACACAGAAATGTGTTGGGTAGAACACTAGTTAAAGTTTGTAACAGTTCTTGTATCATAAATTGTCTTTCTTGAGATGCAGATGTAGATGCTATACGCTTTTTCTAGTTTAATGTGTTTAGAGTTTGGAGTAATCAGTTTAGTGTTGATAATTTGAGATTTTACTCCAGGGTCTTTGGTGCTCAAAATTATTCTAATTTGCAAAATGAAACACTATTATTAGTTAAAAAAAACACAAGAAATCAGAAATGCAAGACAGAGGATATTATCACAAAGCTAAGTTTATCCAGATTCACCTGAAATTCATGCTGATGAATAACAATCACAATTTTCAAGGCCATTAGAATAAATTTTATCTGTTTTGTAAATATCTTGGGGTTTTCAAAAACTTTTCAAACTTAAACGGACCTATCTAAATGACAGTTTTACTATTAGTTGCTTAGTAAGAAAATGGAAGTAATTATTTTTTTAATTGAGTTTGAAGAAACACTTTTCACAGAGAATTAACATACGGCACAACAGACAAAATCAATTAAGGCCCGCCATCTGGCAGAAGTCTAGAAAAGTTGCTGCCATATGTTTTGACCAAGACTGCAAAATAAACTGTTTTATACTGTCAGCACCTCCAGTTCTGTTTTATAAATTACATTCAGTTTTATTATATATATGAAAAAGATTAGGAAAGGTTTCATCTATGACTGGCCAGTTAATTGGAAAACAGACGCTATACAGAATTTTAAAACAGGCCCAGGGTGAAGGGTCTCATTTTGAAAGCCATTTGACAGCTGTAAGTAACAAAAAAAGTGCAGGGATTGCTATACATTGTTTATTAGGCAGATCTTTAATGCCTTATCAGTAATATTTTAATCATTCTTCAATATTCAACAACCGTTTTTCTTTGATAATAATTACAGAAGAAAATGCAATATAAAATTCCTGGGCAGAGGGGAAGAATATTCCTGAAATTCATGGGTAATATCAAGAAGTGGTGAAAAAAAAAAAAAAGAAGAAATCCATCTTTTTCTTAAAAGGATATAGTTTCATAAAGAATAGATTTTAAAAATCAGTATATATGTATGCTGCTGTTGGAAAAATAACATATCAGGTTCAAATGAAATTTAGGAATGTTAATCTCTTTTGCAGCTGCTATTTTTGTTTTATGGTATTTTTACAGCTGTTTTTAATTTCTTTTAAGAAATACTAAACCTTTCGGAGTATTCCCAAGTGAAACACCATGGTACAGATAATTGGTTTCATTGCAATTCAGATTATGAACATCATTTTTCAGTTGTTACTTTCAAACTATATACACAGCTAAATCTGTAAGCCATTTTCCTTATTTCAGCTACTATCAAAAAGGGAGAAAATGGCTTAAAACATCACAAAGCCTTAATGTCTTTATCAGAATTTGTGATGTCTGAAAATATTTACTCTACTAATTAAGAATGTTCATGATCAATGCAAAAGTATCTTCAAACATATTTATGTTTATCTGATATATACATACATATATATAGGAATAAATCAATTATTGCTGGCATAAGACATTATAAACTGACATATCTGTGTACCAGAAAAGCCTATTCAAAGGGAGTATGTATAAAGAAGAATTTTAATTCAGTTTTGAATAAATTGCATAGCAACTATAACTGAAGAGCTGTTAATAATATCTCCAACATTTCCTCTGTCCTGTGCTCTATCCACATCATATGCTGGCTTGCTATCACAATTCTTGTAGGAGAAAAACAGACTAACTTTTTCCCCATCTTCCCCTCCCCTGGGCCTCTGGTTAATATGGGTCACAAAGTATTGAGCAACACCTGGATATTTCTTTTTATCCTTATGTTCAACATGTGGTTCCACATTGTATTTACAATATATCCTCCTAGCCCTAAAGCAAATAAGCTTTTATTTTTCTTCATAGGCTTCTATCCATGTCATCACTGTAATATCAGCATGCTTCATAAGGAGTAATGAATTTATTCTCAGAACATTTCTGTGAGATCAGGAAGTACTTGAATGAATATTTACAACGGCAGAACAGAGAGAGGCACTGAGAGCCGTAGTAACGTTTCAAGTAAAGGAGAAACAGGTACAGAACCCAGACTGTTTGCTCTTAACCCATGGCCTCTGTCACAAGACAACTCTCACTTTTCCAGAGGATCCTAGTGCACCCAGATTGCTCAAAACCTGTCTTCATGTTTGCCTAGTGTGCCCAGTGAAGACCTAACTCGTAGTGCTCTGAATTTGTGTGGTTTTGTTTGGGCCTGAAATTAAATGGGGAAGAAAAGTCAAAAAACATATGTGATTAAATAATAAAGGACCTTATCAAAACATGTACACACAGGGAATCAGAGTTCATGCTATGCGTGTAACCTTAACTTTGTCATTTCCTGACTCCGGGGCCTCCTCTTTTTGTTGCACTTTTCACTTAACACTAGGGGTGGGAGGGCAGTGGAGACATTGAAAAATTTTTGAAGAATAATTGAAAAACATAGAAATTCCAAAATATTTTTTTTTTGCTTGGTAGATAACAATCAAATTTTTTTCTTTAGTGAAATTTTTATATGTACATTATATTTTTTTATTTACAAACAGTGAGGTAGAAATGGTTACCTCATTCCATGTATATCTTTCTTTTAAGTCTTGTTTCCTTCCATATGCATCTTCATGTATTTTACAAAAAAAAAGGCAGGACACCTTCAGGCTCTGTTTTATTCCCTGTGGACTGTCACTTATTTCAGAATTCCCTGTGAGATTTCGCCTAGCTAAACACACATGCACAGAAACAAAAAAAATATAAAGCAGACAGTTATAACATCAATTACAAAATTCACCACAAATCCATGTAAAACCTTACCCTCGTTCACACATCAACACCAATTTCATTCCACCACTAAGTGGCACATATGAGTCTAAGACTAATTCCCATACCAAATTTCATATTTTTAGGCAAACACCGATTGTCAGCCTTCGTGACTTACAAACCTATGTCTTGTTTTTAAACATGAAGTATACAGGAGACAAACCATAATTTATAGGCAGTTAAGACTTACAGCTTATTGAAAAAGAAGACAGTGACCAGATGGACAATTGAAAACCATATCATGCACGAATTTCTATTTTGTAGTTAGCTATTACAAGTTTGCTCACTTCTTTGTTTGTTTGTTTTTTGAACTAGATAATACCTAATAGCTGTATGTCACTGGCATCTTTGAAAATCATAACTGCACTTCAAACAGATAAGGTCTTCATTCTAAAACAAGTTATGCTCTTCAAATTGGTAAAATAATAATTCTCAATAAATATTCACCACCAAATTTCTCAGGAAACCATGTTATGAGAGAGAGAGGTTTTTTTACTGATAGCTATTTAACATCTTTATTCTTAATTTGGCAAAACATTAATTTTTTGCTGGCAAAGCTTGCAGGTCAATTGGTGAAGTGGTAAGTTGGACTTCATGATCCTTGAGGTCTTTTCCAACCTTAATGATTCTATGAGTCTATGATGATCTATTCTATGATTCTAATGATGAGTACAGATCAGTTTTACCAAGTGATAGAAATTACTTGTGGAACTGATCTCATTCAAACAGCATAAATTTTATGGCAGATACATATACAGTTTTACATCTGGCAACAACAGAAAATATAGATCCATAAGATTGGAAGGTTGTAATTTGGAAATCAATGACACCCTAGAAGGTAGGAATAATGGTAAGTAAGTGGCTTAACATGACCTACCAGTACAATTTATCATCATAACTGTGGTGGACATGATTCCTGGTTATATAGACAAGGGAATAATGAGGGAAATTCTCAACCTTGTTGAGTCACATATTGGACCAACCCTCAAATTACTGACGTGATCAAGATCCTATGAATCATCAGGTCCTAAAATAAAGGAATTGTTTCAAATGGAGCATTTTCTTTATATGTACTTGGTGCCTTTGACCATAATACTTCTGTAGAGCCAAAACATTTACATGCAGGATAGAATGAGACAAATAAGGAAATTAATATGCAGTTTATGAAAGAATTATGTATTATAATGTGAAGAATCAGAACAGAAAATGTGGTATTTTGTGCATCTTTCAATCATTAAGAGAAGTAATGTGTTACCCATATATTATGTGATATTGTCCAATACTTACAGCAATTACTTCTGGATCAAACTTCTCTTCAGATACATCAAAGGCATACCTTATAAGTAGCCAAATGATTTTCAGAAAGGGTTTTTTTTTTCTTTCTGAAGACAGACAGGCTCAATTTATAAGTCACACTTTATCAGAAAGGAACCCTTACCCATCGTTGTTAAAAGTAACACATAGGGTTATTATACCTGAAGAAGATTACAGTATGGAGATACTGGGGTTTGAGGTTTTTTTAAATTTTTCCTCTTTTCACTTTGTGCTACCAACAACATTCGGTATATCATGTTTTACAATTTCTCTCACACAAGCAATCAGGTGGTGTTTCTTTTGTTGTATGGACATTTGCCAGGGGAAAAAGAGACTAAACTCTAACCTCCCCCCTTCAAAAAAAAAAAAAAAGGTGTCAAAATATAAAAGAAAGACTAGGAAAACCACCAAAACTTGCAGAATAACTCAAGGGTAAATCTCCTGTCTGACTCTGCTTTCCAATAATTTAACTGAGTTTTTAAAATGTACTAGATTCAAAGGCACATTGTCCCTTTAATCAAACACTAAAGACCTGTTCCAACACAATTATAACATAAACAAAAAAAAGTCAAAACAATAGTAACAGTAGTGAGACACAAGGAGAGAGATAATTATTTGACAAAAATATTGAATATAATGTCAAGGTAAATGGAAGGAACGTCCAAAGGAAAAACCTAATTGCTGGAAGAAAATAAGATCTAGAACTATACATTAATACACTGAAGTGAAAGATATACATAAAAAGGGATAAGTTTCCAAGGATAAGTTGCAAATTTACTGATTTTAATTGAAGTGGGTGACCACTTGTCTTTTCAGAGCTCATCTATTTTACCAAGTTCAATGGAGAATGTAAAGACCAAATGTCAGGAATCATCTAATGTGAGGCAGGTTCCCTTCAACCCATTTTCTACTATTCTTAAGCCACATGTTATGAGGGATCATGAGAGGACTCCTGAGGGTTATATTGTTTTCCTCACCTTACAAAATGGTTCATAGTACTCCAACATGTCTTTATTCACTATTTCTTTAATTTCTGTTCTTTCTTCACAGGATTTATCAGCAAAAAGTATATTCTTTCTTCCTATACCATAATACTGAGACTCAGTAGTACTAAGCCAGAAGAACATGTTTTTGCAAGACCTTAGCAGGAGTTCTTTAAGGTACAAAAGATACTTTAATCCACCAAACTAGTAAGTTATTCAGCCTTACTCAGAGGCTTAAAGGGCATGGATAAGTATAGACCTGCCTAAACTCTTCTTCTGATATTTCTAGCTGTTTCAGTGGAAATCTACGAAAACTTAAAAGCCACATAGTTCGTTCAGTGTTGTGTCTAAACTAACATACTCTTGAAGGAATAGTTTTGCCTAACAATTTTAAATTTAGTTCCTTGCCATTTGAGAGGACTGGCAGAGGAGCTCAGATCTTCCTATATCCATGCCATCATTCATACTTATACTCAGAAACCACTCTTTCCATCATTTTTCTGTCTTGAGCAAAGCATTACCAAAGCATTTCCTCACATTAATTTACTATTGTTTGGTACAACATTTTTAAACAGTGGAATTCTTCAGGAAAGTTAAATACTCCTTAATTATGGACATAATTGTGATTGTAACAGAGGAGAAAATCCTTTTTGATTCTTAATCTGGATTTTATGTCAGAAACAAAGCATCCTATAAACATGTTGACAATACATCTGCACTTGGATAGAGAATGAAGAGAGCAGCAATATTGGCAAGATGGTTGCTGAATTCCAGGAAAGACAGTACAGGTGGATAAAAGTAATCTGTGCCATCATGTTCCAAATAAACCAGTGTGCTTTGAGACACAGACACTGCAAAGAGGAAAAATCTCTGGCATATTAAAAAAAAAAATAAGTGTCCCATCCATTATATGTGTAGATGGCTTGGTCGTTCCACAGATTAGCCCAGTGAAATTTCATTTGAAAAGGGTTTCTTGGGTTTATTTTATAAGATAATTTACTTTGCCAAAGTCAGGTGTAATGAATTTAACACTATATTTTCAGATGATAAAATAATAGTCTATTGAATTTTTATTGCAATTTAGCTATTAGGAAGGTTAAATTATGGCCATAAACATTGTTCTAGAGAATGTGTATACAAAAGGCATTGTCAAAAACTGACCATTTGAAATAAAAAAGCAGAATCAGATTAAGATCTGTAAAATTTTCTAAATTCTGATCTTTGCTTACATTTGTGGTACTCATTCTTGCATAAGAATTTTCACTGATACATGTAAGTAGACTAAAACTGAACAAAGATTTTCCCCGGTGATCAAGAAATAATTGTACCTAAGAAATAAATGCTATTTTTACAGAAAAACAAATGCTATGTTACAGAACTAGTATAGAATGTGACACAAATTAAAAAAAAATATTTTTTGCATCTTAAAAAATAAAGTAACACTTACCATTTTTTGCAGTAAGACCAATTGGGAGTTGATTTTGCACACTGATCTTCTCCCCAGATTTTCATTTGCTAACCAAGACACAGAACAAGAATCTGTTTAGAAAATGTATTATTCTTTTTATACTGAGAAATAGCTAATAACAAAAAAGTTATAGTAAATTATTTCATGTTAGACCAAATATTTAAAATCAATACATCAAAAGCTCACAGCCCATATTGCTTCTACTCCTTGTTTTTAAAAAGGTGTCAACAAATGCCAAGCATACACCAGTTGCTAAAGGCACCAAATACTTTATTACAATATAGCCTAAATAAAAGAGGCATGTATTCTTGTGTCTGCATTCAGCTGCATCAATTCTAAAAGATTGTGTAGGGGTGGAACCTGAACCCCCTCTGTCTCTGCCCAGAACACTGAGGAGAGAAAAGTTCCTAGAGCAGGACTTTGAGACACCTTACTCTCTCCTGTAAAGCTCAGAGGGAAATGTATGCGCAAATAGAATAACCCCTTAAGGTCACCTTTTTCGTCCTGGCACACTAAACATAGACCATGTTAGTCTGGCAGGGGCATTTTATGCTCTTGTGAAGTGCACCTTTCAAAAATCAGACATCAAGATGCCCGTGGCCATAACAGCATCTCAGAGGGGAAAAATAACACTTTCTTTCTTGGCTGTAAAATCACACACCCCCAGTAAAGCTAAATTGAACAAACTACCCTCATGTTTTCAGAATTTTCAAAGACATAATGTAACAGTAGCCTACAGGTGGTAACATTTTAAGAAAAGTGCATCTGAATGGAAATCAAACATTCCAATGTCTGTTGATGGGACAAAAAAAAACAGAACCTGAAAAAAGAGGAGGTACATGCCTCTATTTAACATAAGACCTAGTGTTGAGCTCTTCATCTATAGTGGGAGGTGGACCCTCCTAAGGCTAAGTGCCTTTAATTGTGTATGCACAGATCTAAAGTGGGGCTCTCTGGAGAAAACTTCATAAGGAAGGAATAATGCTTTTTAAAAAATTTATTTTCAAATAAAGTAAAAAGTTTGATTCAATATACAGATGTGGGGTTTTTTTTTCCTCTTTGATCTTTGAAAAGCTCTGGGTAAACACATCTAACAGCTCTCAGCTGTGTTTGTTTAGCTTAGGTAGCTGGAATTTTACAAGAGGCAGTTGGAAGAACAATTGGATCTCTACTGCAATTGTTCTGAAAGATTTAACCGTCTTTTCAAACTAAATAGGACCTCAAAGTAAAAACTTACCTGTTGTGAATTTAGATTAATTGTAATACTGATAATCAGAACTACTGAAGACTTCCTTTCTGTAGCTGATTCCAAATTTTGTAGATCAGAAGCAGAGAAATATACCAACTGTTAGTATGCTCAATTTTTTTTTAAGCATATACTGTTATATTTAAAACAACCAGCAGGCAACAAAGCTTACCCCTGATCACAGCTATGCATTTTTTCTAACTGGTTGATAAGTTATATTTAAAGAAGTCTGCACAAGTAGCATTCATATTCTAGGCTTCTGTAGTTACTCCCAGCTTTCTGGAATGTATCTGATAGCAATACATAAAAATGAATATTTCAGTCAGTTCAGTATGTTCTGAAGAAGAAATCATAGTTTCAAAAAGCAGTGGGGTTGTGGTAGTGGTATTTGAGGTGTGTATGCAGGCACATGCACACGACAGATTGAAATACGTGATGCAGAAAGGTTTTTCTGGCAGCAGCTTTGAGTGCAATTGTAAATCATTTCCCCTTTTTAGCAGTTAGGTGAGTGTCTGAAATGCTACCACCATCTGTAGATCAAATACATAGAGCACATTATGTATACACATGTGTACAGAAGTATACACACAAAAACACTGAAATAGAAAATATTTGCAGGTAAATCCACATTACAAAATGGTGTTTATATGGATTTATTTTTTCATATAGCCATAAGTACATCCATACAAACATATGAATATAACTGCATATTTTTCCATTGAAATAGAAGTAATTTATTATGTGTATAGATGTGTGCATTATAAAATATATAAAATATGCTACATTAAAGCTACCTTTGATACTTCTACAAAATTTAGCTCAAAATCTACTACACAGTGAAAGTAAGCCCTCCTTTTAGTAAACAGTGACAGTGAGCTTTCAGGTGTTGAAGATTTCCTCAGCCTCACCTGATGTCCTTTAAACTAAAGGACAAGGTGAGCACCTCTATGTGGAAAAAAGAATGTGTCAATGCAAGCTATTCTGAGGTGGTAGAAATGAGCCTTCTATCTTTCTTCTTCAAAATAAATGAAGCCATTGTAGCTCTTCTTAAAGTCAAATGTACAGTAATTGATTTTTCACTGTATCTGAGTTCCCTGCAAGTATATTCTATTGTAAGGTTGAAATGTTTGCATTAACCAGTAACATTGACCAGATCTACCTTAGCACTAAAACAGCCAGACTGTCTTAATAACAGATCCCTAGCCAAAGCACATGAAAGCAATTAAAAAATAATTAGAAAAATAATTAAAAAACCTATAAAAACACAGACCTACATCTAAGCTACATCATTAACTATAGAACAAATAAAATTAACTATATTGTTGCTGCTAAATTTAGAGAACAGTGCTGAAGAGAGGGGAAGGAAATGAGGAAAGAGACAAAAAAAGCATAAATTGGACACACCCTCAAATACATTGATTTGGTGTGTAAGGCTCAGCTTCACATTTACCTGAATTAAATTTTGCTGCTTATCAAAGAGGCAAAAAAATCTTAACTGAATGCTCATTTACAATGTGAGAATGATTGGTACTGCTGTGAGAATGTGTTAACCTAAAACACAGTTTCTGTAAAATTGTAAACATTTTTTACATTGATCATATTTAACTGGCATAATAAAGCCATATTCTAAAAAATATTTTTCTCTCACGTTAGCTTTCCTACTAATAGAAATTGTAAACTACATCTTTAACACTGTTTCTACAATGTGTGTAACTTAAGGCATGAGCAACTGTTAGAAACTGGTATGGGAATACATACTCCCTATTTTGGATATTATAAAGATGGAAGTCTGCAACTGGAAGAATGGAAGAAATTTTATCCTTAGTCAGCCTCTCTTGGTTGTTGTTATAATGTCTCTTTTTTTTGTGGAAGACAATGAATCATGCCAAATAATTGTTACAAGGGTAAACAATCACTGTTTAATTAGGCTCAGTTAGTCACATATTTGGGGAACAGAAGGCAGAATAGCAGCTGTTAGGGGTTGCTGAATCTGATAAAGTTGAGGCTGCTACAGGCCTGTGATCCTAGCGAGGCTGAGCATGTATTCCCAAAATGTATACATGTGCATGCCTTTATACACATGTACACATACATAATACACGTATGCATACAGCTGGTCATACAGATCACTCACACAAAAACAAACAGCACCAACAAAAATCATCCTGTTACCCTTTGTCTGATCAGGATGAAGGTCTAATAGTGGGAAATGCTTATACAGAAGTACAACTTGGATCCCCTGGCTCAGGCATGTGGTCTGTCCCGGTAGTTGTCCTGGACTCTTCTCTCCAGTTGTTGGCACCAGGACATAGAAGCCCCCAAGGCTGGACCCCCACGCCAGCTGCTGGCACTCAGACTACTCACATGCACCCATGCAAGCCACGGATCTCACCACAGTCCTTAGACCAGTGCTGTGCAGTCACTGGCCCCTTATCCCCTACACTCCAGTTGTCTCACGCATGTGCGTGCACACACATGTACACATACACACAAACAGGTTTCTAATTTGACTCCCAGGCCCTATGGTCTGTTCTGCAGCCCCGGTTCTTCTGGGAACTAACTCCTCCAGGTGCCTTGCCTTCAGAGGCAGACATGGCTCACAGAACACTTATCTTGCTTACCAGCTTTCTTCTTTCACTGGCAATCGCACACTAATATATGAAACCTCACCTGCTCCAGTTGCTGGAACACAGCAGTTCTTATTTCTTCCACTCTTCAGAAACTTACTCAATGACTTACTGCATGGCTGGTGCAGACTGGTAAGTAATTTAACAAAATGCGTCTTAAAACCACAAGTCCTTACTTACACAGAGAAGTCATGCTACTCAAGTCTTTGCTCAGAGAGATGTGGTTACTGCATAAGATCTAGGTCGATTTGTACTACTTCAATTCTTGGTTCAGAAAACTGGGGAATCATTCCAAGGTTGTGTAACATCACAGAACATCTGAGTTTGTTTCATAGTGAACAATGGTGTCTCACAGGTGCAAACACAGGTTGTTTAGAACTTCATTCAGGCATTTTGAATGCCCCAAAATCTATATAGAAAACAATAAAAAACTAGCGCAACTCACAATAATGCAAACAGGTGTTATAACAAACCAGTACTACTTAGCAGATTGCCCCATGCTACCCCAATTTAAATATCCATTATGAATAAAAGCAAGTTGAAGCGGTCCATCCTGTAGACAAGATGGACATGGATGCTCTGACATGGAACTTCAGCTCTGAAACAGAGAGTTACAGTGTGTTTGCCATGAGGAAGCATTTGTAAAATGTAACAGTGTGACCATTCAGGTTAAGCTGGAAATTCAAGGCTCTGCAGCTTTCACTACTTCTAGCAAAAAATGAGCAGACATCTCTTATTCAAAGGTAAAGATATCAGCACTGTTGTATCTTCCTGTTGCATCCTCTGATTCAACAGCATCACCTTTGGCTTTATCAAGATGTACTTTAGCCGACCAGATTTAAGTCATTCCAAAATCTCCCACAGACACTACTCTTTGCAATCATCAGCAGTAAATAGGTCAGGGAAGACAGACTTTTAAGGAGAATCATCAGTATCCAAAAGTAGGATGGACCTCCTCAAATGCAAACTGGATTAATTTGAAATAATGCATGCATTTTTACTGTATCAGATGACATCTATTCCTGTCTCCAACTACTGGGTCCATAAAAAGCATTATTTTTTGTTTGTTTTTGGAATGCTCTGTATAGCACTAAGATACTACATCAAAATGCATAGAAGAATATCTAAGGAAAGTATGACAAAGGTTTGTTAACTTTTGTACTAAGTAATTGATATGTTGTTAAATATCCAAAAGGACTGATTGAGAGCAATTTGCATCCATTTGCTATCCCATAAGTCTGAAAAAATGAGAAAAAGTGAAATTCATTAGAAATAATAAAAAATGTTTATAATGGGATACGTGAAGTTTGGGAACAGATCAAGAAGATACAAGGGTTCCAAGATTTTTTAAAGCACCACTGTAACATAAGGGTGCTCATCCTTGTGTCTTTGACTATGCCACAGGCATGCATTCATGGACTTGCAGAGGAATTTAGAAATGAGAAAATACTCCAGCTGAGGAGCCAGTGTGTCTTTTACTTCTGGGTTATCCCTTGGTGCTAATCCAAATGATTAATATCAAGAAGTTAATACGGCACAGCCACATGCTATAAAATGGTGCCAGATTAAAGGCATCAGGGTGATATAATTATTATAGTCATAAGAGAAAGATTTCAATTAAAGGTACCATAGCAGCATGCTACTAAAAACAGCACAGTGGCATACTAATTAAACTGCAAAAATCCACCAAAAGCAATGTGGCTTATGCTACTTGAGGCAATGAAACAGCCAACAAAGCAGCATAATGTATCCTAAAATCCAGTAAAATAATGGCAATAAAATAATGATACAGTATATCGTAACAATAAAGAGTAAGGTCAAAGGTTATAGAGTTGTCATCTGAATGCTATGGACATTCTGAGAACAATGTAACGAAAACTTATCTTTGAAATATTTTTTACCCTTTTTGGTGAAAACAACCGGAAAGAATCCTAAACCATTTTTTCTCTTCTTAGAAAGGAATAATAACTCTTACAATAGTATTTTTCTTTTCTCAGATAACAGAGCAAAATAAGTATCAATGGTGTATGGTAGTACCAGAACACCACAGTAGCTTTGGCCCTTTGACTAATTGAAACACACACAACTAAGCAGGACAATGTTAACTTATGGAAGGCAATGGAAGAAAGTCAGATAAATGAAGTATATTGTCTTTCTTGCACTGGGGGCCCCAGGCCTGGACACAGTACTCCAGGTGGGGTCTCACAAGGGCAGAGTAGAGGGGCGTAATCACCTCCCTCTCCCTACTGGCCACCCATTTTTTAATGCAGCCCAGGACATAGTTGGCCTTCCAGGCTGCAAGGGCACACTGCTGGTTCATGGCCAGCTTCTCATCCACCAGGACCCCCAAGACCTTCTCCACAGGGCTGCTCTCAAAGCGTTCCTCTCCCAGTCTATACAAATACCTGGGATTGCTCTGGCCCAAGTGCAACACCTTGCACTTGGCCTTGTTGAACCTTATTAGGTTCTCATGGGCCCGCTTCTCCAGCCTGTCCAGGTCCCTCTGCATGGCATCCCTTCCCTCTGTTGTATCCACTGCACCACTCAGCTTGATGTCATCTGCAAATTTGCTGAGGGTGCACTTGATTCCCTCATCTATGTCGTTGATAAAATGTTGAAGAGCACTGGTCCCAAGACAGACCCTTGAGGGACAACACTTGTAACCGGCCTCCATCCAGACATAGAGCCATTGACCACAACCTTTTGGCTGCGACCAGCCAACCAATTCTTTATCCATCGTTCAAATCCACACCTCTCCAATTTAGAGAGAAGGATGTGGTGAGGGACTATGTCAAATGTCAAAAAAAAGTTATAGTGAATAAATAGAGGACTACTGAGGAAAGAGTTCTAGACAGAGAAATCTTTTTGCCTGTGTGTGCAGCCCAGTGCATCTGCCCAGATAAGCAGTGAGGAATTCAACAAAGAGCTCTAGGCACACGTGAAGAGTTTTCAAATACAGGAATTTACTGAGAACAGGACAGTGATCCTTCATAATCCATGAATGGACTGAAAACTCTGCTGAGCTGACAAAGCAATCTTTGGATGATTGTTATTTCACATATAAATACCCTGGCAAATACTGGTTTTGGCTTGATAGATGTCTTTAACTGTTGTTCACACTGAAAGTTTCATCTATCTGCTCAAAACTGAGAAAAAAATCCTTCCTAAATTGTATCTTGTTAGTCTTCGCATATCACAATTTTGAAGATGATAAGAAAAGGGAGCTGGGGGAAGCTTAATTAATGGATACGCAAATAACCTGCTGTTAGGATGTGGTGTGAAAATGTCATTGTCATACAAAATATGTTTGTAGCAAGATATATCACACTGAACCTGGAGCAGAACACAAGAACACTTGTAACTTCAGCAACAGTTGGGAATACATTGTACTCATAATTACCTTGTGTATGCAAAATAAGATGGCATGTGATGATCCGCTTCTTCAGTATGGTCTTGCTTAGCTTGAAGCAGAATGTTCACACATTGTACAAGGAACTTTCGCTTTACTTATCTCTCTGATCTCTGTTTATTCCCTCATTACTGATCTAGATTTTTTCCTTGCTGAAGAGCTAAGAGCCTGTTCCAAAAATGAATGGTTGTGTTAGAGCCTCTAGTGAATCTTTCAGGCTGCTTTACTGATATATTTGGGTAAAATTTTAGCATTAAATTAGTTCTATGGCTTTCTGTACCTCTATGCTTAAATGAATGTGTGGATTTATAGCCTCTGGAATTTCAGTGTCCCACTGTAAGGTGATGTTGGCATTGTGGGAGTTAAGTGACATATTCATCACTGGCAATAGACAGAATTGCACAACTTGCATGGTTGTGGTGAGTTAACCTTGGCTAAGAGTTAAACTCCACTCCATTCATCCACTTGCTCACGTATACCCCTCAGCAGAACAGGGGGAGAAACAGAATAAGACAGTTCATAGGCCAAGGTAAAGACAGGGAGATCACTTAGGAGTTATCATCATGGACAAAATGGACTCAATTTGGGGAAAATTAATGTAATTTATTGCCAATTAAAAAAGATTTTAATAATGAGAAACAAGTACAAATATTAAAACAATACTTTTCCATCCCCTTCTCTCAGGCTCAACTTTATTCTTTCACTCCTTCACTCCAGACTTGTCTACTTTCACCCACTGAGTGGCTCAGGGAGTTGAGAAATAGGGGGTTGTGCTTCTCTGGTCAGTCCTTCCTCCTCACACTTTTTCCCTACTTCAGTGTGGGCTTTCCCCATGGGTTTCAGTCCTTCAGGATAAACTTGCTCCAGCATGGGCTATTCATGGGCTTCAGTTCCTTCAGGAAACATGTACCTGCTCCATGGGCTGCAGTATGGGCATCTGCTCTGGTGTGGTGAATTTCTGCTCTGGCACCTGGAGTAGCTCTTCCCCCTTCTTCTCTGACCTTGGTGCTGCCTCAGCTATTTCTCTTTTTGTTCTCTCTTCCTCTCCTTGTGTGGCATTTTTCCCCTTCTTAAACATGTTTTACCAGAGGTGCCCCCAGCTTGGCTGACAGGCTCAGCTGTGTTCTGCAGTGGGTCCATTTCGGAGCAGAAACTGGCTGTTATTTGACTACCTTCTTCAGCTGGGTACGATAGACAAATATGCAAAAAGCAGCACAGGACATACTGCAAAGAATATATTTACTGGCATTGCAAAACTAAAATACTGTAATATCTGTTTTTTTTCTATTGTTAATCATTTTGAAAAAGCTACTCAAGTGGAAAAGATAATATGTATAGAAAGGTTACTAAAGGAAAAAGTCTGCTAAATCACAGAAATAAGACATCTCCTCAGATGACATGAGTTTGCACCTTGGACAAAGGGCTGTCTCCATGATGAGGAATGGCTTTTAAATTCTGAACACTTGAAACAGTTTTAATTTGATTCCAAAAGTGTGTGTACATAGAAAAGTTCAAAACCAAAAAAAATGGAATCAACAAACTTAAGAGATGCTAAAAGGAAGTCGAGAGTGATGTCTGAGGAACCCTTGGGTCAGGTGACTTTCAAAGTGTCCTATGAATTTTCTGTGTTCACTAGAGTCACCCCAAATTTCACAAAAATTCAAATAAATAGGTGCCTACATCATATGAAATCTAGGTCTTTAAAAATAAATAATTTTAAGAAGTTATTTCTCTCCAACAAATAACACAAGAATACAGATAAAATCTAAGCTCTGAAAGAGCAGAGCTATTCCTATTCTTTCATCAAATCTTGCTATTTATCTGCCTAATTACAACTTAGAAGAACATGTGAAACTTATTATATGCTTCATTCCTTTAACTACACTTCAGTTTCTACACCAGTTGCATGTTCTGCTGATATATAGGAGTAGTTATTCCCTAAATGTTGATTTCATTGTTGAAATGTCACAAAGATCTTTTCAGACAGTATACAGTGGCTACTGGGGTCTCAGCATATGCATGAATAAAAGGAGACATTCAAAAAACCAAGAAACTTTCTTAATACACTACAAACAAGAGCAAACTGACGTGTTCATACCTTCTCAGAAGAGAGTCTTCAAATTACTCAGGAGAAGAGCAAGATGTCAGGTTAGACCAGGAATCTCTAAAGGGATAATGTGCCCTCCCTCCCCTGTTCCCTCCAGAGCATGCTCATGAAAAGGGAGCTAGAGCTAGAAAGTGCTACCGCCCACAAAATCCCAAATTGTTTTCCTTTGCCTTCTTTCTCTTCCTGTCCTCTTATTACTTTTCTCTTATTTCTTACCTTCAAGCTCAAGTCTTCCCTTTAAGCTTAAACTCTGTCCCCTTTTATCAGTTCTGTGTTATTCCTTCTAGTCTCAGTGGTGCCACAGTCTTAATCCACTTACTTTCCAATGCTCCCTGCAAATGTTCCTATGTGCAAGTTATTTTATATTTAAAATACTTTGAGCAATGCTGAATTTTCTCCCGAATTCAGATAATATATTCTCAAAAAAAATAAAACCCTTAAAACCCACTCTTTGACAAATCAGTCCTGACAAAAGCAGTACTTCTTCATCACAAGTAGCAGATTTATTCAATCTTTTCATACATTTCTCTACAGCCTATAGTGACCCTTCAGACAAGTTATTACTATTTTTCTGAGCTCCAGCAAGAGTCCAGTCAAGTACTCCTTGACCTGGATGATACTAGTTGCAACATGGACTTAGAGGTTGTCTGGTATGAATCAAGGTGAAGCAGTTCCTCAAAGAATTGAAAGAAGATTGGAAGGCTTCTCTGTTTTCTTTGCAGAAAAAAAGGGTAAGGGAATGTGAAAAGATGGGATCACCAGGTGAGGACAGTCTGTATTCAGGGAGACACATTCACTTGCAAAGAACTAAATCCTGTAGAAATTGGGCCATCTATAACAGACATTTTGCATTCTGTTTCAATTTTGTATACATGTGGTACTTTAATATAAAATAAATAAATAATGGCAATGAAGTAGGGAAAAAAAATACAATATCAGAACTTCCCATGCCAGGGAATCTGAAACTACTTTTATTCTTCAAATATGTTATGGGTGGTAGCCCTTCACTCTTTTCCCCACAACCATATTCACTAACAAGCCTTGATGTTTAAACCTTATGGCAAATTAAACCCCCTTGAGTTGAAATTCCTATAATGTTTCTTTCATTGATTGCCTGTTATAAGAAATTCTTCTTCTGGGTGGGATATATTTTCCTTTTTCATTTTCCATCTTGTGGTGTCTGCCATTTTTATTGCAACTTCAAAAACAGTTGAGCCCTTTTATAAACCTAAGGGCTAACATAAGCAGCTTAAGAAAAAAGTAAGTGAATGTAATGTTTGAGGAACAGCCTAGATTAACAGCTTTGGTTGAAACTGAAGTTTTCTACCAAACAAAGTAGCTGCATTGCAGATGATGGCTGTACAAGTTTCCCCATGCTATTCTACCCTCAAATCTCAGCTCTGCTCACAAGGGCCTGCTTTCATGGATGAGAGGGCAGTTTATTGTCAAGGTGCATTAAATTCCTGACATCTCTGCTAGAATTGCCAACAAAGGTAGAGCTATTTCAGTAAGACTGTTGTTCAGCATTACAGACATGTCATGAGGAATTCTGTATTGCGTTCCTGTGAGTTAAAAGGACTAAAACTCTCACAACATCATCTAACTTCCTGCAGATAGCATATTATTATATGTTCTTGCATTACTTCATTTGGAGAAAAATGACATTATTTTTTGCCACTTATTGTACATAAAATGATCTTCTGAATGAAGGTCTCACTGATTATAAAGAAGTAGAAGGTACAGGGAAACCAGTATGGTTACATTCCAAATTTTAAAAAAATATTGGGAAGGACAGGGGATTTTCATTTGCATTCTATATACATGGTTATTCTGAATATTTATTAAAACTTGTATCTACATGTTTTTATACAAATATGAAGGCTTCAGGTCAGTTAAATCCCTTTGCGAGGAATGATGATGTTAACATAATAACAAATCCATACATTAAGCAAAGGCAATTAAAAAATAGAAATTATTTTTTAGTTCCTCTTTTAAGGGAGGGGTTTACTTACATAATTCTCTAACAAATACATATACAGAGATTTTAAGATAATTTCAGTTGACCATACATGTGAATATGTATGTCTATCTTTTCCTGAAATGCAACTAGTTGGGTTTTTTCCTTAATTTTTAAAAAGAAAAAAAAAGGAAATGCAGGTGAAAGATACTAATCTCATTTGAATTGTCCCTGGCTCAGAGGAGTCTATAGTGCCAATGTTCATTGGTAGGGCTCTCCAGCTGTCAGACATCTATTCTATCTGACCTCCGACTGCTTATAATCTTTTAAACAGTGTATTTCTCATTCAGTGGTTTGTGAATCTTGTGGAAGTTAAGAACACACAAAAAGCCAAGCACTTTTTTTTTTTTTTTCTGAAGAGGAATGGATGCAAGCACTTACTATTAATGTTTCTCCAAGTAGGATTTTTACTCACTAACTAATCTCTTTGGCTCATTGTTTTCAGAGTTCACCCCAAACAACATACCTGAAATTTTATGGGGTTAGACAAAATATTTGGTTCAGAAGTAGTAAGGATTTGGATTATTATCTTTCATTTTCTGGGATGTAAACTTATTACTTGGAGGTAAACAATATTCCAAGGTATTTAATGTTTCAGTTTATTTGTGTCTAAATCATATCTAACTGATGGCTACTGACAGGTTAGATAAGACAGACTGAAAATCTAACTTTTATAGCAAAGTTGGGGTTTTGTTCAGGTCAAGTATAGAAAATAAAAAAATAAATCTCTTCCCTCATATTTTTAAAACCAGCTATTTGAAAAATTCTATAAATAGCAAAAATACTTTTGTAAAGTGACCCTCAGAAATTTTATAGCACCATTAAACTGATGAACATTTCAGATATTAGTAGAAAAATACAGAGGATCTCTACTTAAAGCTATTTCCTTGAGAAATAAGCAGAATAAGGCAATAGCCACATCTAAAAACAAATTAATATTTAGTGAGAAAGAAATGCACTATTTCAACGATTTAGTGAGAAAAGCTACAATTATGTAGCCTTCATAACTGATATCATAATGATAGTGCTTTGTCTGATTCATAGAAAATGATTCATCCTGAGACAAAAGAACAAACAATAATGAAACTCAACAATCTAAAGTAAAATGACTAATACACTCAGTGGCAGTTATGTCTGTACAATAGATGTTTCTTCGCAAAAGACTGAAGAAAATACTCTGGGACTAGAAGGTTTAGGGAAGTGGTAATGAGATACAGAGCCTTTCACCTCCAGGTCATTGAGTTCAATTGCATTTCAGGTTGCTACTCACTGAAATTTGCTTCAGCTGATGGCTATTCAATAGTCTATTGTGAAATGAGTTGGAGGTCTCAATACCATCACTACTACAAAAGTAACCACATAACATTTAACAGTCACAGCAATAACGCCTCCAGTATGTACTTGGGACCCTGTTACCCTGTGTATTCCAAAACAAGCTCTAAAGGACCCAAATTTTGCTGCACTACAGGAGTCACTCTAGTAAAACATCGGTTCTGAGACTGTTTCCCACAAAACAGAAATTACATTTGTAATTAAATATGAAAATTAACAAAGCTAGTATTATTGCATCTGACATGTTTTAGCTGACCCTAATTGAGCAGCAGAGTTTATCTAGACAATTTCAAGACTTCCGTTCCAGTCTAAATTAAGCTACCATTATGTTTCATTCTGTGAAGTCCTCCAGCACATGAGGACCCCTGCAATAAGAGGGTCAGGAGCTCCTGTGACATACTGAGTTGTTCTTTGCTCTTCATGAAGGGCCAAATAAAACAGTCCATGGTTTTGTTTTTAACATCAACTACAAGACATCAAATCTCTAAGATTCAGTTGTCCCTCATCTATCCAGCCTTTCTTCTATCTTTAACCTCAGTATCCCTTTTCTTCTTCACCTGCCTTATTTCTTTTGATGTTCATCGTTAATGAATTCTGAAATCCCTTCTTGCTATTCTATGTTTCATTCTGCTCTGTTCTGATGATTACATCTATCTTCTCGGTCTCCCAGAAAATCCCAGACGTTGCCAGCTGTGCCCTCAAAAGGCCAACAGCCTCTTCAGAAGCAGGGCAATCCAGCAGCAGAACAAGTTTGCTAAACTCGTGACTTCTGCTTGAGGAGAGAGGACTAGAGTTAGTGTTGCATGTAATTCAAGAAGATGAAGCTGGTCATCCTGACAATGAACAACAGCAATTGTACCTGACACGTGGCATGGCAGATACACTCCTTTTATGGAAATATTGAAGGGTTCTTCTGGCAGGAATGTCTGAAGTAAGCCTACTGATTTTGGTTCTGCAATTTTAGAGGAGTCCAGAGGGCATCTGCTGCCTCTCCAAGGTGTCATTTTCTGGACCCAGCACAAAAGCATTGAAAGGTGCATCAACTTTCAGGGACACTTTTTTGTTCACTTTCCACCACAGCCAACACCAACCCTTATGGTTTAAACAGGTAAATCATGAGTACTTCTTTAATTTACATGATTCAATAGTGACATGGGGGAGGGAGCTGGAAGGAGGGGCTTCTGGTGAAAGTAGAAGTTAGGTTTCAGGTCTGCAGAGTCCATGACTACTGTCAGTCTGAGCATAAAGGGTTTATGCCCTTGAAAGCAAGTTCAAGACCCTGAATTGTGAAATATTCCACGTAGCTGTTTCAGAGACTACCTGCTCAGCCCTGTGTAAGTGCATAATTCTGCCCTTGCATGAGAATACATGCCAATGCAGTCTTCTTGGGGTTCTGTACAAGGACTGTGCTGTGCAGCCTCTTCTCCAAACACACAATGCTGCAGCTGTGGCAATGGTGCAGTGCAGAGCAATTCTTCAGATCTTGTACACTGGATAAGGCTGGAGATAGATACAGAAAAAAAATGGGCATTATGTATCCTTTGTGGCATCTTTTGCTTTGTCTGTGCATCTCCAGCAGTAGCCCTTGTGGCTAATGCCCTGAGACAGGACTAAATTGAAATGTGCATCTTGTTGACACTGCCCGGACAGTTGAAGAAATGATGAAGAGTAAAGGCCTGGACAATCTTATCGACAACTCTCCCTTGAACTACTGAAGCTGAGCCGAAGAATGAACTGCTGAAGACGTAGAGAGCCTGTGACTGGCTGCCCTCAGTGGACCTGTCCTCTGCAAGCCAGTTAGCTTGATAAATGGAATCAGAACTAGAGAGGATCTCTGTGGTGGCAGCCACCTCTTTGAGTACAGACATCAGCTACCAAAATTTAATATGGAGACCTGAGCTGTGCCTATCACAACCAAGTTCTGTGCTCACTGCAACTTGTCTCACATCCCAAGGACAGTGCAGTCCCTCAAGCCCAAGCTCATCTCCCCAGCCCGATATATAAAGTGGATCATAAAGAAAGCAGATGCAAAGAGTCAGACTTAAGGTTCTCGTCTTATTGCTTAAGTAAAGGATGTCCAGAAAGGATGAGGGCGGTTTAGTCATGGTGTGCTTTTCATGTCGCTGATGCAGTATTAAGCCCACAATTCACTCCATATAGGCTTATCTAAAAACTAAAATCAGAGTTCAGATTGGACATGGGCAACAAGTTGGGTGGTTTTGCTCATGGATGAGCATGAACAAAACAAGAAAGAATAAATGTAGTTTTTCATGTGAGAGGCTTTGTACTATTGATGAGTGACAGGGGCAGTGACGTACTACTGCTGAAAGCTCAGTGTGGCATTTTCTCAAGAAGTCCATAGTCAAGAACACCGCATTTTGTCAGATAAATTTTCCTTCAGTCAGCTTCAAACTACATCACTAGTAAGGATGCCCAGTCCAATGGACCAGACTAGAGTTAACCTGAGGAAAAATCTTCAAAATGTGTACTGCGTAGATGTGGTGACCTCAGCACTAACGTCTTGATCAGCTGATCTGCACCTGTTGGAATACAGCAGTTATAATCATTGTCATAGGCTCAGACTTTTACTTTTACTTTTTTACTTTTACTTCAGGAGGAAATGGATCACAGCCTGTCTTCACTAGCTGTAAGAGGAATCTGAGTAACTTGATGGAGGAAGTCTGAGATGAGAAGAATTTCTGATATCTATTCCTAGAGAACTGTGGGCTTTCCAAAAACCTATAGAGAACTATACAACAAGTTGCAAAGGCCTCGTAGCAGGCAGAAAATACAAGTTTCAAAGTCAGGGAGATGCATCTTCTTTGGAAAAAATGTTTCAGCTTTGCAGACAGCTTTTTTCTGCAAAGTCTAGACCCATATAGTCGAGAAATGTCTTGGAGTTACTTTTTCCCTAAAGGATTGTTCTTGCAGACAGCTTGGAGAAATTTTATCCTATGGTATATAAACATTTTGTAATTAAATAGAATAAAAAATTTGTTCCAAGACTAAATACAGTACAAATTGATACTTTTGAAAAGTGTTGCATCCCTGTAAATATGTAAGAAAATATTTTCATTTCTGTATACATTGATTTGAAGGTTAATATCAACATCACTAACTATATTGGGATGTTTTAAAAATGACTAATTACAAATTATATTGTACAGAGTCGTAACCTAGCAATAGAGAAAAATGGAAGACCATCCATTTAAAAAGTGATTAATGCGTTATAATAAATGACAATATTTAATCTAGGCATGCAGTAAGGCTGCTTTTAAGTGAAACTGTACTCAGTAATATGGTTGCAATAGGAGAGGAATTAATGTTTACAAATGTTACAATAGAAAAATGGAAATCACATATAACTACTGTATGTCACTAGAGTGACTGCAAGACTTACCCTCATTTTGTTTCCTTACTGTGGACAGATTGTTAATGTTTTTGTGGCAAACCTTCACCTGATCAAGAATGAAATAAAAATATTTGATCACAATAAAAGTGAAATTTTGTCTCTATTCTATTGTAACCTGCAAAACTGTAGTGAAGTTAGAAAGAAGCTATATTTATTTTAGAAAGATTAGTATTTTCATGTTAAATATGAAATTATGTTAGCATAGACAAAGATTATATTATTGAAATGTATTAACAGGAAGGACCTTGCTGAGCTGCCAAGCTGCACTTCCACAAAAGTGCAGACAGACAATTCACTTTCATATATAAGGGACAATCTCAAAGACAGAAGAAATACAAATCCTTGACATTTACTTTAATTGGATCAGAATTTGGCTTTCAAAATATACACGTGCAAGCCTCAGTCAAAGAACAATAAACATCAAGATACATTATTTCATTCAAGCAGTTTCTCAGTAGGGAAAGAGCCTCTATTTCATATTATTGCCATTCCAGCTGATTAACTCTTACATATCTATTCCATTCACTTTAATTTAAATTTCATTAAATCTGGTTCTCACTGAGTTCAAAGGAACTTTTATTTTCAAACACTTCCACCATGAAACTGTTTTGTTCTCATCAATATCATTATTTGCTGTATTTGAGAAGGTCTTTCATAAAAGCTACTTCCTTGAATGCTCTTTTCACAGATTCATAAACATTAAAACCAAAAGATTTCTTACACTACATCCAACTTCTATTTTCAGGGTGTTTCCTGAGGCATATTGTTGTATGTCTGAAAAGGGACTTATGTTAGTTGCACTCACTCCATGGTCTGCCATCCTCATAAATCCACCCTTGAAATGTTTCAGTCAATGCTGAATAAATCTATTATTAAATCAGTATGAAAATGTAAATTACAAAGAAGGAAGTCATTTTTCTGTACACAGAGCTCTATTTGGGCAGGCTACCATAGTGTCCAGGATGGAATTAGATACCTCCTGTGGCAGCAATGAACAGTTCAGATCACATAGTATTTAGTACCATCAGATCCTGATCTGGATGTAGAATCATAGAATTATAGAATGTTTTGGGTTGGAAAGGACCTTAAAGGTCATCAAGTTCCAACCCCCCTGCCATGGGGAGGGACACTCTCTACAAGACCAGGTTGCTCAAAGAGTCATCCAGCCTTGCCTTGAACACCTCCAGTGATGGGGCATCCACAACTTCCCTGGGCAACCTGTTCCAGTGCCTCACCACCCTCACAATGAGAAAAATGTCTTCTTAATGTCTAGTCTAAATCTACCATCTTTCAGCTTATGCCCATTACCCCTTGTCTTCTCACTACACTCCCTGATAAAGAGTGTCTCCCCATCTCTCCTGTAGCCCCCTTCAGGTACTGGAAGGCTGCTATCACGTCTCCTCAGAGCCTTCTTTTCTCCAGGCTGAACAACCCCAACTCTTTCAGCCTGTCCTCATAGGGGAGGTGCTCCAGCCCTCTGACCAATTTTGTGGCTCTCCTCTGGACGCTCTCCAACAAGTCCAGGTCTTTTCTATGTTGGGGGCCTCACATCTGAACACAGTACTCCAGGTGGGGTCTCACAAGAGCAGAGTAGAGGGGGAGAATCACCTCCTTTGACCTGCTGCTAATAATTTGTTTGATGCAGCCCAGGACACAATGGGCTTTCTGGGCTACAAGCGCACACTGCCGGCTCATGTTCAGCTTCTCATCCACCAATACCCCCAAGTCCTTCTCCTCAGACCTGCTCTCTATCCATTCTCTGCCCAGCCTGTATATTTGCTTGGGATTGACTCAACCCACGTGCAAGACCTTGCACTTGGCCTTGTTAAATTTCATGAGGTTTGCATTGGCCCACCTCTCAAGCCTGTCAAGGTCCCTCTGGATGGCATCCCTTCCCTCCAGCATGTCCACCACACCACACAGCTTGGTGTCATCAATAAACTTGCTGAGGGTGCCCTCAATCCCCCTGTCCGTGTCGCCAACAAAGATATTAAACAACACTGGTCCCAGTACTGACCCTTGCGGAACGCCACTTGTCACTGGTCTCGACTTGGACATTGAACCGTTGATCACAACTCTTTGAGTGTGGCCATTTAGCCAGTTCCTTATCCAGTGAGTGGTCCTTCTGTCAAATCCATGTCCCTCCAACTTAGAGACAAGGATGTCATGTGGGACTGTGTCAAAGGTTTTGCACAAGTCCAGGTAGATGGTGTCAGTTGCCCTTCCTCTATCCACCAGCACTGTGGCCCTGTCGTAGAAGGCCACCAAGTTCGTCAGGCACAATATCTATACCTACATGAGTAAATTAAACAATGCTGGGTGGCATTCACAGATACTGAGGCCAAAAGACACAGGATATCCTCTATTTTATGCTATACTCTTTTATTCTCCAAAAAGGGTCTGCCACATAGAAACTATGTGTAAGGAATTAGTCATACCTACTTCCAGACTACATCTTGGGAATGGTTTGTGGGAGTGCTGGCTGATAAGTGAGAACCTCTCCAGGTCTAAATTGCAAATTTTCACCAAACCAAAATACAATGTTATAGAAATTATTTATACTGAATTTAAAAGACCTTTACAACTAGAATGCCTCTTTCTCCAGTCCATTTTCCATGGAAACAAACAAAAAATCCATCACTTTTGTCTTTTCTGAACAGGCAGTAAGGGAAGAGGAAGGTGTCAGCCTGAGTGTGCAAGGATGAAACTTTATCTCCTTGTTAATAACTTGAATCACCATATCCATTTCAGTCTACATAAAGGAGTAACCATTCTTGTACAATGATTATTATTGAATGCCGTCTTCATGCTATTGCTGACAAATCACTAGTCTTTTTTCTGTTGAGAAATGTTGAGACCAATAAGATTATTTCATATCTCCAATAAAAAACCTAAGCCAAACTGTGAACCCTTTCTCCAAAATCTTTTAAAAAAGTTCAGACATAAGTTCAGAATATTTGAAAAGTGATTTAAACTTTTTTGAATTGAAAAGGTCTTTATTAATATTAATATCATGTATGCTTTGAATTTGATGCTGAATCTAAATGTTAACGTAGTTGATACATATTCAGTGCTCTAGATAATTATGTTTTTCCTCAAAGCAATAATAGAAACTAAAATTGACAGTTAGGGACTAATGAGAGCTAATACTGAGTAAAAGGAAATGAAGACAAAACTACATGTAAAAGTTATACTTTCTGTGTGACAACCAAGGTTGAGAGATAAATGACATGTGGAAATTCAAAGCATACATGACCCAAAACTACAATATATATCCAAAGAGTTTCATGGACTGAAAATAAATAATTGTTGAGAACAAAAGGCACAATCTCTGTCATTATTAACTAAACAAAATACCTATCAATAGTTAATGATGGCAGTTTTGTTGGAACAAGGACTGAAGAACTTTCCCTCCAAAGAGAAAGAAGAAAATTGAAGATATGAGAAATACTGTAAAGAAACCCCAGCTTTTTTGTATTTAATGTTGAGAACTCTGCTGTTCAAAGGTCAGTATTTCTATATGTGCTCTGAAGTCTCAGAGCTTAAGTTCATCACCTTGACATTGTTCCCTGCATATAATCTTCTCACTCCCCTTCTTCCTTTCCCAGTGTGGTCTACAGGTCAACCCTATCTACTTTTTTGCACATAGTTGAACTGAAAAATGCAGTCATATTCGTTATTGACATCAGTGAGTTCTACTTATTGTACAGAGTTGCAACTACTGCATTAGTGTTGAAAACGGTCATTCACAAGATTTATGCTATCACAATGGTCAGGCAGTGTCTGCAGAGAAAATGAACTAGAGTGTTCTTAATGTTCATGTATACGCACTGGGTATCTGAGGTGTCTAGTCAAGCAGTGCTCCTATAAGGGGGAGGATAGCAGAAAGTGAAGTTGCCTTCTCCCAGAACACATCAATGTAAGGCTGAGCGTTGGCAGCAGCACAAAATCATGTGGGTCTGCTCAGGAGACCTGCAGGTGTGCAGCTCAAATATGTCCTGTTAAAGAAGGAGGAGGGAAGGTGTCTCATTTCTGTTTTTAAGAAATTCAATCTCCAGAAAATACAGATAGCATTTTAAGTATGGGGGAGGAGGGGCAGGGAGATGAATTACACATGCAAAATCTTCCCAAGAGGATGCACATGATTAAGTAACAGGATGATGGGGAGAATATGAGGGGAGGTGTTTGAGACTGTAGGGAGAGGACAATAAGGGGGAGACATACCGATCCCCTTCTCATATGTTTCATATGACCTCATATGTTTCATATGACCTTAGCTGCAATACAAAAAAAATAAACATAGTCCAGATTTGGGGATGAGGATGATGTTAGCAACTGTAAACTTTTAACACTACCCCTGAATAAAAGAATACAAAAGAGGGGGAACTACTCTTTGATTACTACAAGTAAGCCTTGAGGGCGAATTAATTCACCGTAATATAGCTGTAAACAGTTTCTATTTGTTCTACGCAGGAAAGACCAAATACATACATTATAACTTTATAGGACTGCTGCTAAATGAAGGCAGAGTTAAGATAACATGAGGATGTTCCGTATTTCAGTACTTCCTGGGTATAGAAGTCCGAATTTGAACTATTGCATTTCTTACTTTTCAGCTCTTTGCATTCATTTGAATCGGTGCTGTGGAAGAACATGAAATACCATTTCACAACCTTCCTTATTAAACATTTTTTTTAGCAATTGTGTGTTGTTTTAAAACTACCTGGGAAATAATTACAAGTAGTCAATATTGATGCATCTTTTTCGTTAAAATAGCACACATTTTAAAATATCTTTTTTTCCCAAAATTACAAAAATAGGTAGTTCTTACGTTTAAGATCTTTTTGCTTCATTTTATTTTTTTATTTTTTTTTAAATCTCAGATCAGGAGGCTGACAGATGTCTACCCACCAGGAAGTAATCAAACTTTAGGTAGTATGACAAGCTACTGATTAGAGCTTTTCTGTACATCTGCAAACAGTGACTATCCTCCAGTCTTTTTATCTGAAGAGACTGCTTCATAGGAACTCCCATCAGGAATACTTGAAAATATTTCAGCTTTCTTCAAGCATTATGAGTTTAGATGCTTCCCTTGCATGAGAATAACCAGTGGAATTTTATTTTACCAAAAATTTTTCATAAACAGAAAACTCTAACAAACAACACTTTAAAGAGTGAAAATCAAGCTTTAAGACAGGCTTTCATGTATCTGTCAAGAGCAGTTTCTTCTTCAGTCTTTGCAATAATCAGGAGGAGGAAATCAGCTAAGGTAGTATATTTATATTAAAGAAATTTCCTGAAATTTCCTAATATGATCACATATCTTCAAATATGAAGAATGGCAAATGCTGGAGGTAGTCAATTACAGGATTAACATTGTTTTTTTGTAAGGGCATTGAAATATCCAAGTCAGTGAAAAGATATATACTTTTTTTCAATAAAAATATAGAATATGCACTAGTCCAAGGCCAGAATATAGCCATTCTTACTAATGTCACTGCAAATAAAAGGGGTTGAGGTGTTTGTTTGCTCTTTTACACCAATATGCCATGCTGCCAATACCTGCAGTTTAGGGAAGAGAACTCTAGAGAGCCTTTATAACCCCTTTCCCATAGGGTATGAGCAAGGGAGCAGAAGGGGACAGGAAGAGTGACCCAGGCATTGATCTACCCTACTTCAGTGTTTCACTGCTGACATGGAGTATAAGATGTACTCAACTGATGAAATGCATAGACCAGTGGAGCTTTGTTCCTCAGGTAACTCCTTGAGACACCTGCACTGTACAATTACTGCAATAATAATTCTTTAAGATAGTCTTTACTATGAAAATGCATAATCCAAATTGATTGCCTTAGTATCTTCTCTATACAAAATATTTTTTATTGTGAAGAACCCAGGCTTTATGCATAAGGTGACGTAAGATAGGTTTTGCAGGTACACTAATAATTCCAGAATAAAATGATGTTTTATTTTGTTCTGGCTTACTGAATTGACTCAGGGAGGCATCCTGAAACAGGTGACAATCTATTTTAATCTGCAAGATCACTCCATACCAAATTGTCCACACAAACTCTTCAAGCAGAAACATTACAAAGAGCCTGTGAAGAAGAGTTATATAACTTTCTTTTCAAAATGATCTAATTTTTTATTTTTATATGGAAAAGAGTAACACTTTTTTTTTAACCATATTACTCTGTATTTTTTATTTCATTGCTATTGAATTAACATTTTATGTGAAAGGTGCCTTTCTTTCACCCTAAATTACTGATAATTTTAACCATGGAAAAAGTCAGCTAAAGACCCTCATTTCTTATAGCTACATCTGTCACCTTATCATAGGTTAAACCAAGGGAAAAAAAAAAAAGAGTATATTATTGTCAATTGTCAAAGCTAGTGAACATTCAGTCAAACCATGAGCCAAGTGTAACAGTTGCATACAAGATCAAAGCTGGAAGTCTGCTACCAGATCATGGTTCATAATTTGAGTGCCACTAATTTCTACTATAAAGGCAACAGATAAACTACATTTTAAAAAGCTTTTTCCTTTACTGGCAGGACAGATTAGGGCTTCCATTTATTCTGGGACTGTAAATGTAGCTGTTGCTATAGTAACTGTGTATCTCTTGAGCAGTAAATAATTGTGTTAAATGCCTAAATAACAAATAGGTTTATGGCTACTCTCATGCTGAGGAACTTGAATATGCTAAATTTTAAACTGTATTTTTCAAGATATCTGCACAGCAACCATAATATGTCTCATACGGAAAGCAGAAATCTTTCCTAATGAGTCTTTTCAGAGAGTTGTGCAGTTATGCACTGAGTAAATGACTGAGAAATTTTCCAAATCTACAAAATTCAGGATGAATGTTAGTTTAATATGAATTTCTGTTGTGATACTCTACAGTTCTCTCCAAGCAGATATCATAGAAAAGTAATGAAAACATATAAAAAGATTTTGTCAGAGTTAGGCCCTCAGGTTTAAAGATTAGAGCAACTAAATTGACTGCTGGTGATTTGAAAAACCTCAAAAAGCCATGTAAAAATCCATAGACTTTGTCTCCAATACATGTTTTCGTTAGACAAATATTTATTGCTACAGGCTATCCAAGCCAACCAATTTATACTGTATATTTCTATAGGAAGAAAATGTCTTTGACCTAACCAGCTACAAGCTCCAACATTTATTTTCTATAAACAGATAACTATTCCATGATTTGATGATTCTGTGATTTAATTCAGTACTATTACCCCTCCCTCCCCCATACAAAGAATAAATGCAAGGAATAAATTTGCAGTGCTGCCTTTTACAACAACAAATGAGAGATCATATTTCTGAACCTTCTCAGAAGTAAAGTTGTGTGATAATGTTTGTGAAACAAACACACAAGCAAAAAGACATTGGATCATCAATGAAGAAGAGAAAAAAAACCTGTCTGTTATTAGGTGAACAAGCCCAGAATGCCACAGAGCCTAGTGTTAGCAGGTATATGTCCATTATGCCCGTATGGATCTCAAAACTTCTGTTTCCCTCTTTAAATGTGCTATAATGTTGGAGATGGAAGTGCTTACATTTGTTTTGTTTTTCTTTAGGATCTCAAGATCATGTCTGGAGGGCTAATGAGGTACAAGTGTTACAATCTGTTTTTTCAGGGAGTTATCATAGAATCATAATTTGAGTTGGAAGGGACCATGGAAGTCATCTAGTACAACCCACCTGCATTAAGCAGGGACATCTTCCACTAGATCAGGTTTCCCGAGCCCAATCCAACCTGACCTTGAATGTTTCCAGGGATGGGGCATCTACCACCTCCCTGGGAAACCTTTTCCAGTGTCTCACCACCCTAACCGTAAAATATTTCTTCCTTATATCTAGTCTAAACCTCTCCTCTTTTAGCTTAAAACCATTAAGCTTTGTCCTATTGCTACAGGGCCTGTTAAAAAGTTTATGCCCATCTTTCTGTGAGCCCCCTTTAGGTGCTGGAAGGCTGCAATCAGGTCTCCTCGGAGTCTTCTCTTCTCCAGGCTGAACAACCCCAACTCTCTCAACCTGTCCTCACAAGAGAGGTGCTCCAGCCCTCTGATCATCTTTGTGGCCCTCCTCTGGACTTGCTCCAACAGGTCCATGTCCTTCCTGTGCTGAGGGCTCCAGAGCTGGACGCAGTACTCCAGGTGGGGTCTCACAATAGCAGAGTAGAGGGGGAGAATCACTTCCCTCGACCTGCTGACAATGCTGCTTTTGACGAAGCCCAGGTTGGCTTTCTGGGCTGCAAGTGCACATTGCTGGCTCATGTCCAACTTCTCATCCACCAGGACACCAAGGTCTTTCTCTGCAGGGCTTCTCTCAATCTCTTCATCCCACTGCCTGTATTGATACTTGGGGTTGCCCCGACCTGTGTGTAGGACCTTGCATTTGGCCCTGTTAAACCTCATGAAGTTTTCACAAGCCCACTTCTCCAGCCTGTCAAGGTCCCTCTGGATGGCATCCCAGCCCCCCTCAGGGGTGTCAACCTCACCATTCAGTTTGGTGTCATCTGCATATTTACTGAGGGTGCACTCAATCCCACCATCTATGTCATTGATTAAGATATTAAACAGCACTGGTCCCAGAACAGACCCCTGAGTGACACCTCTTGTTACTAATCTCCATCTGGACAATGAGCTGTTGATCACTACCCTCTGGAAGTGACCATCCAACCAAGTTCTTAACCACTGAACAGTCCATCCATCAAATCCATGTCTCTCCAGTTTAGAGAAAAGGGTGTTGTGGCAGACTGTGCCAAAGGCCCTGGAGAAGTCCAGATAGATCATAGAACCAAAGAGTCATAGAATGGTTTGGGTTGGAAGGGACCTTAGAGATCACCTAGTTCCAACCCCCCTGCTATGGGCAGGGACACCTCCCACTACACCAGGTTGCTCAAAGCCTCATCCAGCCTTGCCTTGAACACCTCCTCTTTCTTGAGCTTATTTCCTAGGCAAACTCCTGCAAATGTGATGAATAGTCTCTGCCAGAAACCAGCAAACAATTAATTTGTTCTCTAGCAGTTTTTTTTTCAATGTGCACTATGTGGACTTCTACACTGTTGTATTTCCTGGGGAGTGGATTCACTGAAAACCTATTTCTCTTTGCATCCAAAACTACTTAAATATAGTAATGAAGAAAATAAATCATTAAAATGGCTAACTTATTTCCATATGACAAAAACCACCCCTACCCCCGAAATCTTACTTCAAATAAATGTCATTAATGTAAAATTGCAGGATATGGGTAAGGCTACCACAGTAGCCTGCATGGCAGTCAATAAAAGCCTTTGTCGTATTTGTGGTGTTTTCTGAGAAAATAATATAAACACTATTTCTGGCAATTTGCCATTTATTGAAAATTTCAGAAAATTATCTGAAAGGTTCTCAGTGCCTGCCTAATGCCATACAGAAAAAACAAAATAAAATGAAGCTGTGAGTCTTTAAAGTAAATTCTTAAAGTACATTTTCCTTTCCGTGTAAAAACACTGCTGCTACTTTTGGAAACCCTTGGACGGTAGGCTTGCTGGGTCCATGCAACCCACTTGTCACAAGCAAGACAACATCTCAAAGTGCATCTGGGTACTAGTGCTTATTTAATAACCAACAAGACTCGAGCTGTTACACTGCTTGTTTGTCTCACACATTCATTTGCTCACTCCGCCTCCAACATTACATTTCCTAAGTCTCTAGTTCCCTTAACTTCAAGGATTTTGCTACTGGTCAGGAATGGCTGGGCAAAATGTTCAGATTTCATGCTGAGCACCTGCTCATAGTTATAAGTCTCAGGTGTTACTGCCAAGGTTTATGGGTCTCCATAGTTCTCCATTTCCAGGACCTTCCCTCCAGCCTTAAGCTTTTTTCATCTAAATACTCTATAGGCAGAAATACAATATGTGATTGATCTCCTAATGCTTTTTCTGCCTCATGTCTCTTTACTAATCTGAGGACTCAGTGTGTGTCACCCCTGTTTAGTCCAGGTGTAATTAAAGTTTATAACCAATCTGTACTAGTTGTAGCTAGTGAGTGGCAGGCTCCAACTTGAGAGTTTTGCACATTCATCTTTACCTTCCCCCTAAGCAACAAAAAGCCCTGCCTGTCAGCATTCATGATCTTACTTCTTACCTGCCACACAGTTAAACTTCCAAGAAGAGGTTCTGAAAGGACAGAACAGCCGAATTTCCTAATACTAAATAAAAGTTCAAGAATGGTGCATAGAGCTTTGTTAAAACGCAAAAAAAAAAACCCCCGAAACCCACAACACCTCACAAAACAAAACAAAACCCCAAACAAACGAAACAATAATGACAACAAACAAACAAAACCCAAACAGATCTACTATGAACATGGGCATGGTCAGAACCTTAAAACAGAGACATGTGAATAGTAGATAGTAAAATCAAATGCTTTGACATATGACACCAAGACAACCTGTGATATTACAAAGTAGAAAGTAAAGACATGGGATATTTAGAAACACTATCTTCTGTTCACACAAAAGATTTTACGTGCCCTTGAGGGATTTTCAGTATGGTTTTCTAGTTATGGAGTAATCCTTAGAAGTCACATATTATGTAGTGCAGGTAAGCAGTCAATGCTTAAACACTCATGAATAAGAGCTGTCTTTGACTGGGATATAGAATATACATTTATTGTTAAGATATTCAATTTTAGGGTAATATATCTTACAATAACACAATGAGAAACAACATTTCATGTCACATTCTAAAGGTTGGAAGGGTCTTTAGTTAACTGTTGTATTAATTCGATCAGAACATGCCTGATATACAATAATTTCTACTAGTTATAAAATTATTTCTTTTCCTCTGAAGAAAGACAATTTGACATCTAATGTGACTGCTTCTTTGCATCATAGTTTGAATACACATTTGGCCATAATTTAAAAATCAGCCTTTGTGTGTAACTACAGGGAAATCTGATTTCTTATATCTTCTTTCTACAGAGTTTTAGAAATAAACAGAATCCAGCACAGTTAGGACCTGTAGTCTAGCAAACACTGTAACTACCATAAAGAAGTACTATAAATCATGCAGTGTCAGGAGAGTGATCCTGTAACCAATGATTAGAACTACATAGCCAAGGAAAATTGTAACAAAAAACACTCCAGGAACACTGAGATTATCTGATTGCCTGAAAACAAATGGAAAACTACCAAAACCTTCTTTAAAAAACTTTAGTCACTATTAACTCAAAAATCTACTAGAACTCTTCATTATACCTCCACTGTTAACCAAAATGACAAATAGATGTTATCATCATACTGAAGACACTTAACACAATCCCAAACTTCTCTTCTCATAGACTCCTGTGTATTCTTAATACATGAGGCAAAAAACATGAGACAAGATAAAATACAGTTAATCACAATATAAAAGCTTCGGGACGGAATTCAATTGCCCAACAGTATAATTTCCAATGTCTCATAAAGAAACTAATGGAGCTATTCAAGAACTCATTAATTTCTGCTAACAAAGTCAACAGCTGTTAATAAAGGACATTGGAGAGAAATAGTGAATGATACTTCACAATGGATCCTTATCATCATCAAGAACAATCCAAAAATCATTAACTCAGTCAGAAGCCCATGTATAATGTTCCTGTCTGAACTAAACCCAACAAAAGTTAGAAATGTGATGTATCTATATATAATCTTGAAGCAAACTGAAAGTTTAACACATGCAGTTCCCAAAAGGTTGCTTATTAAATGGGGTCTGCATGAAAACTTCCTGAAGAAAAACAAATTTTGAACCCTTCTGAAGAGACTACTTGACAGCCTCCAATTATGTACTCACTAATTCTCATGGTTCTTCAAAAACTGAAGGAACATGCAAAATTAGGCCACAGATTGCAAAACCGACTTCCTACATAATGTTCAAGATATTCCATGACAAAAACAAAGTAAAAAGTAAGGTGAAGTTGTTTAAAATATAAGTACTAAGGGAAAATGTATGCCTAATGTCAAGTATAATTCTACCCATTCAGTGGTAAAGAATGATGAGGAAGAGTCACACAAATTATTTGTGCATACAAATGTGTTTTCAAATAGCTATGCACCCCCCAAAAAGATCGAGGAATTAAGGAACAACATACAAAATGTACAAAAACAGGAAAAAAAAAAAGTTGATGAAAGATTAGGTTCTGTTGAAAAAGAAATAAAACCATAACCTCAACTTAAAGCTACTTCACTTCACATTACTTTTTGTTTGAAAAGAACACACGTAGGCCACACACAAGACTGAAGCACCTTGAATTGCTGCACCTCAACAATAATTAAGAAATTTATGGATATTTTACGATTACTGCTGCTTTCACTTTTAAAAAAGCTCCTACAATAAAAATTCAACACAAAGAAAGAAAAGTGTATAAACACATTCTAGTTCGACAAAGATTATGTGAAAATATTATGTTCAATGATTTAAAATATCTGTAAGAGAATTTTGTTTTGAATACAGTATAATCTAGCTTCATTCCATGAATATTGTTCTCTTCCTCACAACACCTCACAATGTTAGCTCTAATTCGGTGAGAAATGTATTTACAGGAGAAATCTTTATCAATCATAAAATGTTCCTTAACAGCTCAGAGACAGTGGACTTATAGACAACTCCACAGATGCTTTCGCAGGTCATTTCAGAAATTGTACACAGAAGATTTCCATAAACAACAAGTCTGATACAGAAGCTTTTCAAATAGAAAAGCTTCAGGGATCTATTCTTAGGCATCTTATTTTTTAATTTGTTTTTCTTTGATGTTTTGTTTATTAAATTTTTGAGATAAAAGAACAAAAAAGGACAGACATCATAAGTACCAAGAAATATATAATTATTAGATCAATAAACAATTCAGCAATTCCTAGAGGACATTCAAATAACCTTCAACAATAAAAAGACTACACGATATATGAAATACAAATCTTCAGAGATAGTTAACATTCCAGGCAAATACAAGCATATTGGTAATGTTGATTTAGCTCTGTTAATTTTGTTCAAAATTACCTCCACAGATCATAGACTCAAAGAATAGGAATGAGAACAAAAGAAGCACACAACAAAGAAATGTACGTAAGAAGAACAGTAATAAATAAAATAAAAACTGGAAAACTGAATAGATAATAAATGAATAAGTAAGTAGAATGGCAATATTCTGTCAGCACCCCACTAAGCAAACACTGACTCTGAAATCAGATATATAATATCATTTAATGCAAACAATATATAAAAAATTTGCTGCCAATCATTCTGTATTATCATCTCTGTGGTGTAGCACTGCATTGAAATAAATCAAATATTATCCATATTTCAAGACCTTGTCACTTATTTGTTATTTCACTTCTTCTAATGGAGTGTTCAAAAACCATTCAAGGTGGGTAGCAATATTTCCCCATTTTTGTAAGCGTAGTAAGATGTTGCAAAATAACTGAACTCACAGTAAATTTGGCCTGGTACACCCCTGCACTACCATACCTATTCCATTTTATTGGAACAACCCTCTCAAATGTTTTATCTTCATGAAATGAGCAACTAAATGTTAAGTAACAGACAAGTGCGTGTGTCCCTTTTTTGGCAAAACATATGGCCTTTGTCCCATATGGCCTTCAATCATGTATGATGACATCTTTGATCTAGGTTATTGGCAGTCTAACTTTAACAAGGTATAAGGAAGGATAACCACCACTGAGGTGATTCTAAAATGAAATTAATATCAAAATGGATCTTTATTTCACCTCCTAGACTAGAGAAAAAATAAACTGTGAATGCTGTATTTTTGTCATGGGTCCAATACTTGGGCACCATATAGTGCAGATCAAAAAAAAAAATTTTCAAGAGGGCAGATTGATCTGCAAAACAGTCTGCTCACCTTCACCTGTAACAGAATTGTGTATTTAGATATGGTCTAGTGAAGGGTGTCCCTGCCCATGGCAGGGGGGTTGGAACTTGATGATCTTTAAGGTCCTTTCCAACCCAAACCATTCTATGATTCTATGATTTTGTGATATCCCTCTGGTAGCATGAGAGAAGTTGGAATCCCCATAGAAAAATTAGTTTTGTAAATATGTACTTAAAATCCACCTTTATACCACGGTAATAAATTAACTACCCAATCTGGTAAGACTGTTAACATTTTTTTAAAAAATTATATTAGTTTGCTTACACTGAGTTTTAACTATATGTATAATCATAGCCTTAATTTGATTTAGTCCATCACTTCAAAAAAACTAA
Organism: Pterocles orientalis; assembly: GCA_011057875.1. Taxonomy (NCBI): domain Eukaryota; kingdom Metazoa; phylum Chordata; class Aves; order Pterocliformes; family Pteroclidae; genus Pterocles; species Pterocles orientalis. The sequence goes on from WKFP01015076.1 coordinate 631,864, forward strand.
ATTTGAAAATGAAGCAACTTATGTGATGCAGGTTCTACTCACCCGAAAAAAAACTAAGAATTGTAAGATTTCTTTTAATTAAAATATGAAAATTTCAGAAAGAGTGAATATAATATTGCACCTTTTGTTCCTCTGCTGAAACTGAGGCATGTCTACACAACCCCCAAAGCAACCAAATTAGTACCGCAAATTTCTTGCTCTGTCTATGAAATGTTTTTTATTTAAACAGGTTAATTACAATTTGAACTATAAATATGTCTGAATTTTTAAAAAAGAAAGTTCCTAATCCAAAACCCTGTGTTTCTTTGGCAAAACACCAACTATTCTGAAAATACAATTTATAAACTTAATAGAAAGACCCCATGTAGCATGGTGCATATATTAACAGAGAAGTAAATTCCGTTATTTGAGGATTTTGTTTCAAGTGTGTCAAAGAAATAAGACGGAATCAAAAAACAGTTTCATGGCATTTTTGTAAGTGACAAAGATCTAAAAATTCAGTCAAAGTGAAGAATAAAAACAATTACAGAATTTTGCTTTGTATTCTGTTATAGACTCTTAGCATTTAAAACAAAAAACAACCGATGCATTAAGGAATCTACAGTGCTAGGGTTGTGATTTTCAGTGTACTAGACATCCTGGCTTTGCCAGTGAGATTTCCAAATGAGGTTGTTCCTAAGGTAGGAATCTACACCTCCAAATGTTGGATTTGGCTTTCTTCTTCCTAATCAAGGAGGAGTAAGTCGATATAGACAATGGAATTTTGGGAATGAGTCATCTTATCTTTAAAAGGCTTTAAACTGATCAGATTTTTTGGAGACCTAAGTTATGGGCTTTTCAGACTACATAAAGGGAATGATAAAGGGAGCCAGCTGGCTCATGGAACCACTTGCAATTAAAAGAAAATGCAGTTCCACATATAAAGAATTATTCTTTTACCGAAAACTTACCTCATTAAACTGTTCAGATTTTTTACTAGTGCCTTTCTATGTGTGTGGGCAAGGGGCTCACAAAGAGAAATAACGAATTTGCAATAATTTCCCATAACACCATGCAATTTCTATAGAGAATTTATTTCTTGTTGTGGACCCATTCTTGCATTCTCATACTGCATAACATTATGAGATAGACTCAGGGTCATCCAATTATCTAGTTCATTTCATCTCTCTTCCTGATGTTGGACAGTTTTTGTAGAAATACACAAAAAACTATAGGCTCTAATAAAGCAACGCATTATTGCCTGTCAGAAGAGCATTAGAAATATCATTTACAGTTTAATACTAAAGAGTAACAAGTATTTAATTTACTCAAATAATCAAAGAAAGGTGAAGCTTAGTTTTTATATTTTTCTGTATGTTTAGAGTTACAGGTATATGCATATGTTATGAGAAATAATGTGGAGCATTGGTACTTCTCACCAGTTTAACTTGTTCATTTGACTGTTGACTTTTGAGAATGTAAATTAGTTTTCATCATCAGGGATAACTTCATAAATGCTATAGACAAAAATACAATTAAAAATTGAAAATGTTAATATGGGAGGTTTGCAAAATCTAAAGTCACAAAGCATAAGAACATATGCATATATTTTTCTATCATCTAGACAGTTCAGTTGTTTTACATTATTAACAGATCTGAAAATTGTACTATGCCTTTACAGATAATTTATTTATTGTTTGATTATTTGTGCTAATTCAAAAGGACATAAATATGATGGTAAAAAAGCCTTGATAGTATGTTTATAAAGACCTATTGCAGAGCTCCAGATAAAAGATATGGCAGTAAGTTGAGAAGGGAGTTCTTATGAATGCTTTAATTGTTTGGGGCCATAGGAAATGAAATCAGAACGGAAAAAAAAAGACCAAATTTTACTCACTTTTGTTCTTTGATCCACTGATTAACATTTACAACCACTAACTCACTTTCCTGATGGAGGCGACTGCTGTCAGTTCGTGCTGCTTCCAGAGACTGGCGCAAAGTTTCCAGCTGTGGATGCAGACAGATCAAAGCATATGATGGACTCCCTAGAACACACTCTATCTGGAATACTAATAATAGTCTGTACTACTTGTAAAGAATCAAGTCATTTTTCTCCACTCCTTCAAATAATCAGGGTTTCCTTGTACATGTTATTAATTGATTCAATATGCTAGAAGGAATGTCTGAACTTTTCCCACGCCTTACATTTACGTTTATTATAATATACACTAGTCTACCTCCAGAGGTTGTTTTAATTGAAATCAGATTTATTTTATAAAAATGGAACTATTATAACTTGCTATGTTTCAGCTAAATGTTTTATTCTTTCTACTTTTTGGTTCCATTTCGCTATGTATTTCTTTAAGATTAGCTCTTTGGTCATGGCTCATTGCATTTAGAATACAAAGAATGTAAAAGGGATGGAGTTACTTGGGTATATTTAAAATAAAAAAGAATAAGGAATGCTGGAAGACTGAACAACCTAAAACTTGGGAGTTGAACATCAGACTTTCACCTTGATATCTCCAGATAGAATCAAATGCAAGTTAATAGTAGTAAAAATCTAATGTCTGATAGATACTTAAGGCCTACTTAAAAAGATTAAATGATTTAACGGTGTCAGTGCAATCACTTTTGGGTACTGTTGCTTAGTTTACATCACAAAAAGCATCACAATGAGAATTCTCTTGTCAGAACATTTAAATGACCCAAAACCTGATTAGGTCAATAGTCTCTTCCTTACCTAATTGCCAGAAGCAAAACTACAGAAAACTCATAATAGTTCATAATGATGCAGAAATGAACTTATAGAAAACTAAATCCACTTTAAAAATATGTAACAGTAACAAAATTCTGAGTGGAGAAACCTTTTGTTCAACAGAGGATAATTAAAGCTTACATGAAGAAGAAACAAGTAAGAGCAGAATGTCGGTCTTGAATCCACTTGTCTATAATAGATTTAGAAACCATTACTGGCCAAATAAAAGAATGTTATAAAACAAAACCATATGTAGATTTTAAGAACAATATATACTTTCATGTTTTTCAAATGAGAACACACACTTAAAATTACCACATCCTTCAATAACATTTTAGCATTGTTAAAATCAACAAAAATTATCATCAAAAGTAGTACGCCTTTTTGAATGATGTTCAAAATAGTGGTCTCATATCAATGACATTTAAAACTTTAGAGTGCAATAAATCTTTGAATACTATGCATAAAAGCCTCTTAAGGTATTAATATGGGTAATATATAACGGAAGAGACAATATATGACTAAATCAAATCAAATTAATACCCCCTTACTCTTGTGAGGTCATCTGTTGTGCATATTAATGTTATATCATAGATTACACTAACGCTGCAAAAGCAACTTACTTTCTTAAAGATCTTTAAAACATTATCATGTATTATTAAACCACACACAATTTATTTCTGGTTGCTCTTGTAATTAAGTGAAATTGGAAAATAAGGTTTATTAATTGACAAGTTTTGATTATCTGATGTACTGACAAAGCAGATAAAATATGTCAAACAGATGTTGACACAAACAGGATGATCTAGAAAATTTAAGAAGAGTTACAAATATGACTGTTTTATATATATATATGCACACATATCTATATATGTTTAAGTGACAGTAATTTGAAACAGAATACCCATAAATCACATTATCAAAAATGTTAGAAAAAATATTTCTTACTTCAGATGTTCTGTCTTAAAAAAGAGTGAGAAAATAACAACTGATATGGATACACAGTATAAACTCAACAGGAATAGAACTGTGGTTTGCATAATTTTGTCATTTTTATTTAGACTTTTGAAAGGAAATCATTGGCAATATTCTCCTTTTTTCTTTGCTTTCAAAAAATTGTGAGCAAATTGTAGTCCTCACAAAAATAAAAGTTTCAATAAATGTGATTTAGGTAGATAAACTGTGACTTCACAGGAAAGAGAGCAAATGCTTGTCTATCATTTTTCATCAGTCTCAATCTCCATTACATGTCTTCCTAGTCTGGTGCCTCTACAGAAAAGACAAAGGAATGTGCAAACCTTTGTAGTAATTTTGAACCAAATCAGATTGTGCAGCAAGAAGTGGCAGTTACCAGCTATTTCTCCCTTACCCTGATGATCTGATGATCTTTTGTTGTTTGGAGTGTGTGGATGTCAGCAGGCTGCTTAGGGATTTATCTCAGCTGTGAGTAAACAGTTAAAAGGCAAGTCTGAGCATTATACATTGTAGGTATAAATTAACCACCTTCTTCTTGTCAACAGAAGAGTACTGGTTGCTGAGAATGTTGCAGAGCTCAGTAAACTGCAAATGGGACTCTTCCAGACTATTTCTTTTTTGGGAAACCTAGGTAAGCATGGGATGGTGAACTGTAAGGAAACATTCATATTTCTCCAGCCTGCCCCTTCCTGAACCTGCATGATCTCTATGTCCAGCTACCAGCTACCACACCACCCTCAGCATTCCTGGTCCTATCATCAGCATGAGAATGCCGTGGCTCAGGCTTGACTGATAAAAATTGGACCCAACAGTTGAGAAAGGAGAAGAGGTTGTATACTGAAGCATTGTTTCAATACGGAGTTAGTTAAGGCTCACATCTAGGCCAGGAGCTCAGAAGCACACCAGGATACACTAATGTAAATGTAAAAAATATTATACATAATTATAAGACACTAGATATACAAACACATGCATTGTAGCATGCTTAAGTAGAAGACAAGGATTAAACCATCAAAATCGTTCCCACTTGTGTCCTAAGAGAGAATGTGAACCCAGTTCCACATAAGTAGTTCCTTTGCTAACCCAGTGTACTGAGATCTTTTACCTACCATGAGTTAAATTAAAGAGATAAGCAAATGTTAGGCCCAGTAGTAGTAGTAAGCTGGTTTTACTGGATCAAAGGCTTCCATTCTGCAGCATGTGATTCATCACATTTCCCAAATGTTGTCAGCAGTTTCAAGTGGATATATGGCTGTTCTAGAGGTGTGCTTTTGCAACCAGAAAGCATGCAACATTGTCCTTATTGAATTTTATCAGATCTTTTTGTCCTAAGGAAAGGCTACTGCAACCGTAGAGTGGATAGTCCCTGAGTGATGTGAATGGATTTGTCTGATATGATAAACACACGGAAATATTCAGTCTTGACTCCCAAGAGCTTTTAAGAAATTCCATTACTAAAAGTTTTCTTGGGAACTAAAGTAGCCAGGCATATGTAAAATAGGGGCAAGTTTCATGATGTGAAATTACACAGTCAATATAAATGTGCTGAAAAAAGTGTAAAATTAGTAATGAAGTATAACTTCAGTGCAAATTTAAAGTTCTGAGGTTCTACCAAATTAATTTATTTTGCCTTTAAAAGTAAATAAAGGTACCAATAATAAAATCTTAAGTTGGCAGTGATGTTCTTCATGTGAGAGTGGTGGAGAACACAGTATATTTTATTAATTGCCTACAATGTATAACCTGCACCTAACTTCTCAAACAAAAGATCATCTTGTTCTGTATTTAAAACCATTGTTTTATTATCAGTAGGTCTGATTTTCTACTCTTTTAAAATCTGAAAATTTGTAACTCCTCAGCACTTTTCAAGGCTGGGCTTCTGGAAAATATTTTCTATATTTAGCATTATGCCCTGTATTATTACAATTTACATTCAGCTGTTTAAATAAGATTCCTGAACATTAATATGATGGCTTTGGTCGGTCTCTCTGTAGACATGAGTGTTTCAGGAAGGTGGTCTTAGTTTGACTGAATCCCTCTCTAGAGCTGACAACAGTCAGTTACCTTAAGTATGATGGGTGAGTGCAGGGAGGTGATGGAAGCATAAGTTGTATCCATAATAAATTGTGACTGGGGATTAATTATAGAAGATCATTACTTTTCTGAACTGAAGACAGTTGTTTAACAAAGAAATACCTGGGTATTGTAATGTACCTGTGGACAAAACCTATATATATAGGAGAAAGAATCATAGAATCATAAAATGGTTTGGGTTGAAGGGACCTTAAAGATCATTGAGTTCTAACCCCCCTGCCATGGGCAGGGACACCTTCCACTAGACCAGGTTTCTCAAAGCCTCATCCAGCCTGGCCTTGAACACCTCCAGGGATGGGACATCCACAACTTCTTTGGGCAACCTGTTCCAGTGTCTCACCACCCTCACAGTAAAAAATTTCTTTCTCATTTCTAATCTAAATCTACCCTCTTTCAGCTTAAAACTGTTACCCCTCATCCATCTTTCCTGTAGGCCCCCTTTAAGTGCTGGAAGACTGCTATAAGGTCTTCCTAGAGCCTTCACTTCTCCAGGCTGAACAACCCCAACTCTCTGAGACTGTCCTCATATGGGAGGTTCTCCAGCCCTCTGACCATCTTTGTGGCCTTCCTTTGGACTTGGTCTAACAGGTCCATGTCTTTCTTATGTTGGGGGTCCCACAGCTGGACACAGTACTCTAGATGGGGTCTCACAAGAGTGGAATAGATGGGGAGAATCACCTCCCTTGGACCTGCTGGTCACACTTCTTTTGATGCAGCCCAGGACACAGTTTGCTTTCTGGGCTGCAAGCGCACATTGCACCCCCAAGTCCTTCTCCTCAGGGCTGTTCTCAATCTATTCTCTGCCCAGCCTTAAAGCTGGCCTTTTAAGCCTAGGCTTAAAACTTTAATACAACCAAGGTAACTAGCTTACATATTGTTAATTAAATGTTATTTTCTCATCTTAAACTTTGCCACAATGTAAGTCAGTTACCAGTCTTTCCAGTAAGGAAAAATAAATCTCTTGCATGTAATTGAACAGGAATTTAGTCATAAAAACAAAAAATAAAATAATTTGCAGTACACATCTCTTATTATTAAAAAATAAATGATGATTGAAGAAATGCTACCTAGGCCTCCTACAGCAGAAATTTAGAATTTAGCACAGGGGACATCTATCATCTCAGGCTGTTTGTAGACTCAGGCAAATGTTACTGCTTTGATTACATATAAGATTTTCATTTCTGAACAAACAAGCACACAAATCAACAAAGCCAACACTTTTTCTGGTGCAAGAATATCAGTATCACTAGACTGATACATGGAGAGATATATCACTTATTCTGGTACAAATCCTTATGTTTTCCCTCATTTCAGGAAAGAATAGTTTCTCTTTAGTAATGTTTTAAGTCTACTGTAGAAAGACGTGGTATTAATGGAAAAAAAATCTTATGCAACAAAAAGAATATGCATACAAGGATCTAGACAAATATATTTATAGTTCGATTTCAATTTATTTTTAACTTACGCTTATTCATGTTTACTATACAGAAAAAATCTTCTTCATATTTTCAAATACAGTTTCTTCTTTGTCTGGACATTTACTATTGTTTTTGAAATAAGCTTAACATAGTTACGTGATCACTAGATAAAGAAAGGTCTTAAACCCGGTTCTACAAAACCTTAAGCACACCTGCAGAAATAGAGTTTAAGTTATAGCAATCAAGTTTATTGCTGTTTCAGTTTTAAGTTTTAGATTTTGCAGAGACAGTTATGGAGTGTTCTAGTCATTACTGTTTTCTCTTACTGTTGAGAGGAATATATTAATCTTTATTATTCAGGGTTGCACATCAAAACAGGAGATGGTATCAGCAATTGCTTTACTAGGAAACATCCTTCAAAGCTGCTGAAATTTGTAAAGAAATCTTCCGATATCACTTCACCATAAACGTGGGGCATTTCATCTTCTAAGACAGGAAGCTAGGGGAATTTTTAAGATGGTATATTAGACAATATGTTAGGTAAATAAGCAGAAAGATAGAAAGAGCAGTCCTGCAAACCCCCTTATATATATACCGTTACTACCACTCTATTAAATTCCTAGTAAGCAGTGTACCAAAAGGACTGGTAACTTTATATTTTAATAGCATTTTTTTCTTTGGATAATCAGTGACTGCACAGGAGACAAGACTTTGAGAGGTTTTAAAAGTAAGGAATATGTGGCATGAAAAGAACAGGGGATTAATAAAACATGGATACCGACTCCCTCTCTTGCCTGTTTGTCTATCCTGGCCATGTCAGAGGGATGTACAAAGTAATCTATCTCTATAGATACTTTTCCCCTTCTCAGACTGTTTTCAAAAAGACAAGATTTCTGAAAGACAATCTGTAATTTTGTGGGTATTCATTTTTGTCTGCTATTAAACCTTCCCATATTCCTCCTGTTTAAAATTCAAGTGTTCTTTTGATTTGTCAAGTTAAGAATCCAAAACTACAAATCAATTCAGAAATTTTTTCCCTGAAAACACTTTTTAGAAACACTTATAATTAAAGATGTTGCTTATAGGATGAATGAATTAATAATCAATTCCAGAATTACTTTGTAGGAAATAAAAAAAAAAAAAACCTAAAGCTGACTTGAAGTTTGAAAAATGGTTTATCAAGAATTACATAATTTAATTAGGAATTTTGAATCATATAATTACTTTAAATAAGAAGCAATGCATTACTCATGCTACATAAAGTAATTGTGGAATTAGTAATTCATTACTTACTGAAGTGATGTTTCAAAAACAAAATAAAACAAAACAAAAAAACCCCACCCTAATTCAAATTTATCATTTTTAAAAAGGAATGTAAGGGAGTGGACAAGAATGGAGAAAATTATTTTAATTCCTTTAAATATTTCTTTAAAACAGCTGTGTTCAGATGCTGTCCTTGGGATCATGTGAACACCATAGAGCAATACCAGTGCCCTCAGCAACTCCGTAAACAAGCTGTCTTAGTTGGATTCACTGTGGTGTTTAAAAATGACCCAATGTTCCACTCTTTTTCTGCAGGTTACAGCTTCAGAGGAGATGGTAGTATGGTGGGGCACCTATCTGAATAGGCCACCCAACTTCATAGATCTTCCAGCCTCTGAAGTTCAATCTCATATCACTGACAGGAGACCACTGAGATAACAACATCATTTCAATCTGAATTTTTCTAGAGGCTTCTGGAAGTCACTGCTAAGCATGGGCCAGGGTCAGGAGCACTGAAATCTTTAATGTGGCACCTAGACTACAGCCTCTGCTAGATCACTGGGAGAGAGAGGTTCTTCTAATAGAACACATTCCGCAGGTGCTTGGCTGAGTGCCCCAAAATACCTGAATTCATCCTACCTGATTTTAATTGCTGATTTGATGAAACAAGTTATCTTTAACACATTTTTTGCCCTGTATTATGCCCTTAGACCAACAGAGTTATGTGAATGCACAATCTAATTTTGGTGAAGCTTAAGTTTAGAGAAGCTCTAATCTCCCTTTTGTTCATCAGAAACAAATAAAAGCACTGTTTCTTGATCTTTGAACTGCCCTCATTGATAGCTCGCTCTCTTTACTGACTGTACAGATAAGCACAGTTACATAAATTCCTATAGGAGAACTATTTAATGGTGGCTTAGATTCACTTGATTAAAAGAATACTTGTTAAACTCAGGTACTTAAGTTAGCAAATACAGAGAGAAGATGGTACCGCTCTAAATTGCTGTCTACCTTCAGATGTAGCACCAGTGCCAGCTCACAGTGTGGTCTCTCTCTGCAATAGATTAAAGCAAATTGACCAACCCATGGGTTCCCTTAATTATTGCAAGGGAAACTAGCATTTAGATGCATTCCTTAAACGCACAATAAACTTTCCCCTCCCTCTCTTCACTAGAAGATAAGGGGAAGACAAACAGTTTGTGGCACAGCTGATACAACTGAAAATTACAACATCCTTCTCAACAGCTCTCTCGTGTTCTGAAGGCAATAAACACAAGAATCTATCTACTGTTTACCCTTATTTGCTCTAGGGATGAAAGTAGTAAATGGTATTCAATGCCCTATTAGTATATCAGTACTTTTTTCATTGTTTTTCATTTCTGACATATGATAAAGTGACAGATAGTATGTTGAAGTATAAACCAGAGAGTAATCAAGAGGATTCAGTGTTTTGTACTTTAAGGACTCCTTTAAGACAATTTAATGTAATACATTAGAAAGCTTTCTGATTTTGAAACCAAATATTAAATCCACTGCATCTCGTATAAAAAGGGTGAGTTTACAGTAACAGCTTGAGATAAAAGTTCTACTAGTAAGACACAGCATCACCCAAACATTTTCAACTTTATTCCTGGAAATATCTGTCCTAATACAACAAGTTTTCTTGAAGGAGGAAGCTTATGGGCAAAAAAGGAGGGGGAAATAAGGATGAGTGCCTTTGCTTTGAACTCCTAGTTCCGTTAATTTCAGTGTTTGTTTAAAAAAAAAAAAAAAAAGGAAAGAAAAAAAGGATGTTTCCTGAAGAAATATAAAGGAGATGCAAATGTGGAGAAAGACCAAAGACTTTTTATGGGGAAAGGCTGACACATGGGCTCTGAGAAGTTTGGAAAAGGGACTATTATGTTGCTTGTGCAAACCCATGTTGTGTGATTTCCCCTTAAACAGTGAAGTTTTTCTTTGCTGCTGTGCTTTGGGGAATAAAGATGAAAAGCTAGTAACAATTTGGCTGCATGCCCTTAATAAAATCCAGGTTTTCCTTTGAGGTCACTAAAAGAAGCACAATTTCTAATTCATGCTTTAACAAATCCATAATGCATCAGTAGACTCACCTTCTTGCCTAAGAGAATACCACAGAAAAATCATGCTGTGGGTGCAAAAAAGAAGTGCTATGGATGCACATCACTATGAATAAGCGGATGAATAGAAAAATTAGGTTTTAGAAACTTCTGGTTCCTGTTTCCTGAACTATCTGCATATTTGCATTATACAGTCATTGGGAAGCAGAAAAAAATAAGAAAATAAACGTTCTGGGAGTAGGGATTAGACTTGAAGTCTCCCTACTTCCTTCTGGTTTTCTTCCTTTTTGGTCTCAGAAACTGTGTATTTTTGGTAGCACAATGAGCTGACTTCAGGAGGAAAGGTGGCAGGTCTGCCCATCCACATTGCCTCAAGTCTTGGTGTTGGGAGAAGCTTGGTAGGTCTGGCATGGAAGAAATCTGGCATGCATTCATCTCTTCCACTGCCATTAGGTACAACTAGAAAAATAGTCCATGCACTTTAATATTGTGTTTTATATTGGACTTGAGGGTGCTGTGTATGTTAGGCTTGCTAAACTCAGTTTAGCACTTTTGCTTGGACTAGATCTGGTGAAGTTGTGAGTCAGTGTGTCAGCTGGGCACTTTCTTTTTTACAGGAAACTTTCTATCTGAGTTGCAGGCCAGATGGATTATTTGCTTAGGTGACAACTCAAACATAGGCTGCATTGAACTCCTAGTTTTAAGCACCACATTCCTAAGTGAAAATTTTTACATCCTCTTGCTTTCATTTTACAGAAAAGAAATGCAACATATATGGGGATTAAGCACAGTTGAAGCAGAGGCCATACAGTGTAGCACACGTCGAAAAGATTTTGAAATTCAAATAAGAAATACTGGACCAAAACACTGTTTTCTATTTTTTAGGTTCTTTTAGTGATAGCTTTCAGACAAGAGTGGAACAGTGAATGTGATAATTTTCGTAAGCAAATAATTAACAACAAGCAAGTATAATTGGTTCAATCAAAACATTGAATGAATATGAATATGGTGGCAGACAACAAGTAATTTGCTTCTGAAGTATAAAACTAGGATATTTAAATTCTAATGTGATTGCTGAGATAATTTCCTTTCTTATGTATTTTATATGACAGATGGACTTCAGAAGTTTTATATATTTGTGACTTTTTAAAATTTTACCTCTATTTTCCCATGTTTAAATAGAAGCAACATGTTTGGGAGAAACTACTGTGTATTTTATTTTTTTCAAATCTGTATCACTTTCACTGATGATCTGGATTACTGTATGTTAATCTAGGAAAGAAGAAATATGCCATTGCATTTACTAATCACTGTTCTCGCATGTGGCAATACATAAACACACAAGTTAAGAAGTATATGTGGTTAAACTGTCAAAATATCTGTATGCAAAAATATCACATGAGTAAAAAAAGATTAAGGGGATATTTTGCTAACTGTGTATGCCAAACGATGACTCCTCTGCGAATCTATTGCAGGGTGGATTGTGAAGTAACAAACAGTGGATTTACCAAAGCAGATCCCTCAAAAAAACATAGGCAATGCAGATCCAATGTTTTCATGGCTAACAAATTTCCACAGTAGCTCAGACTAATCTAAGCACTAGCTGCCATTGCCGCCTTAAGACTGTCCTCTCTTGACCGGTTTCTGCCCCTCATCTGACTCCACTAGAAATTATTTAAGCCCATACATTTCAGTCAATATAACAAAATAATTTTCTGCTAGGTTAGCATGCTGAAGCAGTTTGGCATAAAGTTCAGCATGATCCAAAGCCAGCAGAGGAGAAGGGTGGAAACACGCTTAGGGACACAGGAAAGGCTGGGATCGCAGCAGCCAGTACTGACCTTGATGTAGACTGCCACTATAGCCTTAGAGGTTTAGGTCCACATGGTGGGCACTCAGATTAAAACACATTTAGTCGTCCTAACTAGCACAAGATATAGCAGGACCTGTTTCAACCACATGTACCACTGCAGGAGGGTCTCCAAAGAAAACTGAAGGGCTTTTCACCTAAAAAAACCTATTATTATTAGAATCCCAAATGGGGCAATTGTAATTTCTTTTCTTAAACAGCAGGGAATTGAGATAAATAGGAAAGACAATGCAAAAATAAGAAATGTTTGTAATTAGCTTTTCTTACTCATTGAGCGCTTGCAGGAAGGGGCTGTTTCCAGGCTTGATTTCTAGGCTAAGTCCATGAAAGTCATTCCATTTTACGGCAAACTCCACCAAAATCCCGTTGGTTCCTCCATAGGCAGTTTCCTTCTGTCTCCTCTGAGGCTTGTCTTGCTGCTCTTGCTCCTCATAGCATTTTCCATCTCTGCCCCACCTGCAGATTAGCAGCATTATGCAATGAATATGCTGCCCACCAGAAACTGTGGTTCTGTGAACTTTCTCTCTGACCCTTTTTTCAGGGCATGCTAAATTTCCCCAAAAGGAACAATCATCTCCCCCAATCTTCTACAATTTGTGATCTCTCCCTATCATTCTCATGAAGGAACAATTATTATCAGAAAGAGTAAAACAAAAGAAAAGAAAGGACAGTTTTATTATAGAATAGCAGATTCTCAGATTGCCCAGTGGGAAATCGCCGGGGATGGACGACGGCAGTGTAATAAAAGTACCCCAGGTTACAGCACTTTTTTTTTTATGAAGACTATGAGATTAGTTTTGCTAGGACTGATGCTCAGGTGTGTACCAGAATGGGCAATTGTTTTACTTTCTACTTTCTCAAGGAAATCTAAAACAAAATCTTAGTGCCCTTAGAAATGTGGATTCCTGTGACATGTCAAAGCTCATTTAACTCAGGCACATCTTCAAAACTGTATTTTTAAATTACATAAATGCTATCTGTTAACTAAAATATCTCTTATACCTTGTTAGATGTTACAGGGAAAAAAGATGCATAGATATATAAAAGTATTATAATCCACAAAGCCTTCTGTACTTCACTTAGATTAGTTTATGCTGCAGTTACAGATGAAAATAAAATTGTCCTAATTCATATTATTCTACTTATTTGGGAATCCTTGAACATTCAGGATGTGTCTTTGCTTCATGCATGTAACATTTAGTCATCTCACAAATACATTTACTTTTCTGTCTTCCCATAATTTTTTCTTTCTGTCACCTATGGTTTAAAGGTGTAATTTGCTTCTATCTTAAAACAAATAAAAGCTGATGAAAAAATCTACCATTACACAAGGCACATGGATAAGATTCTAAAACATAAATGCCATGAATCATGAAATATTTAAAGGCATAAAAGTATTCTATTTTAACAATTTAAATAAACCCATAAACATACAATACTGAGTCTCAATGGACTCAAACTGCTACTTGCTTAGTATCAATAACTGTAAATGTGACACATGACATCTGCTGTTTCTTGATTTTTTTCCCATGATATCTACTCCAGTTTCTAATATAGGCAAAAAGGAAAAAAAAATAATCTTTTAAAGCTCAGTCTTTTCTCTGTCTTTTCATTCCTGTCTAGGTGAGATTATGAATTTAAATTTAAGAGAGAAACAATAGGTAGTAGATAGCTACCCTTCAGGTTTACTAAAATACTTTGCTAACTTCAGTGCATTTACAGCTAAATAGCACTGCATTAACAGTTTCAGCTATTTTACCGCCTTTTAAGGTCTCTTATTTTCTTGAAGGTTACTAATGCAAAATTTGGTATTGAAAATCTATTTAGAGATTTTTAACATATTTGAAGCTAGTTTTCTTGGTCTGTTTCTTGGCCTGTTTCTTGGCAGAATTAAGTAAGATAGGACTCTGCACAGTGTTTATAGAAAAAAATTGCTGTAATTTTTATCATTTAATTATTAAAGTAGAGGTTTCATCAGCCATTATCTGGTAGTCATAAAAGGCCATTATGGATATCACAGTGGTGGTCATAACAGGCGTGAAAAGCAGGTAGTAATGTCTGAATATATTGGAATACATACAACTGAAATTCCTAAATTGTCTCCCTCCAAAAAAAGAAAACCCCACCTATAGTATATATACATACATATATATGTAAAATGCATTTGATGTGCTTCCACATTTATGTTAAATATAGAAATGTCTTCAACTTTTTCTAAACTAGATTTCATTTTGAGAAGGAATCTCGCTCCATCATCTTTTGTTGATGTCTTCCTGTATACCAATGGTAGCTGACTGAATCCTAACCATAACCTGAGCAATCACATTAACTGAAACAACTTTTGTGAAAAATGTAGATGGGCCACTGTAGGGAGTGGGGGGGGGAAGCAAGTAAATGGGCAAGAAACTAGTACAAATATCAAGAAAAACAAATTTTCAGCATCAAGCAGCAGTTGGTGTCAATGTGACAAATAAGAGGAAAATCAACCCTTATGTCAACCTGTACTCTGAATTGTGTTGTTACCATTAAAGCCTAATATGATGGAAGAGTAGGATTTTTTCCCCATTTTTCATGGGGCTTAAGAGCTTCCTTCTGCTGAGCAGATTAAGGAAGAAGACAGAGGTATATCTCCACAGGTGACGATGGGGCAGTTACCTTTTCTTGCAGCAGGGAAATATCTTTAATTGACTTCAAGGTCCTCAATGACCAATTGACTAGCAGCAACTCCAGAAAAGTTCTACTCCATTCCCTCTTCCCTGTAGTGATGAAGCAGAATAAAAAGGCTACATTTATGTTGCTATGCACGAGGTAATTGGAATCATATTGTAGTATACCTCCACACTGGCTCCCTATAAAACTTGATTCGTCTACTGTCACAAATCTGTATCAGGAAACCAGCAGCATATAAATTTGTTACAATATTGTATTTTGTACACTAGACATATTTATTAAAGTGACTTTGACCTGAAAAAATGTAACCAAGAGCAATGTATTTAAAAAGTCATCCTATATGTAAAGGGCACAGAAAAATACCAAAGATTCCTTTGTTCAGAAGTAAAATTGCTTCCAAAAGAGAGCCGGTTGCAATTAACTCTCTAGATTTGCATTTAAGAGATTCAACTAAATACCATTTATGCCATAGTCCCATTGTTGCAGGTACACTATGAAAGAAATAGCAAGGACGTATTGTAAATACAGTGCTAATGTAACGTGATTTACTTGCAAGGCCACTGAAAAACTGTTAATGGCAACCACTCCAATGAAAAAAAAAATGCTTCTCAATAGATTTAATGGATACATAAATAAATCAAACCCACTATCAAAACAGCATTAGTTTTTTTAGAATGTGTATACTGCAGAGAAAGAATTTTGATTTAATGTAATTGGAAAACACATAGCACCTTGTGGGTGCTCTTATTATAAATATGAAGAAACAGAATCTAGCTGAGTTCTTACAAGAACATTTCACTTCTGAAGTTCTACTGACTCAGAAATGAAAAAAAAGGAAAACAAGTGGTAGCATAAGAAACTATGAATCATGTGCCAACATTCTTACATTCATAATACAACTACCAGTTAAGAAATAACAGCAGTCCTATTTAGCATACCGTAATTTTGGAGCAAAACACTCTCACTACAGAAACTAGCAAACAGTGAGTAAGAAGTGTTGACAAGGTGTAATATAGTATCCTTTATACCGTCACAAACTTCTTAATGTCAGAGAAAGCCTTTTATATGAGAATATCTATAAAAACATGGTTCTGTATTTTGACACATGGATCACAGAGTTATCCAAGAACTCATTTTTTTAGGCACTAATAAGTGTCCTACAAAGGTATTTAGAGCACCTAAATAAAAAAATACAGAAACAAACATCAAGAAATAGAATTCATTTTTGTTTTATCTACAAAATAATATTAACTAATTTTGTTTCTCTTGAAACAAGATTGTGAACTCACAAAGTTTTTAACTATATTGTCTCAAAAAGAGTCCTAAATTGCTCAAGATTTAACAATATTTTGTTAAATATTTTCTAACTTTAAAAACACCCTGAAAATTTTTCCAGCCCTACAAATATTTCCTTTTTTTTTCTTTTTTAATTGCTGAAAATCTTGCAAAGGTCCACATGCTTCCCTTCATATTTTTTAAAACAACTGACTTTTTTTCTTATTTGAGTTAAATCTTCACTAGATAATTTTCAGTACACATATGGAGCTGCTTTCTCTCCCCAGACTTGGAATGTTGCCAGAGTACAGACTGAACTTCTCCTCTAGAGACAGACAGCATTCATTATCTGAGCATTGGGATATTCCTGCTTCTGCCCTTAATATGTCTGGACACAACTTTGTTCATCTGTGATTACAGATAGTAGTTTCACTCCCAATAATGACTCCTGTTCAGTCCAGGAAAGAATACGGAGTAGTGACAGCACAATTATTTCATATAGTCAGAAAGCTAAAAATAGCTGAAAATTTTCTGAATTCAATGGAATTGCTTACCTGAAACAAGCATACTGAAGGAAAAATATTTGTTAATGAATCAATTTTTATAGTTTTCTTCCATTTTAGACTTGGAATACTGACTAAAACTGTAGCAAGGAAAATTTCCTTACCAGATTTTATCTGTATAAACTTATATTTTCATCATCACCTTCTAATCACAGTCAACCCTTTATCCCTTTTGTGTAAGTTACTTTTCCATCTAAAAGGAACAGTGAAAAATTCTACCACAGAACAGGTGGAATTACTAACAATAATTGTGTCGGTTTAAAAGGGTGGGAGAACTAACAGTTTACTTGATGGCATACTTGTGCTCATCCATCTGTTATTTACTAAAAACACATATAAATCTCCCATACATCACATAACCAATTAGGAACTTGACTAATAGACATTGCTGAAAACTATAAGTTTACCACACTTTTATCCCTCCATTTTTTTCCATAATTTGCCATAGTGATCTTTGATGTCCCATATTCAAAATAAAAGTAAAAATAATAATGATAGGAAGCAAATGGATGTGTTCCAGGTGTGGAGGATGGTAGCTGGCACTTACAGCAAAAATTGGATTCTTTCAAGGGGAGAAGAGAAAGAAATCTCGTGAGAAAATAAATGACTGATGCTTGCTCCCTGTAAACAGGCAGTAAGATGAGTGCCCCCACTTCCCTTTTATAGCAAGAGTCATGTTTCCTTTTTAAAAGTGTGCCTCTCTTCTTTTAAACTTATTATCTTCAATGTCAAGGTTTTTATACTGTTTTCAGTTAGACTAAAGAAACTTTTGCCTGTTGGTATTTCCTTCTAATGGGTGTATTTGTACATAAGTCACCTCACAGTCTACTTTTTGAAAAAGAAAACAGATTGAATTATAGTTGTCTACCACTGTAAGATGCTTTCTGAAGTTTTTGAATTCTTTTCCACTTCATTCCCAAACCCTTTCCAATTTTTCTTAGCAATTTCACCAATATCTTATGTGACAACAAAATCATTGCCTTCTTTTTCACAACTCCTCTACTTATGCATCCAAAATATAATGTACTCCAAAGGTAATGTGTCACTTTATTTTGTCACCATGATGTTGCATTAGGTGTTGACATTGAGTTGCTTGCCCATTGTCTGTTGTTACCATTCTACAACCACTAGATTATTGTCCAAATCACTGCTTTTCAGGACTCACTCCCCTGTTCTTCAGATATCGCAGATATAACCTCTTACTTTATTTTATTTATAGTGACTTTACATTTACTTTCAGATCACGGAAAAGCCAACTGGACACTTTTGTTTGCTTCTACTTTATTAGGAGTGTTACCATCTCAATCTACTAAAAGCATTAGAATGTTTCAAAAAGATTTTATGAATAATCCTGAGAAATGCTGACCAGGGCGTCTTTATAGATACTTGAAAAAACTAATTGGAGTTATAAACACCTAGATGAGTATGATATGTTAAGAACACACAATTAAATTGTTCCTAATGAAGTGATTACTAGT
>WKFP01015076.1:655281-690242 GCA_011057875.1 Pterocles orientalis
AATCTTTCTAAACTGTATCCTAAAATTTCTGTAATATGTAAAATATTATTGATATGTTATCCTGTTATTGACAAAGATTGGAGAATACTGCAGACAGATGATCAAATACAAATCAAAGTAGGCAGAGAAAAGTAACAACGCAAGAATCAGTTAGGACAGAGTTAATATCATGTCATCTGGAGAGATCAGAAATGTAGAAAATGAAATATTGAAGTTTTTTACGGCAAGCATTTGAAAGGAAATTACATGAAACATGTTTAATGAGAGAAAGAAAGCTGCTGTGTTAAGAGACCCTCAGTACCCTCCATATCTGAAATTGCCAGCCACCATGTTGACCACTTTGTCTCCTTGTTTTCTTCTAATTCCTGTCTTATTCTTAATTAATTTATTGTTTGCCATCTTTTCTTAGTTGTTTGGGATTATTCAGACTGTGAGGTCCTTGCTGGAAAGACTGTCTCCTTGTGTTCATCTAGTGCATGGCAAAACTGGATCTCAGTTGCTCAGTAGGGTTTCTACATAATAATAATAATACAGCCATTAAATAGCAACAATTATTAGACTGATCACAGCAAACAGTGAATTGGAGAAGTAGTAGAACTTAATTTTAACATTATAGACACAAATGTTAAGTGCACTGTTGGTTCTGGTTGTTTTTAAAGAAAAGAGACACATTTTAGAACAGCCTAATAACCCTTCTCTTTGCACCCAGTATAAACCCAGCTGTTTAACTTCTGTTGAGTTTTGTGTGGGTGAAGAAGCAGAGCTGAAATGCGTGATGTTTTGCATGTTTCTTATTAACAAAACCCTACCCACAAACTAAAGATGTTTTTGAAAGCACAAACTAATCACAAAACTCTGGGGCAGGCAGATGAATACGGAACTAAAATTATGAAATATGTCTAATATACTATGGCTTACTCTTTGTTGAAATAGGGGGACTTGATAACAGTCTCTGAACATCTTGGGAGTGTAAATCCAAGGCAGGAGAAGAATCACTTAGGGTGATGAACAGGGATTTAGACATCAGTAATAGGATTAAAATAAGAATGGAAAAGTTCAAGCTGCATATCAGAGAATGCTTTCTTGTGCCTTATTAACAAATAAAACATCATAAAGTCCTGTAGAGCACTTTTACCTCTAGATTCTTAAAATACAAAGGATAGATAAACTTATTCCTGTTTCATTGTTAAAGAAGTGAGGAAACCTTTCAGGTAACGAAAGGTGTAGCTAATTAATCAAAATACACATATTAAGCAGCAAGTGGAAACGAAGACAGTCAGTGCAGAACCCAAAGTACTGAAGGTTGCTATAGACCACATCAGCATCGTCAGACAAACTGCTCTGGCTGCAGTGGAGCTCTGTAAACAGGTTATCTTTCCCATACCGTGCATAGAGGCTCACTCCTTCCTAATTTGAACTGCTCTGCTTTGCGGGCAGATGTGCATGTATCATAGTTCTCTGAAAAGATTCTGCCTAGACAATACAAATATTCTCACATATTTAAAAATAATGAGTTTCTCCTGATTTTGACAGAATTTAAGCTGTTACAGATGTCACAAGAGCAGCATATTCAACTCCATGTTCAATATCTGAATAGAATCAACAAGAATATTTCTACAGAAAGTCCTCTCAGAAGTCCAATTAAGAGACAATAAAGGTATGGATAGCTGTAATATCCATATCTCGAAGAAAAGGTTGCAACTTTCTAAGTAGGTAGAAAGAAAACACTCCTGATTATTGCTGTGAAATGATCAATGAGCAACAGCTGTGTTTCCAAAACTAAGCTAATTTTGAATTATAACTAAGAAGCATCTAATAAATCTCATAGGAGTTAATTTTGTTTTCAGCCTTAATAAATTCCTTCAAACTGCAAATTTTTTTTTCAGAATATGTGTGAACCAGATGGCTCCTGTCCATATCCCAGTCTATATCTCATGTTAGCTGAAGCCATTAATAACATTGCCTAGACACAGGTTTTGTGCAGGTATCAGTGACACATGTAAAAGGTCATCACCTACTAAAACAGTCACACAAATTCTGCCATATGCTTATATAGATTATTCACATTCTTTTGTGGAAATTATTGCAACATTGCACTTCTGATACACTCACTCTGTTATGTCTTTTTTGTTTTATCCCACTCATTCTTTTTAAATTCAGATAGTAAAGAAGCAACCAAATGTCATAATATGCTACAAATTATTTGCTTTGGTAATCTGTTCCAGAACTTCATTAAATCTTGGACTATACATCCTAAAACTTGATACAGACCCAACTCTATGCATTGAAAAAATTCAGCATTAAGTGCATAAACCTGATGACATAAAACACCTTTCCACTTAATTCTTTTAAAGTACAGTATCATATTGTACAGCTCAGATGTGACTCATCTTAAAGCAAAGAAAATTTATGACTTTTTTTAGCTGTACTTGTACAGTAAAAATGGAAGAAAGCTACATTATGAAACTTTTTCTTAACAGATAAAGCCTAGTATATCCAAGTATATGTTATTTTCATATTATATAGTTGCATCCACGCTAGAGAGTTTACAGTTTTACCTTTGCTCAGCTGGCAAAGTGTAACTTGCATACAAATAAATACTTCCCATAAAGGTGAGAATACATACTGAAAGCACAATGTCATATGCTTCCTCATTAGACTTCTGAATAGCCTTCCTTATATGTTTAAGAGTTCAAGTAGCAGAATAATAACTAACAGAGCTTCCCCTGAGAAACCAAACAAAAAAGCAAAAATTTCTTCCACCTGTGCTTTGAGATATCTTTGAGAGAAAAGAACTGCTATTGAGCTCAAGCAAGCCCCACAGACAAGAAAACACCCTCTCTCAACAAACAGGACAAATCTAATGAAAGTTCACTTGTGTCAATGTGAAGGTAGAAATCAGAAACAAAATGGGAAAATACTAAACAAACAGTAAAACTAGGTGGTTATTAAGAGCACAGAATTGATACAAGCAACTGAAGGTAATACACTAAAATCTTGGGTCCCAGGAGCAAGAAAAATAAGGCCTAGGTTCTGTGGAAAAATCCTAACAGAAAAATTCTAACCAAAAAACCTAGCAAAGAACAAAACCTTACTAGGTTTATTAGTAGACAAAGTTCGAAAATTTTTCAACAATTACATCTGTTCAAAATTCTGAAAAGAATAAAAATAAAACAATTATTGAATTATTGAATAATACTAAAGGATTTTGATTTGCCAGGTAATGCTTTCATTTCTTGTTCTTTTAAACTTTTTCTCTTTTAATTAATGCAAGACTGCGTATGATTTCTACCTAGCCTTATGGAAAAGCAGGCCAAGGAAATTAACTTTAGCAGCCTGAGTCCTCCACTCTTCCACAAAACTGTAAATGTAGTCTGACAACAGTCTTGGACAAAAGTAGAAAAAACCAAACCAAGCAAAAAAACAGTCCAGGAGTCAGTCAGTAAAGAAGCAAATAATAAACTATCAGTAATGCAGGTCAATATTTATAGAACTTAATTTCATTTTCAGAGCACTTCCTACATCTGGTTATAAAATTTGACAAAGATAAATGCTTTTCTCTGGCTTTGTTCTCTTCTAGAGAAATCTTAAGCAGACTGATAATAAATGTTCCCCTTCCATGAAATTTTTGTGGCAGAGAGTAATTCTTGGTGCCATGTTGATATCTCTGTTACTTAATATTTATGTAAGAAGCTTCCAGATATTTTACAAGACACCAAACAATCTGAAGAAACCACATATTAACAGCTAGAACTGAGCAAGTAAGGAACTTAACAAACAAGAAACAATGGATATGTTTCTACCACCATTTAATCTGAGATATGTACTAGACCTTTATTGCTAGACTTTTATCAAGAAAGCAGACATAGTATCATATGATTTGAGATGCGTTGACGATTCTAAGAGAATTATTGCATAAGGTGGAAGTCAGTCATGGTAAAAGTGTCACTTCCCAGGAAAGACCCTGGTTCCTACTTCCCTTCTGTGGTTCTGAGACCTCATGTTTCCCAAGAAGAACATGATACCTTCCTTCTCTCTCAGCCAACATGCTGCCAATAGGTTGCTAGAAATCAAAAGCAACTTTTTAAAGTGTTAGTTTAAATTGCCTTTACCTGGCTAATCCTTGCACTCTTCTATGCTCTCTGCACTCTGTCAGGCCAGGTGCTTTTGTGGACATGTGATGAACTGGATGGAAAAACTCATTGGGTTAAAAATACAGCCTTCTTTCTATGATTGGGCCCTGCTCAGTAGGTGATGTTGTACCCCACTTCAAGCCCTCAGCTGTAACAGGACAACAGAGGTAGCACTGAAGTGTCATGAAGCTGAGCTCTCTGAGGGTAAGGTAATTGGAGGAGAAATGAAAGAGGAGAAAGCACAAACAGAACTGTCATAATTTGGAAAGCTATGACATCTGTGGTTCTTCCAGTCTGCAGCCACATCCTGCAGACCTACCTCATCAAAACAACTGACACGAGCCTTCTTTTTGCCTGAAGTGTGACTGAAATGTAAACATGGAAACTATTTAGCTCACCATTTGGATTGGCACTATTTCTGTCAAGTCATGAAGCTCTCCAGAGTGAAGCATAATGCTAGGTGCAGACTAGGCAAATAGTGTGTGATGTAGTGTCGCCTGGTGAACTATCTTGTTCAAACAACCAAATACAAGTGATATGTACAGGATGAAGCAATGCTAATGGATCTTCCAGGGTGGAGGAGTTAATAATTTAGCAGTGAGGGTAAATAAACACCAGAACAAACAAGCACTGGATCCTCTCTGCCTTCATATGTTTGTGTCAAAACCACAGACATTTCAGGATCTTGAAATTTTTGTTCCTTTCCAGAAGCAGAACATAAATCTATTCAGTCACATAACTGTGCATATAATAACTATGATCAGGGAAATCAAAAGTTTCCAGATATTCCAAAGGCTGGTTTGAGTAACATTAGCTGTATCCATACTAAAAAGTATAAGCGAAGATACTAGAGATGCTATCAGCGTTATTAGTATGGGGAACAGTTAATCAAAGCCTGTACTACTCTTTCTGTAAAAACTGTGTATGTAGTCTGTTCTGGGGCAGGTACTTTGAATCAAGAATAAATCCTGTTAAATTTTATTACTTATTGATCTGAATGTATAGTATACCCAATTTATTTCAGGGAGCAAAACTGTCTGAAACTGACAAAAAGAAATTAAATAGTTACAACAATAACAGACCTGGGACCAGAGGTAAAAACAGTAAAACCAGTAACAACTGTAATAAGCTGCAAGTTGTAGAAACACGTATTCTGGACTGGAAGCTTTGGACAGAAGAATGAATTAATATATGTTTTATATAACATCATATATGATCACTACTGTATCACAAAATGAAATGGAAGCTATGACATACTGCAAAAATACTTTGAAGATACTGATATAGATGGATAATATAAATCTTTTACTAAATGTATCTCTCATAGCATAGGTGACATCTTTGTGAATTTCATCACAGAGCAAATTAAAGCAAGATGATAGTCAGGGACCTTTTTGAATTATTATACTATGCCCCTACGTGCAGTAATGATCTTAATATCTTAAAATATAACTATGATAACACAAATTTATTAACTCAGATGCATTAAAATTCTGTTAAATCACTTCCAAAAGCCATTTGTAAAAAAAAAAAAATAATAAAATGAAGATTTGTCTGTTTTTGAAGTAAGTGATTTTGGTCTGTGGACGTTAATAACATACCTGAAATTCCCTTGAAATATCTTATTCTGTACTTAAATTTAGCAATACCAGTTTAAGGAAACTATGTATGTATGTTTTTTAAGTTGACATTGGAATGAAGAATCAGGATGGAAATGTCAAAGTGTATTTTAATGAATACACTTTAACTGTTTCTCCTCACAAAACCTGGTATTCAGCTTTTAATATATCCTTGATATTTAAATGATGAAAGCTATAGAGTAGTACTGCTGACAGAACTGTATAACATTACTACAATCCTTAGAAAAACAGTTTTTTAAGCAGCACTTTGTAGACAACTATCTTTTGATGATTTTGTACTCTTTTTTCAAAACCACTGTACTTCAAAACAAAGTTTTGGGTTCATAATTTTTTCTCCAAATTGTTTTGTTAGGATTTTTGTGTGCAGGGTTTGGTGTTTTTTTTTTTTAAGTGAAGAATAATTTAAGGGAGACTTTCCTATTATTAGCAATGTCTATGATAGGTGCAGTTCCTCTCTCCCAACATCCATTTTCATTCAAGCTCCTCCATGGAGCAGTAGGCTGCAATTTCTGCATCTATGCTGCAATTCTGCTGTAATTCTTGCACAGAAGCCTAGTCAATCAACCCTGTCCTCCCCATGCTAGACAACTGTCCTGTTAATACAGCAGTAGAATTCATTATGAATTGAATGAGCAGAATTGCAGTGCTAGACGGACAGTCAGAGAGACAGGATTGATTGACATTGAACCACCTGTGGAAGAGTTATAGAAGAATTACAGCAGTCACTGAAATTGCACCCTCTACAACTCATGAGAGGGAAAGGAAGCTATAAGAGAGACTATTAATAAATAAATCTGCCTTCCAACTAAAGCTGCATCAAAAATATCTTTTTTTGTATCTTCAATTTGCGGGCAGCTTTTATTAAGTAAAGTGGAAATTGGTTGTGACTTCAATTCTACAGTGCTTATAATTCTAGGACAGTTTTAATTCAAAGTCAGATGGCATTTTTTTTTAAAACAGGATGTAGCTTTCCCAGTTCATTCTTCATCTTCTTCATTACTGATACAGTTAGAAGAATATGGGACTTACACATACTGAATTTGTAGTATTTTTTTAGTATCAGAGCAGGAATATGTGTAATACCGTTGCAAGATAATTTTCAATAAGCTTATTTCTATTTTCCAGTTATAAAAATCTCTACCATGTGTGGATATGGTACTCCATATTCAAATTGTCTGATTATATTTTGCTTTAATCAGAATACAACTTGAACATATTTAATTTAACCATATACTCGTTCCTTCTCTGTAGCTAGTCTTGCTCCAGGTTTTGCAAACTTCATAATGAAGTTCGATTTAATGAACACATTCTTTAATGTTTCATTCTAGTCATATATAGATTATTCAGAGGCACTGATATGAAAGTTTTATTAAGATGACATATATAGGTGTGTCTTGTTAGCTTTATACTGAAGTTCTCCAAAAGTTGTGCTTAAAGATTAAATTCTTTCCAGTGGGATGGCAAAACGAGATGTTGACAATAGACAGTGATGTTCAGACTGTAAGCATGTGTTTTTTTAAGTTCCCTTTATATGCTTTCAGACTTACTTGTTGCCTTTGTCTTGCTTTTCTGCCATGTTTCATCAGCACTGAAAAAATCAGCACACATATAACATTTTCTTTAAGTATAGGTTTCCTCACTACTTTTTTGAGGTCTTTATGGACTCAAATGGACATTGTGGCATGAGTTTTTCCACGTTCACCTCTGCAGCTGTAAATTCTGGAAACACTTTTTAATGAAATCAGCAGATTTTGAAAAAGAAGTTGAAACCTTGTATCCCACTACAAAGGCTGATGCTGATATTTTATCCAAGTTAAACAATCAAGAGAGAATCTTTATTTTATTTTTTTAGAATTTTTGCATTTATCTATAATACTAAATCTTAACAAAGGAGTTAATTTGAACGAATAGAATATTTCTAATGATCTTACAATAAATCCACTTAACAGTTTTGCAGTATTCAACAAAAGATATGTACAGAAACTGCTTTTCTGAAGTCAGTTAGCATAGAAAGGAAGAATAATAATAAAATCCTTCATGAGATCATACTTTATTGATCTAATCAGCTTAAAACTGTATGGATTTTTGTGTGACTACATTTCTATTTTATTTAACTGAAACAAATGTCTAAAAAATGTATGAATTATTAATGCTTAATTTTAACATTGTTTGGGGTTTTTCTCTTATAGTGATCTCAATGAAACAATTCATCCACTTCAGGCACACATATTACATAAATCAAGAGATAAAACAATTTATACGAATAATGTGGCTCAAATATTTCCTTAGAGAGCTTAAAACCTGTTCTATGCTCTTCCAAGTACTAAGAGCAAAAGGAAGTGTACCAGAAGAACAGTGAAGGTAATCTTCTGGCTTGTAGAGGAAACAGTTTGTTAGGGATGAGAAGACTACTCTCTCCTTGCTCTTGTGTCCCCAGAGAAGAATAATAAGAAAGATCACGCAATTGCTCCTATTTGCAACAGAAAACTGAAGATAATGAAGAATGGTTTATTGAAGACCAAAGATATCCTAATGAGTGTCAGCCTTTTCCATTGTTGTTTTTTTTTTATTTGGGGGTTTTTTATCCAGTCAAAATGAAAACATTTGGAGCTGCAGGAGGTGGATTTATACCTTTTGTCTGCCCTCTCAGTTGTCAGAAAGGTGAGAGGTGTGTTCTGTCCTTACATGTAGCATGTAAGGCATCAGCTTGTGTTCTCTATGTCATATACACTTACAGGAGAAAAGGAAAACAAACTGAGGAGATAGAAACTACTTGTTTAGGGAAACTCATTGGTATTAGCATAGGAATAGGCAGTCAAGCACCATATGTCTTCATCTTTGCTATCTTTAAAGCACACCAAGACCTTCAGACTGAAAATGTATGTGGTCTGCAACAACCTTCTTGTAATGCTGGTTCTGTAATCTCTTTCTGGGTCTCTTTTCTTTGGACACCTTTGACAAACACAGTGACCATGCAAGCAAGATAAACACAACTTAAAAGTGCAGTACAATTGTTTATTGGCTAATACTCATGGAACAAGTGTCTGGAACGAGTACCTTCTAGACCAAGCCTTAGTTTTCTCACAAAGAGACAACCAATGAATCTTTGTGACCAGGCAGTCATCTGCCAGGTGGGGAAAGGTCAACCTCCATTGGTGCTTGGAATACATTAGTTACCATCATACTGTTCTTTGAAGGGCCTTTTAATATTTTATGATCTTTCAGGTAAGTATTTGTCTTCTTGATTCCTTGAGCTGCTAATGACTATTGTCTCAACAAGTTACGCTTTTGTCTTTTTTTTTACCTTTTTTATAATACATAGTTTTAACTTATCTAGTTTCTTCTGCTATATCAACAATTTTTTTTCTGTAATACTGAGCCAAGACCAAGCTACTGTACTATGTCAACAAATCCTCTGCTTAAAGGACACATCTCAAGTTAAAAGAGATATAAGCATCTCTGTTTACTGATCGGCTTTTAGAGTGTAGAGGGTGACAGAAATGAACAAACAGTACCAGACTTCTGTAAAATGAGCAGCTAAACTATTAAGTATGGACTATAGAAAATTCATTTTTTCACATTTGACCCTCCTAGTACAGATTCTGTACTAATTGTGCTGCTGGAGAGTAGGGCTGCTATTCAGGAGAACCTTAACAGTCTGAAAAAATGGGCTGATAGGAACCTCATGAAGTTCAGCAAAGGTGTCAAGTCCTGAACCTGGTCAGCATTAATCTAGTACAGCATAAAAAGCAGCTTTGCAAAAAAAACTTTGAGAGTCCTGGTGACAAGTCAAACAGTAATCAGAAGTGTGCCCTTGCAGCAAAGAAGACCAACAACATCCTAGGCTGGATTAACAAGAGTGATGCCAGCAGATAAAGGGAAGCAGCACTTCCCCTCTTCCTCTCCCTCCTTTCAACACTTGTGGAATCAAATCTAGAGTACTGTGTCCAGTACTGAGCTCTCCAGTAAAAGAAAGATATTGACATACCAGAAAAAGTCTAGTGCAAGTTCAACAAGATGATTAGGTGTACACGACAGAAGAGACTCTCATGTCTGAGAGAACTAGCATTTCTCAGTCTTAAGAGCAAAAATTTTATCAGGGATTGATAAGAATGCTCTTTTCCTAGTTGGAGAGTACAAAGCCAAAACTCTCCTTCAGCATTCATAGTGATGGGACAACAGAAAGACGCAATTGGATCAAGGAATTCCAGTATATAGATGAGTATCTGCCTGGAAGTGATCAGTGTGTCTCTTGCACCCTCTCTCTCTCCAGGTTGACTCTCTCTAGGTCACCCCTCTCTTGGGGTCATCTCTCAGTTGACTCTCTGTCCCTCGGACATCTGGGCTCCTTCTTATCTCTTGTCCGTGATTGCGGTTTTGGGACTCTCTTTGTTCCACAATCATTAGCAGGGAACAGGCTGAACCTTGCTCATTGAGGGGTGAGCAGTATCCTTGCATATCACTCATTTGTATATTTGTGTATGTGCATATATTACTATTATTATTATTTACAGTTTTATTGTAGCTTAGTTATGTTATGATTTTGACCCTGGCCAGCAGGAAAACCCCACAACAACAATTTGCTCACCCTCCCCACTCCCAGGGATGCGTGAGAGAATTAAAGGGGTAAAGGAAAAGAGACTCCTGGGTTGAGATAGGAACAATTTCATAAGAAAACTACAGATCTAAGATGACATGATGGAAGAAGCATTTATTAGAGAAACAAGAGAGATAAGAGGTAATAACCCAAATATTGTAGGTTTGAAATAAAGCATAAGAAGAAAATGGAATAAAATAATGTACAGTTCTCTCTCTCAAAAAAAAAGTATGTCATAGAGGTGAAGGCAAAGTTCTTATCAGCATAAACACCCAGACCCATCTGAAAGTAGTGAAGAGGTAGTGTGCTTTCAGGTTTACATTAATGATATACTTGTGGTTGTATATCTCCACCAGTGTTTTCATATTCAGCTTTAAAATAGTTGTTTTTAAAACTATCAGTGAAGAATATGTTTTCTTCTTTTCCTCCACAAGTATAACTCTCTAAAGAAATACTGACCTGAAGCCCAGAAGTAACACTACAGCCCTAATAAATCATTCTTAATCAGATTGTTTGTATCACTGTAGTAGTGTCAATTTCCTTTTTATATCTTTGTGCCCAGAGAACTCATAGTAGTTTCTTTCAGCACTCAAGTTTTCCCAGTTTTATCTACTGAATGCAAAAGATAAATATGTACAGGAGAACCCCACACATATGCAAAATTTGGGGTTCTATTTGATTCAGCTTTGCACTTCAAAGTGGGAGAATCTTGTTTTGCAAAACATAATTTTGAAAGAAAATCTAAAACTATACAAAAATATATGATTGCTTGTAACCATAATGTCATGACATAATTAATCCTGAGTTTCACTAAGGATGAAAATAATTTTGGATTTCATATCTTCTCAGGGCCTTTTCTCTGTTTCTGTTTTATTTGCACACTCTTAAAATATTTATTGAAATCTTTTGTCCTTAAAATATGTATAATGTGTTCCTTTCTACAGTAAAATAAATGAACTGGACAACAAAGGGGTGCGTGGAATCATTGAAGAGATTATATCTTAAAATGCATCAGAATTTTTTAAGAATAAAGTAATGAATCCATTTCATTATTTCTTGCAATGAGAACAGCAATCTGAACATTGGGAAGTTCAGAATGTAATGCATCATGGACTTCCATATAGAGAGCAGAAAAGCAATTCTAATAAATAGGCAGATCATATAAAAATGATTTGTATCAATATCTATCAGTCTGAAGTCTGACAGTACTGCACCCACTGTTTCCCCCAAAGTAGGCAATAATGAAAAAGTGTCTCTTCTATTTATGCATTAATTTCAGGACTGATTGCACCTAACCACATTGAATCTGTCCACATCCTTTTCAAGCATGGCAACTAATGATCACAATTCCTGTTATGTAGATCAGTGCTTCAACATCTGGTTGGAAATTGTCAACTCTGCACACTACAAATCTATGTTTTGTCAATATTACAAATGGATATGCAGGCAGGTGCCATTCAGAACTCCTCTCATAGTGCTTTAAGCTGTTCTGAGCCATTTTGTCAAATAAAGCTCAAAAATGTGTTTGCCTGCGTTAAAAAAAAATGTTTGCCTGTGTTTTCCTTTTAACACACAGTATTATATTCATTCATTATTATTTTTGTACCCTGACTCAAATTCAAAGTTCTAATCATGATCTAACGTGTATCTATCTGTGTAGACATTTCCTTTGAAAAATACCTATTCATTCCAATACTTTTCAACATGGTGCAACTTTAAGCTATAATGTTCCAAACTAAAACACTGGGAAAATATCAGAGCTATTTTCTGTTCTAGCTTTTCAGTTAAACAACTGGGTTAACCTTGGCTGGATGCCAGGTGCCCACCCTGCCGCTCCATCCCTCCCCTCCTCAGCAGGACATGGTGGGGAGAAAATAAGATGAAAAACACCTTATGGGTCAACATAAAGGCATTTTAATAAAGCAAAACCAAAAGCTGTGCAAGACAGCAAAGGAAAACAAAGGATTTACTATTTCACATCATCAGGCAAAGTCCAGCCACTTCCTGGGAGGCAGGGCTTCAGTACCCATAGCAGTTGCTCTGGAAGAAAAACTGCATAAAAATTAATGTCCCCTCTCCTTCTTCCTTCTCTTAGCTTCTATTGCTGAACAGACGTCATATAGTACAGTATCCCTTTGGTCAGTTTGGGTCAGCTGTCCTGGCTGTGTCCCCTCTCAAGATCTTGCCCACCCCAGCCTGTTGATGGTGGGACAATGTTGGGGAGGCAGCCTTGATGCTGTGGGAGCACTGCCCAGCAGCAGCCAAAACACTGGTGTGTCATCAACACCTCCCTAGCTGCCCATACAAAGCACAGCACTGTGAGGGCTGCTGTGGGGAAAATTAACAGCCAGACCCAATACAGCAACTCATACACAGGGAACATCTTACGGATCTTATTCAGATCAAATTTAACAATGTTCATATTTATTACTCTCATGTCCTTCATTAATGACTTCTTAATTCCAAAAAACAATGAAGAGATTGGAGTGGGAAAAAAAAAAGGAAAAATAAAAGCATCAGGAATAAATGTGGGAGAAAAATGACATTTACAGCATAAATTGCACTTTAATTATTACACAGTACTTAAATGCTACAATGAAATAAAAGATGTTAAATAAATTGCATAGTGCTAATCATGTCAAATAAGGACAATGACAATCTAGAAAAGGTCAGTGAGGATTTACTTGCCAGCGTAAATATACACTTGACAATAGAATACTAGCTTTTCTGAAGAAATACACATCTAAAAAGTTAGAGGAGAACGAATCCTGCCAAATTAAACAAGAAGCTTGCTTAGAAACCAGGAATGACAGAGATAATCATGCAGACATCAAAACATGTGCATAAAATAACATCTACTGTTAAAAATTGTAAAGAGTTTTGTTTGTAATGAATATTTTTACAGATATGTCATATGGGTTTCACCTCTCCTCCAAATTTCCATTTTATTAACCCAAAAGAACAAATGCAATAGAAACATTTTTGCCAGTATAGCAAATCCACGTATATATGCATAAATATTTTAAGATATACAAATGCTTTCAGAATTTTACTAATGGTTAGAGAGTATGTGGTCTGGTCTTTTGAGTCTTTTCTAATTTGTTTAATCTTTTAACCCTCTACGTCTGGTTTTAAGACAACCCCCATAGGAAATTTCCATTGGATTTCTATTTCCAAAAGATGTGGGATATATTCTTTAGCTACTTAAAAGATGTTGATCTAAGCCTTGTAACCAGAGTGTGAACAAGTGCCATTTTCAGGTCATGGATTTTTTCATGCAGAAAAGCAAGCTCTGTAAATATTCTTTTTCCAGATGGAAAAAAAAATCTTGTCATTTCTATGAATTTTAATTTGTAATATAATTTTGCTTCATGTTAAACCAGTGACAATTCATTGCACAAACTGTGTTTAATAAACAGAACTCAACACCAATCCATTTATACATATACACGTATATACATGTGTGTGCATATCTACTACATACATGCAATCTCACCATCTGCCCATTTAAAGAGAGAGAGAGCACCTCAGAATAAACAACAACAACAAAAGTAGTTTGAGCAGTACAGGGAAATGATTAACAGAGTGATCATTAAGACTACATTACAACATGGGCTTATACTTTCCTGTTTGGCAAAATGGAATCTCTCAAATATCAGCTAAAGATCTGTAGTACAGTTGAGCATGTCTTTTGGAGTTTTTATGAATGTTTTGAGGGAAGGAATAATAAAATAGTCAAGCTAGTCATCAAGGCATTTTTGAACAGAAGACATTATTCAATATCTAAATCAAGTTGATTTTACCACTGTTTAGACTATTTGTAATAATAAATATGTTGCAAGATAATAAAATAAATTAAAAATACAGACTGAATACAAATTCTCTAAAACAAAAGAATAACCAATATAAGAATATCAGAATGTCATTGGAAAGTTATTTGCTCCTTAGAGAAAATTTGCATGTTTCTGTAATTAGGTTTAGCAAGTTTAAACATCTTTTCTTTAATCATGAATATTTAATCACAGGGAAAAGTAATAAAATAAATTTTGAAAAAAGAAGCTGGGATTTTGTAAATAGGAAAAAAAGTAAATTATTCTGCTCATGGTTTCATGTTTTCCTGAAAACTCAAATACCTAACCTGAAACAGACTAAATAGCTCACCTCTTTCCTCTGAAAGTAATTAAAGATAAACATAAAATATGCTCTATAACTGTCACACAAATGAAAGAGTGGAAACAAGATTTTCAATAACAGAAAGAAGAAATAAGCTTTTCTATTATTAGAATAATGTCAAACATGTACAGTACTTTCCTCTAGTGTGGAAGAGTCAATGTTTCCACTCACTTTAAATGTAGAGGCCAAAAGCTACGTAGGAATTTTGCTATAGTGACACTTGGAAGGGCTCTGGATTTTTTTTTTTTTTTTTGTGTCATATGGTCCCTAGTGCCCTTATTTCTTCTATGGGAATGGAGTATACAGTCAGATGATTCATTGTCACACAGAAGTCTGTGGCTGAGCATTCTAGTGCTAAGTAAAGAAAATGAGATAAAATTTATATGTGCATAGTGAGAAATTGAGCTTGAAAAGAAATGAACAAAGGCTATGATAATGTACAGAAATTCCAGCATCTTTGCTTACTACAGAAAACCTGACATCTCTTCCTTTACTTACAGTCACATCAACTATTCTACATGTCAATCTACAAAAACATAAATTGTTATGGAATGGATACAGTACACAGCATATCAGGTGGCAATGTAACTACAAAATGGCAATAATTCTAGAAATTTCCATTTTGAAGCAAGGAATTGGCAAGTAGTTATCTACACATTTCCTTAAATTAGCCTGGGGAAAAAAAAAATTATTGAGGAACAAAGATAAAAATAAAAGTAAATGAAAACAGTAATTTCTAAAGTATTTAAATATAGAAACTAAAATGTTACATAAGCAGAACTGGTGAAGTAGCAGCACACACACAAATACTCAGACCCCTCATTCAGGTTGCTACTAAGTAGTACATATCATGTGGGTGCTTTGAACGTTTCCTGAGATTACACCAAATTAGGAATAAATTATTCAATGGCATGCATTTTGGGAATAGTCTCACATGATTTACAAGCAATAGTCCTGATTAAAGAATAATGAGAAGTGAAAGAAAGTCTTCATAGACATGACTCTCAAACTCTTTGGACTAATTTTTTGAAACTCCTATATTTTTCTTTTTTTGGCACTCACTCAGAAGTGCTTTTATTAGTCCCTATTTTCCAAGAATATTAGGGATGCAATGAAATAAATGTGGACAATGTACCCTTAATTCTACTTTGTACAGATATTATTATCACCTCTGCTTGAATGCATTTCAACCAACAGTCAGTTTAATGGTGTAACTATGTATACTGTCCTTTTAAAATATAAAGCTATACATGAAAAAGCTATAATTAGTTGTTTAAAACATATGGTTTTATAGCAACAAAAAGACTACAATATAATTGTTATTGATAAAGCAACAGTAACAGTAAATAGCTACAAGGAAACAAATGAGACTTTTTATTAGATATTGTCTTATTCTATATCAAAAAATAGGTAAATCAATGTCTTGTACCTTCACTCTGAAAATTGAGCTCTTTATTTGACTTTTCTCATTTACAGTATGGTTTTCACTGTATTGGTTTCTAACACTTTACTATATGCAAAAAAATGCAGAAATCATTAAGTCTGAATAAAGAGAGGTTAAACTTCAGCAAAAAAATGTTTATACAATGATTACTTATCTGTCAGCTAAAGTTCGACCAAATCCAGCAGAAGCCCAGGCAAATATGCTCTTAAAAATTTAATATATGCCACAGTGAAATGGAGTATGCCATTCTCCCCATCTTCTAGGCACCTGCCTCAAACTATTTTATAATAAAATGTGAAATTGCTCACCTGTAAAACCATTTCAATGGGAGAAATGAAAAGAAATTCCATTAGAAATTGAAAGCATATTTTCACCTTCAACAGCAGTTATTTGTTCAAGGGAAACAAAATCCAAAGGAACATCTGACAGATATTGCCTATTTTAGGCACCTCTAGTCCATAAGATATACACAAAGAGTTTTACCAATAACACTACTGATGGAAAATTATAAACTAAGATGGAATACTAACACTACTAAAGTCTGTTCTAGCAATTACTACATCAGTTAATCACTGTTGTCAGAAACAAAAACAAACAAACAAACTAGCTGTTTGAGTAATTTGATCTAATGAGAAACATTTGATATCATAATGCTGCTGACTTCTAAATCGCTAATGGAAAAATGTTCCCAAAAACATGTTAAACAAAATCTGAAACAAGGTCAGTTAAGCCATTTTAAGTTACCAGACTTCTAAACATCTAAAATTAACTTTGTTAAGACTTCCAAAACATGGTTTTGAAAACTAGACTCAGAGGAGAAAATACCAGTTTTCCTCAGAGATTTCAGAGAAAATTGGTGTGTTGGAGCTGCTAAGCTTACCACATTATTCTTTAACTTGAAAAATTATAAATAATATAACCCAAAACTAAACAATGTGAATTAATAAAATAATTTTAAAAATTCTATTCTGGATATCACAGGTGTAGGAATTAATTACAAAACTAAAAGCTAATGATTCTTCTTACAAAAAAATCTTCAAAAAGTCATAATTTTGAGGTGCGGACATGCCCTAAACTTTTTTAAAATTTTATGTAACAATTTGCATATAGACATACTTGTGGACATTGATTTGTGTGCACATGCTCATTTGCAATTGTGCAGACATACACAAAAAGTATCTTAAGAAATCTTACAAAAATGAAAGAACGGGATGAAATTCATTCAGAGCATTTGAATATAAAAATATGATGTTTTCTGCAATTTGTTCAGTGGCATCATATAGATCCCTCTCCCCTCAAGAAAGAAGTTAAAGAAATCAAAAATAACAATGGAATACACAGTATCTTGGTTTAGGATAAAAGTAATTGCAACCACAGAGTTATAGATATATTTTAACTTGCCTAGGTAGAGCATAATGAAGAACTTTTGAAGCACTATTTGAAAAAAATTCTAAACCATTTTTAGGTTGTGTGGTGTTGGAAACCTTGAAAGGTTGTTTTTTTTTTAAGTAGAAACTAATGCTCTAGTGCTCTACTGATTCTCTGCTAATACTTTTCAGGGTTTAACAGTGTGATTCAAAGTATTCTGCCCTAGGTGTTACTCATCTATTCCAGTGAACTATCAGAAGAGTTGATATCATAAATTCACATTAATTTACGTTAACTGTAGTCACAAATAAAAAATGTATATTCATATAATTAATACAAATTACTGTGGATGTACTGTAAACACATCTTGTCCTACTATCCACTATTGGTTTTATGAGATTTCAGTTCTTATTGATAAAGATGATAAAATACTCAATATTCAATAATATACTCAATATACTCAATAAAATATTAAATTTTAGTGTTCATGACATACTGAGTAAGAGGCTAAAATGATACTGAATCAACTTAGTGCATGTTTTCAAAGGTAGATTTACTGAGGCAACCTACGAAGGATATTAATAAATTCTATAACACTGACTATTTAAAGTCAAGAATGTATTAAAAAAAGTACGCTCTATTTTAATAGAGCTCCATTTCCATCACATTTACTTAGAGAAGAGGTACTACTTAATTCACTGAAGTCCTATGGCCTGCATTGTGCCACATATTAGACTCTATTACAATGTTTCTTCTGGCTTTATGACATACGAATCCATTAATATCTGTGGAATTAAGCAGTTTTATGTCTGGTAGTTAAAGACTTGCATGACTGCATTAAAGGAGGCTAAGAAGTTACCATATTTCAATGTAAAATTCTTTCTAATGAACTATTTACATAAGCAAAGATAATAAATAGAGTCTTCAGAAAGATGAAACCTTCAGTGTACCTTCCCAAATTGCTTAGCTTGGAAACTGACTAATTTGGAAGCTTAATGGAACTAGTTGCTCTCAGTAGCAATTTGCCTCTATTGAGGGCTAATCAATATTTGTATAGCAATTTGTGTTACGATATATTGATAACCCTAACTTTACCATGAGTAACTATTTCAATTGCTTGATTAGATTTTCACTGCGTATTTATCTTTACATTAAATCTTTCTATACTCTCAAATCACCTTATTAAAAAAATACTTATTCAACCAAATGACTAGCAACTTACTATATTTTTTTTTAATATGTTAGTTACAGTATATGTCAAAAATACTGGAAATGCAAAACATCTATCATAAGACTAAGTGAAAAATGTAATCCACATTTTGTGTAGTATTTCTTCAACTGATATTTCCAGAGAACTTGCATGCAATGAAACTCTGACAAATTAAAACTTGTTTGTTTTCTTCACCAAGTATCTTCCTCCTCGTGGCTCGCAAGTGTTTAAGTGTTTGCAGTGGAAACACTTGGCTACCACACAGCAAACAGGTGGCCACAGATTTCAGTCAGATAAACTTTATTATATTATATTCTTTCTATTCAAGGCTCAGTCATGCTCCAGAATTAATACACTACTGTAGCGAAATAATACAGCAAATGATCCATCTTCATTAGTCACTTCTAGTAATGGTAGGGTGAGAAAAGGGTATTAGTTATTCTACTAAATCTTTTTGTACCCCACTTTCTCATCTATGCACATTCTGTCATCCTTCTTTTTCTATTTAAAAAAAATAATCAACAAACAAACCCAAAATTCAAAAGAACAAATCACCTTAAATATATACAATGCAACTCAGACACAGGGGAAATAACATATTATTTTAACTTTTTTTTTCTCACAAATCTTTGTATTTTAAATGGTTGTCTTTATATATTGGATATTGTTCAGAGCAATGACCAGTATGCCTGTGAAATATTTAGTATACATATTAAAAACAAAAATAGATAAATAAATAAATTCTGTAGAATTTAATGAGTTGCTGGGAAAAGGTAACTCATTAGACCAGATTATTCTCATCTAAATTTGGACATCAGCATTTAGATGATTATGTGTGACTGCATACCCACACTTCCATTACATCAAATGGAGGCCTGGTTGTACAGTCATCTGGAGAGATTTTCAGCTCATCTGAAAACAGACGGTAATACTTGAGCTGCTCAGTATTTATTTAGCTCTTGATTCCACTCACTGTATGTCTCCAATGATCACAATGTAAACTTAGAAACCCACATCCTATCTACTCAGGCTGTAGGCACCTAAAATTAAACAAGAATCACATCCACA
The DNA here is from genome assembly GCA_011057875.1 of Pterocles orientalis. Taxonomy (NCBI): domain Eukaryota; kingdom Metazoa; phylum Chordata; class Aves; order Pterocliformes; family Pteroclidae; genus Pterocles; species Pterocles orientalis. The sequence continues at coordinate 674,915 of WKFP01015076.1, forward strand.
AGAGTTTAAAAAGAAGAAATATTCTTTCATATTGACTAAATATTTTTAGTGATACTTCTCGTGTTTGTGTCGAAAGCAACTTTTATAGATAGTGATATTTAAATCATATTTCCCTATCCAGTGGAAAAATAATTTGTGACCATTCACTTATGTTACTTCAAGGTTGTTACCGGAGTACCACGGCATTTTATCAGGTTTTCCTCTGCACCACATTTCAGCTGGGGAATTTTGAGCTGAGACTGCTCTTCTAAAAGCTCCTCCTGTACATGTCTGTTTTTCCTGTGTCTGGCCAATCTCTTCGTCCAGTTTTACTATGTGATTTTAATGCTTTTTAAGCTTAAAACCAGTTTTGATTATATGATATAATTTAGATGGAAAAGCTTTCATTCCTGCCAAATCTTTATTTCTTTTTCTAGAAATATCCAATTTAAACAAATATTTTATTATATTGTTCCATTGATCTCAATCCCTTTCATCCCTGCTTATTAATTACAGGGATTAAAATTTTGAGCAATCAAACGATATTATTTTTTATGCAGCTGTGTCAAGTTAAAAGTAAAAAATAAACAAACAAACAAACAAAAAGGGATTCCTCTCTATAAATACACATGCAAGAGAGGGGGAAGCAGAGACAACTAGTTTTCTTGCAAATTACTTTGCCTTATCAATAGAAAAGGAATTTAACCCAGATCTTCAGAGCAGGCAAGAAAATCACTGTGGAGTAAGATTGAATGCAAATATTGTCAGATTGTGTGCATTTTTTTCCCTTCGGTAAACATGAAGTAGCCTATTCCAGTTTTCAGTGGAAAAAAAACCAAAAAAAGTCACTCTATTTTTTTTTCCATAGAGTCTCAGTCTGTACATAGAGAGAGTTGCTGTAGAGTAGCTGGCTTCTGTGCATTCACATGCTCATTTGCTTTCCTTTATAACTTATTCTTCATGTCCCTTTATTTTGTCTCTGTCTATACTGCCGGAGGCTTTCCTGAAGAGTCCCATACCCCTGAAGCCCCAGAGGAAGTCAGGACAAAGGAGGAGTTTGCTCTGGTAGATGAAGACTGGGTTAAGGAGTGGTTAACTGAGAATGTGTCTGCTTGCCAATTTTTTGTCTGACCTCATCAAGTCAGACAATACGAAACACCAAGCAAGGAATCTCCTTCTCAGCTGTTCCTTTTGAAAAGTATCCATATGAAAGAGGTGAATCCAATTTTACTTTTCATGGTGGTTACCTCCTGAAATCTATTTGACTTGGGAGCAGGCTCTGATGCTGTTTTTACTTTAACAAAGAAATATCACTGTGGCAAAGTCACAATGCATCAGAATTCAGGATGCCAGGTATCTCAATTTCTGCCCAACCTATATACGCGTGTTTGCATGTTTGTAGCTTTATCACTTGATACTGTCACTTAAACATACAGCTTATATGACGAATTTTACTGCTTAGGGGCAAATAGTTCAGCACTTTGATTTCTTATCATTTATCTTCCATTGTTCAAAGTACAATATCCAAGTGCTGATCTGAATTAAAAAAAAAAATCCCTGGTTCATAAGCTTCTCTACATGAGTTTCCGAAATCTTCAAATTAATTCACACTTTTTTCTTTAATTCCCTGATCGTGCACACTGCACAAACTAATTGAATACAAAACAAGATCCCAGAACAAACTTCTCCATTCGGTGGCAAATTCTGAATCTGCACCCTACAGACAATGTCAATATGCACCAGCTTACACAGTTTGAACTGAGAAACAGGGCTCACATGGTGACACAACTAAGAAGAAAGTATAAACATAGTCACTGATGGTGACCAACTATGTAATAAATATCAGCATCTCATGATGTGAGACTACAGCTCTATTATCATTTTACATATAGGGAGTTGAAGCAAACAGATTTTGGGACACAGGCTAAAAGAATGCAAGGAGGCTCACATGTAGTAAAAATGAAATGTGAAATTGTTTTCTATCAGAATGCTCATTTGGGATATGTGAGAACACAGATTAATTAATTTCACTTTTAGTTTGAAGCAGTTTAAACCAACATAATTCCATGTTATTCTGAGAAGGACTCCTCTCAGTCTTTCTTGCAGAGTTTTAGCCTTTTCAAAAGCAGTTTTAGCAGTTATTTAATCAAAGATAGACAGAAAAACTTGTTTGTGCTCAGGCACTATTGTCCTCCCCTGCAATGTGGATGACCTTGGCTCAAATTTCCAGTCAGACAGAGGACAGAACTGAACCTTGTTTTCTCACATCTTTTGTTAATGCTTCTTTTTAAAGATCTTCTCACTGTTCAAAGCAAATTATCATTGGCTACAGCTGTACTTGGGGAAAGCTCAGCCTGCTACAGATCAGATGGCAGAATCTTAGATTGGATATTCAGAAAAGTTTACATTAAGTATTTTGCTTGATTTCTGTGGAAGAGGCCAGGAAAATACCTAGTTCTCCAGCTCAGTATTCAGTTGTCTTCATAGCACAACCACTTTATTTTTTTTTCCTAGAGTTTTCTTTTTCATCAACTTTACAACTTCCTACTTCAACAACAGAGGAGGAAAGAGTCCTGCAGACAACTTACCTCAATGTACGCCCTTGATCAATTCCTTGATCATTGACTTTCCTGTGGTGCTAAGCAAGGACTAAGGTAAATTACAGAATTTTGGTGTACAAATAAGACATTCTCATAAACTGTAACAAAAGCGACTGATCTGAAGTTGCAATGGTCTCCCCTTTTTTTCTTTGTTGCTTGTTTTGGGTTTGTTTTGGTTTGGTTTTTTGATCTAGTAATCATGGAGTGTGAAGAGAAAGAGATTAACTTTGAAAGAATACTTTACCTACACCACTGTTTGGCTCTGAAAAGAACTGGCCAAGTTTAAAAACAAAGCAAACCAAAACTTAGGCTAAGTGTCAGTTTATATTAATCATGCACACAGAACCACAGGTTTAAAATTTTTCTGTATTCTTAAGGCAATCTCAACTTACTTTCCTTTTCTTAGTATGCTGCAACTTTTAAATATATGCTTCACTTCTTTGTCATCTGGCTCTGTCCCATGTTGGAATTGCTCCCTGCTGTTAATTAAAGGTGTCTATGATTTGATTAATCTCAAATGTGTTATACATGCACAATACGAAAAACTATATTTTATATTTTTCTACTTGAAATATGCTTGAAAGTAATGGAAATAAGCCAAATATTTTTTAATTACTCAGAACCTAATCTTATCACAATGAACAATATACATATAATCAAAATAAGTGTATCATTTGAAGTGTTAAAAGTCAATAGAAATATGCACTAATCATGTACAAATACATGAATACACACCATCTGAGCATCATTGCTATGTGTAAATCTTAAGTTCTCTACCTCTCTCTCCATTTCCACAAATTTTTGACTCAGTCTGACAATTCACTTTTCCTGGTCCCATATATCGTTGACATGGTTCCCATATAGACTTTTTTGAAGACACTACTCACATTAGCCATATCTAAGTGGACAGTAGTCAACAATGGTTATAAAATTTACATACTATTTTATATAGCTCTTGGTCTTGAAATGTCTTTAACAACTAGAGGACAAACATAAGTTCACTTATTAGAACAGGATTATTCATATGCTTAAATTAAATTTTGAAGTTAGCAATTATACAGTTACATAAGAAAAGTTCGCTATATAAAGTTAAGCATATGACTAAGAGTTTTCTGGTTTTATAAGCATCTTTAGAGATCACTCCTAAATAGAAAAGTTTTGAATACTTTATGTCACATTAACATAAGTGCCTATGCATTTTTATGCAAATAAAAGTACTGTGAGTATTAACAAAAGTTCTCTAAGAGACTTCCTCAGGCTGTTCAAAGGAGATCATTTGAAATAAGTTAAATCTAACAGTTTTAATTTTAGAAAATGACAATTATTTAATTTGCTGGCTCTATTTTTTTATTAGAACTTTGTTGTTATTATTATAATTATTATTATATTATTATACAGCCTCCAGTGGTAAGTAAAATATAATTCTAATTGATTTTTCCTATGGCTGGATACAAATCAATAACTGTAGGCATCCCAAAGGAAAAGCATGCTATATGGCCCTTCAAGTTCCTAATGAATGCAAATAAGCTGACCTTTCTCTGACAACTATGAATATTGTTTCACAATTTTGTCATTAAAATTGCTGTAATCAGCAATTCATACAGCAAATACAGAGCCAATATGGCTTGTAAATAACTATACATTACAAGAAAGTATATTATATAGTTACCACAGTGAACAAATGTTATGATTTTGGGAATCAGTTCCTCTAACATATTTTGTTGAATAAGGCTTTCAAAGAAAACATGAATGTCTTCCTTCCTCACATATATATTAGAAAGAGTATTTTGTACATCCTTGAAATACTCTACTTTTAATTCTCCTTTTTTTTATTGTTCGAAACACAAATACTTTCAAACTTTGAATTATTACTTTCTAACAATAACACCTTTTTTATAAGTAGGGCAGCAAACCTGAAATTAAAGGAAGATTACAGTCAAAAATAAAAAAAGACAATTCTACATTTAAAAAGGTCAATATGTCCATGAAAATGCAATATTTCTCATGCAATGATCTAATAAAACTGAACGAATACAACAGACACGCAACAATGAGCTACTGTATTACTACTATATCTAGTATTTCTTTCTCATAAAAACTTTTCAAACTTTGCTGGAATAATTAACGCATAAAAAAACTATAGCACATTTTTAACATCTATTTTAAACTGAGAAGTCTATAAAGGTTTAAGAGGAATTGAAATTTGGACCACTTGCAATAGATCATTCTAGTTTCTACAAAACTTTAAAATATGTATGAAAATGTCATTTACAACAGATTTGAAGAAATAGTACCTATATTGAACATGTTAATTACAGATGCATGTTGAACTCAGAAAAAGCAACAGGATCAAAAAATGAGAAACCATAAAATGTCCTGGTTTATCATTTTTTTTCAGCAAAAATCCTGAAATACATATGGCTGGAAAGTACCAGCCTCAGCTGACTACTGTATTAATTTATATGTTTAAAAATCTTCTTGTTTTGAAGATAGAAGTTATTAAATTCGTAGAAGTAATTTCATTAAAATTATTAATTCTCTTTGTCCTATTTTCATGTTTTTCAATAACTAAATTTCTGATTTAATAAGCTTTCAGTGCTCAGAGATCATAATGGAATATCAACTAATGTCACATTTGTATGTTTGATATTTTAAAAGAACAGTCCTTTCTTGATGACATTTCCTCAAGATCTCTACTCTCATACTTGTAATTCTTACATGTTTAGAATGATTCCCTGCTACATCTCACTCAATATTGATCTTCAAGGCATTTCTCCCAATCCTTTTCCCAGTGTGGTCACTGAACAGTACAAAAGTTCGATAGGAAGATCAGCTGCTCATCCACTTTTTGCTAAAGCAATTTGTATTATGGATTTATTTTAGCAGTCTACAGTGGCAGTTGCTGTTTTTACTATTTAAATGCTTTGATTATCTGACCTTGCTTACTTTATCTTTTTAAGTGCTGTGCATAGGCTTTAAAGTTGATCAATAAATGGGGATTCCTCCACCACATTATGTTGAAATCAATCCTGATTCAGACTATTTGTATTTCACTCTTACGAGTCCATCTGTCTTTCTTAATTTTATATTCTCTTTTCTTAAATAATTTTGTCTGCCACTGCAAATACTTCCTGTCAGGTAGATTTCCATTGCAATCAATTCAGCTTTTCCCAGAAGTAACTATAGTGTTTGGAAAGACACAAATATATAGGATTATATCCTATACCTGGAGAGTCTCCTCCTATATTATTGTTATTATTTATTTTATCTATTTAAGTATTTGTGTCATAAGTACTATGAAGTCAATAAAACCAGATTTTCACTTACTTCAGGTCTTCATTTTTCCAGTAATATTTGAAAATAAAGGCTTCTTGGACTTCCTAACTATAGCTTTATAGATTTATGCTTACAGTTTTACGTCCTCTGCATTAAAATCAAACTAAATGGTACAAGCTTATTAAATTTTTTCAGATTTTCAGTTTCTGTGAAGGAAACAGATAAAGTAATGGAGTGAACTGGCCTTCAGCTATGTCATGGTAAAACTTAAATTTCTCAAATAAAATTAAAGTAGTCCTGAATTCATGCGGTGTAAAAAATTGCACCCTCTGAGAACATTTTATTATATAAAGTATCTAATTTATTTAACATAGAAAAACATTTAAGATGCTTCAAGTTTTTTAAATTCTTACAAGTTTTAAAATTTACTTTGCTAATTCATAATGAAAAGGCTATCAGAGCTGTAAGAAGGCTTAGCATGGATAGGACAAAATAGAAAAGAAAAAAGAAACTAAATATAAAATCCTACAATGCAGTTAACATGCTATTCACGTAGTCCTGCGCACTTAGGGGGTTATCTACCTAGAACATATAAAACTTACATAATTACTGCGTTGATCTCATTTAAACATCTCCACAGATGTTCTGAAAAGTGAATACCATTTCCTCTCTCTTTAACTAAATTACACACACACACATACACAAACATTCATTTGGATTTCCATTAAGTTAACCTGAATTAAAATACAGAGTCAGTCACTTCACTGATTTTCTGTAATGCTTACATCATAACTCACTATTTAACTTCTATAATAAAGCATCACAGCTTTATTATGAGTGATACTTAAAACAGTTTTCACCTTCAATCTTGCAAACTTGTGAACAGCTTTTCACAGTTTATGGGGCAATTGGTTTTGTCAAACTGCTGTGACATTCGTACATGTTTCAAAGACTGAGGCCTAGAATGCCATTAAGATCTGGTACTACTTTACTCAGCTTGCTAGATAACACATTATTTTTCCATGTATAACAAGAAACTTACCAGCTTCTTCAGATTTTCTAGTTCTTCACCTGATTGAGACTTTCTGCTTATTCCAGGTTATTCCAGGTCCAGTGGATGCTGAGGCCTCGAGAAGCTGCTATCCTTCCTCTTTCTTTGATGCTGTTATTCTTACCTTAAAGTTCTGCACACTTTTCCCGATCTTTTTATGAGAAAATAGGAATTATTCAATCAGAAGTTTGACAAGGGTAAATGAAGCGAACCTTTTGTAAGGGCTGGGAGCACTTTTGCCTCAGTTGTAGCTCCACGTGGTACATACTGTGATGTCTCTGATGAGAGGGTAAGGACAAAAGGGGACATGACCACAAAAATCTTAAACATTTACATATCTAGCATTAGCATAACTTAGAAAAAATAATAGGATGACACGGGTTTAAATCATATTAGTACCACCGATGGTGGTAGAGAATTTTCAGTCTATTTTGTGAAAGTCATTATTAAAATTATGTTAAAAATATTGTCCAGTTAAGCACATAAAGTAACTAGTAATAAACAATCAGTAAATGAAGAAAAATGGATCAGGACTTTCACTGGTAATCGTGTATGTGCATGAAAGAGAAAAGGCTTAGGTATCTAGTGTAGAAAGCAACCCCTACTGAAAAAAACAGCAAATATGAAACAGTTCCTTGCACAATGGCAAAATGACATTTTTTTTTCTTTTCTGGAAATAATAATTTTAGAAATGCAAAATAAAGGTTTCTAAGATTTTTCTATTTAAAACTCCCATACCTTTTACATTTTTTTTTAATGTTTGATTAGTAATTGTACTGAAATCCTACCCTCTCTGGATTTTTATAAAGAATATTATTTAATGCAGGATGTCACTCTTAAAGTGAATCATTTTTTTTTACTGATAATTCATTTCAGATTTGCAGGGAAGCATTCTGTCTTCTTTTAAGATTACACTAACTAATAAAAACACATACTTCATTACGGGGCAAATTCCTTCAAGCACTGCAGGAATTTGTGCATGTAAGAGGGGGATTGCTTTTGCCACAGTTCTTAGCCACTTTTAAAATAAAACTGAAAAAGCAAAGGAGGATAAGAGTTACTAGAAGACATTACACAATAGCATCTAGTATATGGTGGGGGGAGGGTTCAACTTATGCCAAACTAACATCACTTGTGAAGATTTTTCATTTTATTGTGACAGCAGAGGGGAAATTTAGAAGAATTCACTGTGCATATATTGTGCACTTCTGCAGAGCATAGCTTAAAAAAGACAAGTCCATACTGTTTCCCTCAGGTGAGTAAATGTTAAGAGAGAAGAATCCAAGTTTCATGATGCAGCAGCACAAAGCTGGGAAGTGAAAATTATGTTGCAGCAGAGTCCTGAAAATATGACTGTAAAAGTTAATCAATAAAATGTCTATTCCTGTCTATTCACTAGAGGCCCCAGCTGCATAGCTTCACACAATCGATACTACAAATTATTACGATTTCCAGGTTCCCACTGGACATTCCGAACAAATCTTTCAAGTGTAACAGGCTTATATTTGGGGGGGGGGGGGGGGGGGGGTGGTTACCTTAGGTTTATTTCATCCAGGATAACTATATAACTTCTAAAAACTTTCAGTTGTTTCCCTCTGAAATACATGTGTTTTAGGCATCCTGTGAAATTAGCAGAAAATAATTTTAGCCTATTTTAAACCCAAATATTTTAATCCCAGTAAGCTAATGAATATAATGGACCATTCATTGTTTTGCAATCCTAGTCAACCATTTCCTTTTTTCACCTCTTCCAGGAAAAATAATTTTTAATGTACAACTTCACAACAAGGAAATAAAAGCATACAGAAATGGACTTTTCCCCTCTAAGGCCCCACAACAGCTATAGCAGAATATCAGCTCTCCGTGTAGTTTTAACTGACAGATTTATGCTGTGCTGTATTTTTCTTTGTATGGTCCTATGCTCTCGCCTTGATACCAGCTGCATTTGCCAGATTCACTAAGTGGGAAGGTAGGTAAAGTCCAGGACTGTACAACTTTGAGTAACTCAGCACCAAAGGGATGCTACCTTACAACACATGCAGTACCCTTCATAGTGACTGAACATAACCCTTATGACATTCCTTGTCCCAGAAGACTCAGGGGACAGAGATCCATTGTTCTTTCTGTCTCCCAAGGTACATAACAGAACAGATACCAACTGGCATGGCATGACTTTTTTCAGGTACACAGTAAGTTGTTTTAAAGGGGATTTTCAATATTTAAAATCTCTAATTTTGTTGTTCAACTTTTAGTTTTATTAGTTCAACTTTATTAAAACTATTGTTTTAAATTTGTAGTATTTATTTTCTAGATTCAACAAATACTTCGCTGCCATCCTGCAGTAATGTGTCAGAGTACTTTTTAAAAGCAATGGTATCACAAATTTAAGGTTAAAACTTAACCTAAGAGTCAATAAAAAATAATTTTGACAATCTATAGATTTAAGAAAAAATTCTCCTATCTCAAAGTTTATTATGCTCATGTACTGAAGTAAGAAACTTCCAAAGTCAGTGAACAAATGTAGAAAAGAGAATGGAAAAGGGTAGGTTAGTTAATAATTTTTCTGTGTTAGCAGATTCATTCAAGTTTTATTTGTTCACACTAAGTATAATATAATACTGTAAGAAAGTTCCTCTGGAAGTTTTCTAATGATTATAATTTGTTCTTCTATTTCAATATTAGTGAAACTCATTTAACCGAACTTTTGCAAAATTCCTGCTCTCTCAAAAGCTATATTTCATCACACAATCGATCAGTCACAGATGGGAGTTTCAACCCCCCCCCCCCCCCGCCGCCCCCGTCTCACACTAAGTTACCACAACCAGTAGTCCTAGAAGTTTGTAACCTTTTTATTGTCAAAGAAGTATCTACAAGAATTGGCATAACGTGGCACTTTGGCAAGAGAGGAATCACTTGAAATGGTTGAGAAAACCCATTGTGGCAAAAGATTTAAGATAGGTTAGGAAAGTAAATCAGTAAATCAGACACTGCTCTCCCTAGAGAAGTAGTAGTAATGTCTTTAGAGATATACCTACAGGTTGAAAATCATCAAGCTATTTTATTTAAAGAAATGAAGACACATTACTGGAGACAATGTTTTTTCCATGAAGCTTTTCCCAGTCTTCAGCAGAAAAATTAACTTAAAACATTTGAACTACAGAAAGGATGAACTTCCAGTCTAAAAGTAATTTACACTGAGCATATATTATCATATTTCGATTTTAGGCACATGCTGTTTATTGCATCTGAACTTAGCAAACCTTTTCTCAGAGATTTGTTGAGATAGACTTTGATGCGACAAATCTGAGATGATAAAACATTTAGCTTTAAATGTTCAGTCCACCAACAAATGAAACGACTTCTTTTTGCGGCCAAGCTATCTTGTATAAAGCATTTATCTGTGCTCTGTGATATTACAAAACAGCTTGAGATTCTGCCTGTATAGTTAGTGATTGCTTAATATAGCATAACTTTAGTAAGAAGAGAGTAATTGCATGCAAAAAGAATCAACTGAAGTGAGTAATTTTTTACATACTTTAAATCTTGAAAAATCTGAACAGTGAATCAATATGTGGCTGAATATAAAAATATAATTAATATTAAGCTAATTTGTAAAAGCTAATTGTTGAACATTGGTGCTTTTTAATTAAATCCTGAGAGCTAGCGTTCAATCTAATAGAAACAAAATTTGGCTGATAAGAGCAGAAGTACTTTTTTCAGTGTAAAGTTTTCTAAAGTATAGAGTATGCATTTTTTTGCTAATGTTAGCAACCTCATATGTGCCTTGCTGCTGTGACTGAAAGTTCAAACACCAAATTTCTTTTAATTTGTTAGCGTCTTGCTTAGAAGCAGCTTCTTTAACAAAAAAGAAAGACAATAGGACCCATATGTAACCTTTGGTCTCTAAGAAGAGGAAGATGAGAATACCATTAATAGATAGGTAATAAATAATTACACATACTATTCTACTTCAACACTACAGAATATTTTTAATTTCAGAAGTAAAACAGACCACTAATAATAATATTTTTTCAACATTCGATTTTTTAAGTGTAGCATATATTTTAAAGCATACATTAATCAATCATTTAGATTTAATATTTTATTCAATACAGCTATAGAACACATTTACACTATATCTTACCTGAGATAAATGATTAATACAGTGCATATTAAAAGGATTTACTGTTGACTTTAATGTCTTCTGTTTCTCAAATACTGAAAAAGCAGTAACTCACTTGTAATCACTAATTTCTTCTTCAGAAGTTACAATATGCTCTCTCAGGGTCTTCAGCTCTGTCTGTGATTTTCTACTGTTCTGTTCTTGGCGATCTGTTTCTCCTATTTGCTCACTTAGCTGCTCTTGAGTTGCTTTCAAGCTGGATTCCATTAGAAGAAGTTTTTCATCTTGACTGGCAAATTCTTGGGCTGAAAGATTTAAAAAAAAAGAAAAGGAAAGAAAAGAAAGCATTACATTTTAAACCCAAACCGAGTGATATTTTTGTTTTAAATGTAATGCAGTGCAAACCTCTGTAAGAGCTGGGCAACTATTGTTTTCAGGAGAAGAGCATCATTCAGTTCCCAAATCTTGAGAAGAAAATATACCATAAATATACTAATAGCTGGCTTGAGTCTCCTTTATTGTATTCCAGTAAACTTTAATAAATAAACTTCGATTCAATATTCTGCAAACATTTAAACTGCTACCAAATCTTACTGTATACTCACCCGTTCAGTATTTGGTTCATTCTAAAGCGAACACCTATTGCCTTTGTATTTTGCAGTGTAAGTCAATCTAGAACTCAAAATCACAGTTTTGAAAAGGTAGCAGCTTTTCTACCATTTCACAGTTGTAACGTATGCATTTTAAGCTCAAAGTTTTCAATTTCATTACGATTTTTCCTGAATTACAGAGCACATAGTAAAAACCCATTCTTTTCCAAGGTCATCCAATAGATGGCAATCTTTCCTCAGACCAAAAGAAACCATAGCTGTACACTGCCAGCTCTCTCAGAAAAATAAGTGATTTAAGACAAAGACATTTTTCCTTTGTTCTTTGTTGACCATTTTCCTAAAAAGATACATGTACATAGGTTTTAATTTAAATATCTGACCCATAGTATGTGCATGCATGAGTTTGTGCGGCTGTGCGGATGCATGTGTACCTAAGACATGCACAGACACAAATGTATTTGTTTTTATAGTCTTTCATAAGTATATGGCTTCAGGCATATAGGCACATTTAGTTATCATTTTTAAGATACTGTGGAATAAAACTAATCATTAAAACAAATGCTTCACAACAAGCATTTTATAGAACACATTCCCTTCATTATGCAGTATTCAAATTATTCTGAAATATTTGACACCAGAAAATTTAAGAAATTAAGAAGCTTTTTAGTGACAGCAGTTCAGTAAGTACTGAACAGAGGAGTTCACATGATCACAAACAAAAAAAAGCCTTTTTTTTTAATGTGCCATAGTATAATATTAAAGAGTGATAAGTCCACCAGCCTTCAATGAAGTCAGAAAACAGTGTTTTCCAGGCTTAGAAGGATAGAATCCTTTTAAAAAAAACATTTGTGCCCTGTTAACATAATTTTGCATTTATTGTCTGTAATGTCCGACAATGTTCACCATATGCACGGGATCTAAATTAATCTATCATATCTACCTTTATGTATTCAGAATATCCAGAAGATAAATTTCTCTATATGAAAAATTGCTTTGTTCTTTTCTCACTGACAGTAAATGAAACTCACTTCTCGCAAAGCATGAAAACCGTCACCATTTCTGTAAGTAGAAAGTACTGTATATAAACTGTTTAAATTTGTGCCTCAGGAAGGTACACAGCCAACATTAACAGCTAAATATTTAGCAAGAAGTAGATATCACCCACAGCTCATCTTTACTGAGTACTAAGCAAAACTGAATCTCTGTAAACTAAGGAGTGAAACAGTTATTAATGTCAACATGTTAAAAAAAGTACACTGATAAACAACTTGTATTTGTTTTCAGATATGAAAGAAACAGCAATTTTGTTATAGACAAGCCTAAGCTGCCATCATTTAATAAGAAATATGTAACAAAATTCTATCTGTCAGTGCATTTTGGACCCATTTTTGCAAAAGATTTGTGCATAACTTTCCTGTGGTAGATGGCTTCTTTGAAATCAGTATGACTAGTTACTTCAATAATGTTAATTATCTGTGAGGTCTTAGTATTCAATCTGTGTTTGAAATCAAAAGAAGGGTAAATATTTTATATGTCATACTTACCTCTTCCATTTAAAGTTTTTCAGCTGTTGATTTTTTTTATGTAGAAGACAATCCTTTCTATGTCAAATGAAGTTTATTCAAATTTCAGGACTAAGTTGCTGTCAATTTTATTTGAAATAGCGTTTTCTGTATAATCCAGAAATGGATCTTCAACAACGATTTTAAAGTTCTTTGAAGTAGTTTAGAGGTGTGATCTGAAGATGGAATTATCTTCCAAAAATTATTATATCATTTTTGATTTGTAAACAGATCCAACAACGCATATTTTGTAATTGGCATACCTATTTAAACATACAAAAGGTTATTTAGTCACTATTTTTAGTAGTCTGGTTTAACTCATAATATCCTGTAAAAAAGGGTTAAATTATTTTAAGTTTACCTATGCCTTGGACTTGAGCCTTGGTTGATCCCAAGCCAGAGGCGCTAGCAGCTGCATGCTTTATTTACAATCCCTTTGTCAGACTTACAACTGCCCCAGGCTATAACATAGTGTACCTAATGTTCAAACTGGCAGGTAATCTTATGTCAAACATACTTCTTTGATTTAAAGTGATCAATAGATTCTTGTAAAGAGGTAATTTCTCTGATGTTTCCACCTTGCCTTTCTTACAGGTGATTCACACAAAAGCCTGCTTATATGATGTACGAACAATAAACAGAAAGCTATAATCATGTTTTTTCAGATGTTTCCGGTGCACAACGATTTTGGATCAATACCCTGTGTAATACAATTATCTGCAATGATCTGGTTGTATTGAAAAAGAATTTGCAGCAGACCTCTAGGGGGTTTTATCCAGAAACACGTATCTAGCAATGTTGTGAATAGTGGAAGAGAAAATTAAGGGGTTGACACAGGCTGTCTATTATGTTCCAAATGACTTCATTAATATTTTATTTGGTAAAAGTAGTATATTTCAAGCTCTACTATACTGTGACTTCAAAATATTAATAATGCAATTTCCTTGTTGCATTTGCTTATTTTGAAAACTAGTTCTTGCACAGATGTTCAGTGTAAAAGCCAAAAGTACCAAGCAAAAATTATTTAAAGCAGCTTATTCCCCATAATCCAATGATTGCTTGTTTTTTATATCTTATTTTGCTTTTGTGGACACTATTCTCGTGAAAAAAAAATCTATATTCATTAGTGCGCTGCTGCTAAAGCTGTTAACTTATCTATACTGGGGATTAATCATACTGGTTTAAAAAGTCACCTGAAATATTAACAATGATATCAAACTTGTTAAGCTCAAATTACACTTTGCATTGCCAGTGAATGAGCAGGTGTTCTGGGACAAAAATAGATGTTTCACAAAATGAATACAAAGATTATAGAAGAGAAATAGAAATTTAAAAAAAAAATCCGTTGTGTTTATTCAGTTTTGATGAAGTCGCAGTTTATAGCTGTAAATTTACCCTAAAGCAGAACAGGGAACCTTTTGTATTCATTTGATTACAACAATCACATGCCCATAAGCTTGAAAATTCTATTCCATTAGACTGTGCCAAATTCACATTTCCGTAATATTACTATTTTTGTACATTATTACCTGTCTTTCTGCACTGCTTATGCACACCCTGCAGTTCCTGATTTAGCTGCTGAATCTCAGTTCTCAGTATGGTGGTTTCTGCCTCCGTCTGATTCTTTTCTTTCTGTGTGTCCTGGATACTGGCTTTCAGTCTCTTGACCACACTGTCAAGGTGCTCCACCTCAGCCACTTTTGCTTTGATACCTTCCCTTGCCTGCAGGAAATCAGCTTCCGACTTTCTCAGAAGGTCATCTCTTTTGCGTATTGCCTGTGAAGACAAAAAGCATTCCAATAGTGCCTTTTATGATCTACTTTTTATACTGCATCCTGCTATTGTGAGCTATAGGATACATGAGATTATACAGCACCTCATTAGCAACTAGGTCAAGTACACACATCTATTCTAGGATCAAAAAGTTACAAGGACTTTAATTTAAAAAAGCCTGTTGATGAAAAGATTCTGTATTACAATAAATGCATCTTTAATCAATACTTATAAGTTCAAAGTCAGGAAGAAATATTCCATGTAATTCTGAGAGAAAAGCGGGAAATGCAGTTTGATCCAAATGAATGTTTTTCCTTTAAAAAAAAAAAAAAAAAAAAAAGGAAAAGTTTTGA
>WKFP01015076.1:690582-766679 GCA_011057875.1 Pterocles orientalis
TTTTTTTTTTTTTTTTTTTTTTTGAGAGAGAGAGCGAGCAGCCCTGAGGAAAAGGACTTGGGGGTGTTGGTTGATGAGAAGTTCAACATGAGCTGGCAACGTGCACTTGAAGCCCAGAAAGCCAACCATGTCCTGAGCTGCATCAAATAAAGTGTGACCAGCAGGTCGAGGGAGGTGATTCTCCCCCTCTACTCTGCTCTCATGAGACCCCACCTGAAGTACTGTGTCCAACTGTGGGGCCCCCAACATAAGAAAGACACAGACGTGTTGGAGTGAGTCCAGAGGAGGGCCACAAAGATGATCAGAGGGCTCCATCAAACTGCAGCTAGATTTTTCTGAAACAGATCTTTTCGTCTGCTTGCTGCCTTCCTCACACAGATGCTTCCTTCACACTTACTGAGGTATGAAAAGCATTGTCCCATACGGATAGTCATCTAGTTGGAACACAATTAATGATGATGATCCTGGAATGTATTTCTGATAGCTTTTCAGTGATGATCTGACAAGGCATCAGATGCTTGACAAGATGTCAAGCAACCTTCCTGACCAAAATCTTTTATCTGGAGGGTATTTCAGTAAGCTCAATTTTGACACAAAGCACAAAATAAAGGTTGGACTGTATATGGAAGAAAATCCATCTGAAAATCCCGCTGCATTTTTCTTCTTTCCTCTGATAGCTCCAAGCACACTCCTTGATCTGCTTCATCCTGTGGTTGCAGAAACAGCAGTGTCTGTACAGCACATGAAAGAAGCTCAAAGAAAAAAATTATGCAAGAGAGATGAAGGCAGGTTCACCATAACTGTCACCTCGGTACTCAGAAAGCCACAGCCCTATTCAGCTTCTCTTCAGATACAAACCAAATATCTTTTAACACTGGCAGCCATCTACATCATGAAGGATCTTATCTTCTTTCCCATTAACAAAAGAATATCAGGGCTTGGTTTCTTTTCCTCTAAATTAATCATATTTTCAGAATCCTGAGATTTTTTTTTCTGTGTATTTAGCTTTATTCATCAGGTGTTTGCAGTCTTCTGTCTGCTGTCATTAATTTCCATGCTTTTCATCTCTAACCAAGGTGCCTTCTAAGCTAACAAATCTGTCTTTCGTGATTGTAGGAGTGTGAATATGGGGGAAAAAAGTAAAGTTTCCTTAAACAATTCCCACTTAGAATTTACATTCCCAGCCAGCTTATATCCCTGGAGAATCCAGTGACTAGATAGAAAATAGTGGGGGGAGAAAGTAATTCTGATTTCTGAAATGATTATAACAAATACCTAATAATTAATCGTTGTGTTAAATGTGGTTTATGCTGTACACACAAACAAAACTAAAGGTAGAAAAATTCTGTAATATTTCAGTTTGCAGTGTCATAGAAAAAGAAAGGAAACATAATAAAATAAAAAGCTAAATGATGTCAGATATCTTCTGCAAGCAAAGTCAAGAAAATTATTATTTTTCTTGTAACTGTCCATTGTAGGAGCATCTATGCTCACTATGCAAGATGTAAACCAGGTAAAGCTTTAGGTTTCCATGCAATCTACTAAATACCAACAAAAATAAGAGAAATTAAGAAAATATAAAAATAGAAAACTTAGATTCATTTCCATCTGGTGTGTACTGAGCTAGAATTATACTATTATACTAAATTCTCACCCTGTAGTTTATGTTGATGAGTCAGGTTGAACTGTAAGTATGAAGCCTGTATATATCAAATTTCAGTTAGTTGGGTTTTTTTTTGGAAGGGCCTCCACCTTCTAGTGGTTAATCTGAGGTTGTACCATATGAAGGGTTTACCTGAAACTGAGTAATAACTTTGCATTTGTAATACTTTTGAATTATTGCATCAAAATAATGGCAGCATTGGCAAATTATGCTCCAGATAGGAAAATTAGTTCTGTTGCAAAGATTTCTAGCACCTTTTTCAGAAAGTCACAGAAATGTCATGAAAGCGAAAGTTGACAACTTCATGCAAATTTTGGTTTGATCAAGGGCAACGTGAAAGCGAGGATCAACAGCAGTCAAAATTTCTTCTTCCAAAAGTGTGAACAAATTCATTCACTCTCTAGCAAATATGCAAAGAGCCCAGCAGTGCAACAAAACTGCTAAAAAGCTTATAAGGCTTAATCCAGGAACTAAATCTTGGTGACACCTAAAATTTCTTATTTTCTGGTACTATTTGCATTCCATATAACAAAAATTATAAAACATAGAATATTCATAAGTAAGGTTCACAAAAATCAGACTTTTTGACAAATTAATGTGAAATGTCAGCAGTGAGATTATTTCAAGTTGTCTCCTCAACATTTAATAATCAAATACTGGAATTGGGTTAAATATGAAATAGGAAAAGCTAATGGCAGACTTTTGGAAAGTACTTTTATTGACTTTCTGCAGTACTATATGGTATTAACCTCTGTACAGCAGCTATGCTCCTTTACTGAACCTTGACTTCATTTTTGCAGAGTGGTGCATCTTATTTTCAATGACTGTAGTTTACCCCGTCTTCCCCACAACCTCTGCAAAAATCAACTATTTAGGGTACTGTCCTAGAACGTGTCACTTTAAACACTCTCCAGGAGACCACTGAACCCAGAACTCCCTTACTTTTGCAAAAGTTAAGTCACTAATATTTAACAGAACAGAAGGCTCCCTTTTTCTTCCTTCTACCCTACTTTAAAAGAAAAGTATGACTAGCAAAATGCCCAAGAGGATGGGCTATATACTACTTTTCCCAACATTCCTTATTTACCAGCTTAGACAACTTTAACTTTCATCTAGCCTGCTATCTCTTATGAACCAAATTTTGAGGCACGTAATTCTTCCTACAGTGAATTAAGGGAAATTGGACATCCAGGTCAAAGCTTCCACCTTGGAGGCTGGCTTACTGAACATTAGCTGTTGCCAACAGTCAGCATCATAATGGAAAGTCTCTATGGAACAAATCCTTATTTTGAAAAGTTTTAAATAGTTTGCTGTGTTGCTACACTGGAAATTTGAGACACCTTCTGGAGGTACTGGTTGAAATGCAAATACTGTCCATATCCTAAGCAATACCTGCACAAGACTCAACACCTATGTCTGTACTAGGCTCCCTCAATCTACGTCCTTGCTTTCCACAGAAAACAACTATGGTACAAGGAGGCCAGTTACGTTCAGACCAAGAACTTGGTCTACCTTATCAGGAAATTAAGATCCAATGGCATGACTCAGGTGGAAATCAATTTAGAAGATCTCATTATTTAATCATAATAACTAAGAGAGTCCAACTGACGTAGTCAGTATTTGCATAAAGGTATATGCATGTAGCCTACTAACATTTCTAAACCTTTTACTTGTGTGCCTTTGCTGTGACTTCCTGTCCACTTTGTACAGAAAACTCATGCACAGCTGTGTAGCAAGCAAATAACATTAAACTGAGGACACATAGCATTACAGTGTCTTTATGACCAGACTACACAATTTTTTTTTAATAATGTTTTCCCAAAACTACATATTTGTGGGATGACTGATCAGTGTGTCCTTTTACAGAACCAGGAAAAAGATTCCTTAATGTTTCCATGTACTTTATTTAGGAATAAAGTACATTTCAGATTCTACCAATTAAATATCAAACTACATGCATCTAGCCCTAAAATAAATTAATAATAATTGAATCCGAACTCTTCCTTTTGCTAGCATTTGCTCCTTCTGAGAGTTATTTATTTATTTACTTGTTTTAACATAAGTAGTTACATGGCAAGTTAAACATTTCTCTAGAGTACTCCACTTCTTGATTCCCCTAGATTCCAAAGATATTTTGGGTTAGCAGAACATTTAACAATATCACAGCATGTTGGAATAAAGAACAGGTGTACCATGCCTAGGAGTCGGTCTTCACTTGATTTACTGTGTGGTAGTAGGTACTGAGCTATGAACCTTTGAAGACCTGGTTAACTTTAATCGATATTTTCAGCCCTTCATGCTCACAAGCCTTAAAATTCATAAAATATTTAATCAATCATTAAACTTTTTCTAATACTCATATTTTTCCAAACTATATCTTGAAAGTTTATAATTTTTAGGATAAAATAAAAGCAGCCTCATGGGAAAATCACACAAAACTAAAGAAGTTTTTATATTGGTCTATCCTCAGCATAAATTTAAATAATATGTATTTGTACTGTATACGGATATTTCAAATGTGCATTTAACATATTTAGTATATTTAGTATATTTTTAGTCTATATTGCATTTGGTTTATCTTTTGAAAATATTTATAGTCAAAAGTATACATATACAAAAGAGAAAAAGTTCCATGTTTTATTTCAGATGATTATTTACAACATGAAATAAAACTGTTCTTACAAAATACACAAGTGCTAATTATTCCCTGTAACAAGAACTAATTGTATCTGGAACTTAATATGCATCTGTAGTACAAATAATGAAACAACCCCAGCACTTTTAAGTAAACACTATGCTTCTGCTGCTTGCTCAGTAATTCAATTTTTCCAACTCATTGCAGATGTTTATACTTCTATGTGTGTTAAGGTGGGTCTTAATCAGCTTTTCTCAGTTGTTTTTTTGGGCTTGGGGTCTTTTAGTTTTTTTATTTTGAATATTATGTTCTTGTAACTTCAGAAAATGATTTTGCATATCCTTATTCAGAACAAGTCTTGATTTTTGTAGAACTAATGCTTTATCATCCACTGTTGTGAAGTACAGAATTGTCATAGACTTCATTAACGATCACACTTATTTGAAGCTATTTGCAGCCATGAAATCATGTCCTGTATCTCCTGTGTACTTATAGTTTGTTATATACACTTTATTTCAAGATTTCTCACACACCTTTTTGTCTTAAGTGTTATTTGTTTTTCTAAGATATGAAAATGTATAGGAGTCTTGAAAAATACAAATGTTTGTGCTCCAAAAGTTTTTGCTGCAAGTTTGGGTCTGTCACAGGTTTGCAGTCCTCTCTGTTTAGGCAGCTATTAGTCTGGGACATCATTTATAGGGTAAAAAAAAAACATGGAAAAGATGCACGTGAACAGCTATGCCAAGGTTAGTTTCCTCACTATATTTTCCAGATTTACTGGCAGAACATCTAGTTTGAAGAGTTGTATAAACAATAGTACGCCAAACTGGCAAATCCTATCACATACTAAGATATTTACCTTCTTATGAAACATTACAGAAGGAGCCAAAACAACGGGCAAGGAACAATAATGATGTCATCAGCCATTTCCAAGTAAGGACACTGTAGCTATGAAATTGTTGTTATCTACATGTTAACCCATACCAGCACGAGTTTTCAGATCAGCTTTCCCTTCAAATGTCATTATGCTGCAGGTACATATACCTGAACACTGAAATAGAACAGAAAATATACGATAATTTGGAAGCAAGATCCTGGCTTAGAAGACCACGTCAATTAGTATGGAGGGGGAACACCCAAAATGGAGGCAGTTTTCTTAGCCTTGAATCTTGGGATTCTTTCTATAATAATTATAATTTTACCTCTTTATAAGGAACCTCTTTATAAGGAACAAAATGTCAGACAGAAAGACCAAAATAAATGAAAGTAATGATATTTTTGTCAAATTCAAAAAATATTGTTCAACTACAGGAATTCTGGTGTCTTTCTGATCTTAAAACAAATCCTTATGATTTAAGATGAGGTGCAAACCTCATGAAGTTCAACAAGGCCAAGTGCTGGGAGGAGAATGGATTAGGAGAAGCCCTGAGGAGAAGGACTTGGGTGTGTTGATTGATGAGAAGTTCAATATGAGCCAGCAATGTGCACTTGCAGCCCACAAACCCAACCATGTGCTGGGCTCCATCAAAAGAAGCGTGACTAGCAGGTCAAGGGAGGTGATTCTCCCTCTCTTTTCGCTCTGATGAAACCCCAGCTGCAGTACTGTGTCCATCTCTGGAGCCCTCTGCACAGACAGGACATGGACCTGTTGGAGTGAGTCCAGAGGAGGGGCTGGATGATCAGGGGGCTGGAGCACCTCCCGTACGAGGACAGGTTTAGAGAGTTGGGGTTGTTTAGCCTGGAGAAGAATCTCGGGAGACCTTACAGCAGCTTTTCAACACTTAAAGGGGCCTGCAGGAGAGGTGGGGAGGGACCCTTTATCAGGGAGTGTAGTGAAATGATGAGGGGTAACGGTTTTAAACTGACAGGTTTAGATCTGATATTAGGAAAGTTGTTTTTTTTTTTCCTGTGAGGGTGGTGAGGCACTGGAACATGTTGCCCAGGGAAGTTGTGGATGCCCCATCCCTGGAGGTGTTCAAGGCCAGGCTGGATGAGGCTTTGAGAAACCTGGTCTAGTGGAGGGTGTCCCTGCCCATGGCAGGGGGTTGGACCTAGATGATCTTGAATGTCCCTTCTGACCCAAACCGTTCTATGAGTCTATGATTCTATGATTCTGTGATTCTAAGACCATGTATCACTATGCCTTATTGTTGAGTTTTAATCCGACAGGTGGCTAAACATCACACAGCTCGCTGCCCCCACATTGGGTTTGGGTAGAGAATCGGAAAAAAAGGTAAAACTCATGCATTGAGATAAAGACACTTTAGTAGCACAGAAAAGGAAGGGAAAATAATAATAACAATTAAAGAATATACAAAGCAAGTGATACACAATGCAATTGCTCACCACCCCCTGAGAGATTCCTAGCCTAGTTTCCTGGCCAAGTCTCCCCAGTTTTATTATTCAGCATAATGTCATGTGGTATGGAACATCCCTTTGGGCAGTTGGGGTCAGCTGTCCTGCCTCTGTCCCTTTCCAGTTTTTTGTGCATCCCAAGTGTCCCCATTTGCAGGGCAGTGTAAGAAGCAAAAAACTCCCTGACTTAGTATAAGTACTGCTTGGTAACAACTAAAACATTGGTGTGTTATCAAGATTATTCTCACGGTAAATCCAAACCACAGTACTACACCAGCTACTAGGAAGAAAATTGACTGTATCCCAACCAAAACTAAGACACGTAGCATGACAAAAAAAGACTAAAATTATTAAAATAATCTTTTTAAAGCCCCAATGAAGTACATAATACCTGTTCTATATGAATCTCCTGTTCATGCTCCAGTTGCTACTTCACTTTCTCACTTCAATTGATCTTGCTGTTCATTGCTTTTATCATGCTGCTCATGTATTGAACTCCAGAGTTTTCCCCTTCTGGTTCAGTTTACTGACATCAGACTTTTTAAATATTCAACTATTAAAAATGAAGACATTTAATTAGTGAGGTCTATAGGAGCAATGGGTCCATGCCTCAGCAATTTTTCTTTACACTTAAATAGCTGTTCACTGTGGCTCAATTATTTTTTAAGGTAAAACAAATATCTGGCACCTGTAAAATTTTTCTATTTAAAAACATCTATATTATTTATGCCCTTCATTATGCAGGAAATTGTCTTACAAAAAGAAATTTTGGTATTAAAAATCTCTCCATCTCTTCCGTTTGCTTAAAATACAATAATTTTTTTCTAGAACACATTGGGCTATTTTAGAAGCTGCAGCAAAATTAAATTTACTTTTTGTGAGAAATGAGCTACAAGTCTAGGTAGGTCTTTCAAAAAATAGCCTGATGCCATGCAAGTGTTTTAGTTAAAAGAAATAGGAAAGTAAGCAAAAGATAAACAATTGTATTCTAAATAGCAAACGGATTAATGTACTTCATTGACCAAATTCACCATAGCATGGTTACCTCTTTTTCTACTCTTGTTTCCCTTGCATCAACAGACTGTGAATCTTCATTATATTGAGGTCAAATTTTAAGTGATGTAAGTTGAAGCCAAGGTTTCACATGAAGAATTAAAGTACACTGTGGTCAGAGGTGAAAGATGGGGAAAGGGAAAACAGTTGTCCTAAAGCATTGGACAGCTCAAATCCCTTTTTTCTTTCATTTTACCGTACAGATTCAAGCTACAAGTCTAATAGTACTGAATTTTTCAACTGACAAACTAGGAAACTTGTCATCATAAAATGGGAAATACAACGGTTCTTAAGAGAATAGTGAGATGTCTGGATTAAAGTTGAAAAATTATGAAAATAGTTTAAGACAATTGAGTTACAGATTCTAAGACAAAATAATTTCTATTCCTGTATTTCATAGCAGATATTTCACTTCAGTTTTTCACTTCTTGGAAGATTGTGCTTGATACTAAGCACAGACTTCTTCTGCAGAATTTACTGGTAGTAGAATACAAAACTTGCTTTTTTTTTCAATGTGATTATTATTTCAGCATATATTCACAGCTAAATCAACCATTGCAAGACAGGCAATATCCAAGGATACATGACAGGTTTGATTACCTCATAAGAAATTTATATTCTTTCCACCACTAACCAGATAATACTTCTAACTTCAGGTGTTTTTTGTAAACAAACTGGACTGAGACAGCTTTTTTGCACTATTGTAATATTCCTATAGGTATATTATAAAACCTCAGTAGAAAATGAGAGAGAAAAAATTGATTTCCTTTTTGTCTGATGTCCAAATTCTGAGCAAGCTCTGAGAAGGCAGATTATTACAGTTGAGTGGGAAAAAAAACAGCATTTGGGTGCTTTTTTTTACCCTTATATATACTGGAGCAGAATTTTCCTCTGAAGAAGGGACGAAAATTAAAATTAATTAGCCTAGTGCCCAACACAGTAGTAGAAAAAGTGTTTCCTCTCTCTACTGCCTTAAAGAACATCAACTGGTAGTAGATATTAAAAAAAAAATAGTTGTTGGAAAAAAGATTTTTATACACTACCTCAGCTGGCATTATTATGTTCTGTAAAAAAGCGCATGGTTGAAGCATGTCATCAACATTCATAATAGCCTTGGCAAATCCTACTGAGGAACAAAGCCACTGACAGAGTCTGATTTACTGGTATACATATAAAGAAACTAAGAAAATAAATACATTCCAAAGAAATAAAATGACCATTCAAATTATGACAGGGCTGAGAACAAAGTCAGAAGCATTTGTGAAGCACAAATGATTCCCCCCAAAAGAAAAATCCTCTGTCTTTTCTTTCCTTTCTGTAGTTCCTCAAATAATAAATCAGCAAAAGTATGTCCTGCCACATATATATGGAAAACAGAAAAAAAATAAACAAAAAAAATAGAAAAACAAATGTCTGTATAATTTCTCTTTCAAAAAAGCACAAAAGGTTATCAAAAAGATGATTATGAGTTAATACAAACATATAGAAATGTACACAAAACTAAAAAAAATGGTAATGCTTATGAAAAGCACAGCACAGATAAAAAAATTAACACAAATTTAAATAGTAGGAAATTGATTATAAAGTTTATGAATTATTTGGTTTACAAGCTCTTTTGAAAGAGCTTGTACTGCATGTTGGAAATTCTGGCCATATATGCAATGTTCATCAAAGACTGAAACATGGAGAAGCTAACTAGAGGCTTCCTAGACTAACTGCATAATTCAGTTGAAGTGCTATGTTCACAAAAAATTTTAGCTTTTCCCAAGAATCCTGTACTGCATCAATTCTCCATGAATTACCAGAAATACACAAAGCTATGTGATGTGGTCAACACGCTGAAGGGAAGGGATGCCATCCAGAGGGACCTTGGCAGGCTTGAGAGGTGGACCTATGCAAACTTCATGGAGTTCAACAAGGCCAAGTGCAAGGTCCTGCACATTGGTCAGGGCAATCCTAAGCACAAATACAGGCTAGGTGGAGAATGGATTAGGAGAAGCCCTGAGGAGAAGGACTTTGGGGTATTGGTTGATGAGAAGTTCAACACGAGCCAGCAATGTGCACTTGCAGCCCACAAACCCAACCATGTACTGGGCTCCATCAAAAGAAGCGTGACTAGCAGGTCAAGGGAGGTGATTCTCCCTCTCTTTTCTGCTCTGACAAGACCCCAGCTGCAGTACTGTGCCCATCTCTGAAGTCCTCTGCACAGACAGGACATGGACCTGTTGGAGTTAGTCTGGAGGAGAGACAAGAAGATGGTCAGAGGGCTGGAGCACCTCCTGTACGAGGACAGGTTTAGAGAGTTGGGGTTGTTCACCCTGGAGAAGAGGAGGCTCCAGGGAGACCTTATAACAGCTTTTCAATACTCAAAGGGGGCCTGCAGAAGAGATGGGTGCCCATTTCTGTCAGCTGGGACAGAGTTAACTTTCTTCATAGTAGCTAGTAAGAGGCTATATTTTGGATTCGTGCTGAGGAGAAGGCTGATAACATACTGATGTTTACAGTTGCTGCCAGGCCAAGGACTTTTCAGCTCCTCTGCTGTGCCACTGTCTGCAGGGGCAGGAGAAGATGGGAGGGAGCACAGCCCCAATTACTATCCTAGGATTCGACCTTAGGTTTAAGATTGAGACGCAAATTGGCCAATGACATATTCCATATCATGCATGTCATGCTCAGTATATAGATAAGCATCTGTCTGGAAGTCCTCCCTCTCTTGCTCTGGGTCATCCCTCTCCACGTGGTCTCTCTCTTGGGGTCGTCTTGCTCTATCGGTCAGCTCTTTTCTGGGACACTCGGGCTCTTATCTCATTTCTGGGATTGTGGTTTCGGGACTCTCCCTGTTCTGGGATCGTTAGCCAGGAACAGGTTGAGACTTGGTTATCAGGTGGTGAGAAGTTTCACTGTGTTTCACTCATTTGTATATTTGTATATATTAATATCATTATTATTATCATTATTATTTTCAGGTTTATTGTCGTTTAGTTATTAAATTGTTCTTATCTCAATCCACAAGCCTCTTTTCCCTTTACTCCTTTAATTCTGTCCCCCACTCACAGGAAGGGGTAGGGTGAGCGAGTTGGTGTTGCTAGCCAGGGTAAAGCCATAACAATAGGGAGACACTTTTGTCAACTAATATAGTGATAGGACGAGGGGTAATGTTTTAAGCTAATGGTTTAATGTAGTGGGTTTAGATTTAGATTAGATATTAGGAAGAAATTTTTTACTGTGAGGGTTGTGAGACACTGGAACAGGTTGTCCAGAGATGTTGTGGATGCCCCATCCCTGGAGTTGCTCAAGGCCAGGCTGGTTGAGTCTGTGAGTAACCTGGTCTAGTGGATGGTGTCCCTACCCACGGCAAGGGGGTTGGAAGTAGTTGATCTTGAATATCCCTTCCAACCCAAATTATTCTATGATTCTATGATAACCATTGTCAAATGTAGGATTTCATCAGGCAGCTCTTCAAAAATCCTAGAGGAGTCTAAACTCTTGCATTATGCATCAAAACTGTTGTAATTTCCAGCATCACTTGGCATTACCTTTCCCATTCCACTAAGCAGACTATCAATTTTCCCCTTGGCTTTTTGGCTACCAATAGTTTTATTGTCTGTTCCATGTTCCCTTGCTAGCCATGTTTTTCAGATCTATGCCTTGTACATGATTTAGCCAAACTAGTCAGAACACATCAAACCAACCTAATCTCTTTCTGTGATGAGGTAGAATGGCTTGTGAATGGAAAATACACCTTGCCTCCAGTAAGGTTAACGACATTCTTTTCCACTACATGTCTCTGACCATTTGAGGAACTACTGTCTAAAATCAAGCACAAAGAAGTACCATGAAAATACTGAAAGTAGTGGAAGACCATCTACTCAAGGATCAAGTGGATAGACTGAGATTTCTCATCCTGATAAAGAATTCAGTGGCCAAAGAGATGATGGAGACTAAAATAATGGAAAGGATAAAAAAAAAAAAAAAGGTTTTGTTTCCCTAAGAAAAAATTACGAATATCAAAGTAGCTACTTGGAAGCATAGTTTAAAACAAATTAAAAATAAATACTTCACACAACATATAAATAAACTGTGAAACTCATTGCTATAGAACTTCAAAGATACAAAAGCAAATTGAAAATTTATAGAAAAATACTTATTTGGAGTTATATTGAATAGTACCATCTCTGTCCAAGAAAACACTGAACAACAAACTGCTGGAGGTTCTGTGATTACAGTAGTAAAGTATTTCAGTATGTGTTTGTAAAATACTTTTACTCATCCCAGAAGAGGTTACTACAGACCGTTGTGCATAAGATACCAGGCCATACATATATTTGATCTAGCATGATAAATTCACTTTTCTGAGAAGTTTGCAAAACTTCTTGGGAAATGGTATCCAAGAAAATAGTTTTCTATTATTCGTTTCCAAATACTAAGGCATACTGAGTGACGTTTCTGTAAGCATTTCTGCAATTTAAATAATTACAGCTGTAACTTCTCAAAACCATAAATAATAAATACATTTCCAAACCTAATTTTCATTAAGAATACAGTAATGAACTCTTTGCTTTAGAGTTCCTCTTACTAATGTTGTAAAATCTAAATGTTTGTGTTCTTAGTTCAACACTACCAAAGTTCAACTCTTAAAAGTCATTGCATTGTTGCCTTTTAAAGAATTTGTTGCTTACAACTACCCAGCAAGTGATTTCTGCAAGAATTTTTAGTACTGTGTCACTGTACTTTCACATTAGTGGTACTCACTCTTGATAATTCATATTTTTCATGTATTTAAAACTTCCTGAGAAAAATCCCAACAAAATGAAACAAAACAACCAAAAAACCCCCACAAACCCCCCAAAAAATTCAGATTGCAATTTCTTGTGTTTTTAAATTTGAAAGATTATTGACACGGTATTTTTAAAGAAAAAATCTAGAAATAGATTTTAGCTAAAATAATGCAAGTACAGTTCTCAAAAGAACCCATCAGTTTTTGCTTCCCAACCTAAAAGTTCTTGTATCTAAAGACTGTAGGACACAATGTTTGAGATGCATGACAAGTTTGATTTTCACTACTCAGTCTGATACAAGTCTGACTTCAAATATCACTTTATAGAAATAGCAAAGGAAATTTATTCCTTTTTGACGCTCAACTAATACGTTGTAAATGATGGAATTTTACAAGTAAGGAAGTCAGAAATGACAAGGTTATTTCCTTCCAAGTCCTTACAATTAATCATTTTTCAGGAGAGATTCATCTGGGATTTTGACTAATTATAAACCTTTAAAAAGTCTTCTTCTTGTAAACTTTATTAAAAAGTAGAACTCTTTTCTAACAATGGAAGATTCCCTCAGTAATGTCTAAGAGAAAACATCCCAAAGAGTAAAAAATTCAGAAAATCACTCGGTGATAAAAGTATTTTTCCTGTTAAACGTTAATACCAGTCTGAATCAGTAAAATGACTTTTTCATGTAAAAATGGGAATGCCATTACAATAAAATATGCATGATAAGGAGTTAAATTATATGTTGCATTTTACTGAGACTTGACTTAAAATTGCTCTTGAGTAACAAAGCAGATGAAGATAAAGTTGCCAATTTTCAGTTGCTTAACTGATAGGTGGCAACTCAACAACTTCTGTTTGAAAGCTTAGATCCATAAATACATTTTGTTGCATTTGTATTATCCAGTGTGGCTTAATTAAATTCCAAAAATAATCTACTTGCACATACTCACTTAAGTTCAAGTTTGCATACACATTGACTGAGCACTGAGAACTGTGTGTTCTGCATGTTTCACTGGGACAAATTGCTCAAATCACATAATTTCAATCAAATCGGGATCAAACTGGTTCATTGATTTATTAAGACAGGCAATTAACTGTCCGACAGTGAACTACACATTAGGATGAGCATAAGCAATGCAACAGATATACCACAACACTACAAAATGGTATTACATATGTACAAATTTTTAAACATCCCTCCCTGAGTTGCAGGTGGCTGTCCCTGTGCTGGCCATGGGTGAGCTGGAGGCAGTGATGGGGCAGCTGCAGGGGTGCCATGCTGCCAGGTCCAGGCAGAGTCCTCAGTGCCACTGGGCCACATCTGGCACAGTCATCCCAGCCCCACTGCTGCCCTGCTCCCCTTTTCTCTCACACACAACAAATCTTCAAGCTTCTCTTCTATACTTCTTATTTCTTTTCAAGCTGACGCCTCCATTTCAAAAGTCTCTGTAGCTCCTTGGTTAGCATTTAAGTCAGTTGATGGTTGTCTTCCTCTTCAGCATTATTAATCCCGGTTGAAAAGTTTGGGTGTCCCACTCACTCCCCCTGTTACTCTTACTTTCCTGCCTTGTCAGCTGCTGTTATCCCAGCCATTTTGCCAAAGTTTGGCCATGCAGGCACCCCCAGATGATAATTTTCTTGAACAGTCCATCTGAAGTAGATACTTTCTCAGCTCAAGTTGGCAGAATTTGCTGTGAGTGCTATTTGCACATTGAGGTTGTAATGGTAACAGACAGCAGAACTGAAAATCAGGGATTGAAGAAAAACTGCTTCTGGTACTTGGGCAAAAATGAGAATGGAAACTTTCTGAGTTGTACACAAAATAAAAAAGACAAGAAAGGGAATGATTAGGAATGAGTGTTAAAGTATCTACCAATAAAAAATCATTAGTGTTTTTAAAAAAATACAGTTACTGCATAATGATATTATAATTGAGGATGTTTTATCTGTCATCATAAGAGATAAAGACCATTTAATTTTTGAGCTGGAAATGGATGGTTACCTAAGAATCCATGATTGTTAAGCACTTTCAACACGGTCAAAGAAAAGAAGAATCAAAAAGAGTGATAAATATAATTAGCACTTCAAAGAGATGCACCTCTAAAAGCTAATGAATAATTACTATTTTGAAAAATGAAAGGAGAAATTGAGGTGGAAAAGCACAGAATTAAACGTACAGCCAGAGATTACTTAGAAGTCCACAATCACAAAACAATAAAAACCTGGACATACTCCCTGTCTGTAATTGTAAGGTGAATTACACTGTTAAGGAATATGATAGGTAGATAGTCCTTCAGGTTAGCCAACAATACCAGATGCCTCAGGCAAAAATTGATGGGATGAGGTGGAGAGCAGATACATTTATGTCCTGTACATTCCCTGGTGACTAGCTTACTTGATTCCCATAGCTGGAAGATTCAGTAGCAAATGCTCATCTGACTCTAGAGCAGGACTAGTAGATAGATTTCTATCCCCAGAGATGCATGCAAGCTGACTGCAGGTAAGATGACTAGAAGTGATTGCTTAAGTGAAAGAGAAGTAAAATAATTCTCCCTTCTCAAGTGACAAAGAACATGAAGACTTAGACCCCTCTCAGGGAGATCAGAGAATGAGATTGGCTCAGAAATCACGTAGGAGGTTGCTCCTGCACTGTAGGAGACTTTGCTAAGTATTTTAACAAGAGTAAATATTTTTTTACATTACATACATTTATGCAATGATGCCTAGGATGATGAGTAAACACTCTGTATGAGAATGAAGTGACGAGAAAGACCAATGAAGTCCATAACAGATGCTAAGCTACAGACAGGTCAGAAGTGGTAGGTGAGGAACTACAATCCAGGCAGGAACATGGGACAGAGCCTTAACTCCAAGTCAACATCTATAAGCCTGTAGCCTTTCCTCAGGACAGCCCCCAGGGAACAGGAAATATGAAATGTATAATAATCAGCTTGGAGAACACAGGTTTTCTAAGGTTTTTAAAGCTTCTGTGAAAGAATTAGTAGCCAAACAGAAGTAAGCAATCTATTTTTTGATAGTAGCACGTGAAGAGAAGGAACAAAACAAAATATGAATGACAGACCACTAAGAGGATTGCCAGTGTATGACCTAGGCACTATTACAGAACCATAGAACCTTTAGGTTGGAAAAGACCCTAAAGATCATCAAGTCCTACCATTAACCTAACACTACCAAGTCCACCAGACTTGTTATCCTGGCAAATCTACACACAAATCTTCACACACAAAAAGTCACCATGGAAATCTATGATACACTCTTTGGCCTGCCTCAGTGAATAATAATAATGACCCGTAGATTGGCTAGATACTTAACAGGACTCTAGCAATGTTGGGCTTCCAGCTAACATAGCTCCTTGAAAGGAAGCAATTACCTTTGGACAAAGAGCACCAGGCCTCCTAATGCTTTGCTCAAACAGGCCCAAAACAAAACAGAAGTTTATGGTATTCTCTTACTGTTAGACAAAGGGGTATAGTGGTTGGCAGCCCTGCATATGGCGGGGGAGTTGAAACTAGATGATCACTATGGTCCTTTTCAACCCAGGCCATCCTATGATTCTATGATTCTATGATTATATCTGTTTATGGAGCATATACATGGTGGTTATTTTTTTAAGATATCCTGTGTGTGATAGTAATCAAACTGGAGCCTACTATTCAATTCTGTATCATACATCTATATCTTTCTTATCCCTATGTTCAATCCAATCCATCAGAATGGTCTAATAGCAAGCTGAAATGACACACAATGCTACATAGCCAGTATCAGACAACTAATTTTTTTCCCTCTACTATGTTAAAAAAAGGTATTTACAACTACTGTTAATGACTTCAAATTAGGTTTAGTGTTCAAATATTGTATGAAATATCGTATTCTTCATTCATAGGAAGAAGCTTAGTATGGTGATAAATATTTAGAAGACAGTAGAAAACTGCCTTTCAAAAAGGTAAAAATGCTGAGGTTCAGCTGGTATATTGCAGTTGTGACAAACAGAAACTCCCATTTGGTATTCAGTTCTGAATTAAGAGAGCATCACATGATGAAAGTCATTGCTTCTCACAGATATGACTCTCTCACTCAAGATGACATTACTCCCAGCTCTCCCAGCTTTTGCAATCATACATAAGACACTGACAGGAACATAAAAAAATGCTCTCCATGGTCGGACCATCAAGACCAGTTTTCCATCTCCAACAGAGATAATAGGAGAAGCTTTACAGGGAGAATGCATGAGACTGGACGCTTTCTGTGGTCCATCTCCTTTATCAACATGCACAATTATTGTGTTAGAGGTGCAAAAGGGTACATCTCTGCTCACTGCTTTTAGTATTAATTTATGGGCCTGTTGTCCATGTAGTAGTCTTAATCCCTTTTTGAATCGACTGATATTCTCTGCCTCTACACAATCCCATGGCAGCAAATCCCATAAATTCACTATGTACTTCCTTTTAACTGTTTTAAACTGGCCACCTGATGGTTTCATTGAGTAGTTTCTACTTGTACTGCAGGATTTAATGAATAAAGTTCTGCAGTCAGTTTATTCACTGCTTCTACAATTATGTAAATCTCAGTTATAAGACATCACCCCCTAATCTTCTCCTCTCCAAACTAAAGAGCCAAGCCTTTTTAGTCTCTCTTCATAAGAAAGATGCTCTATTCCCTTAATTATTTTTAGTTGCCCTTCCATGTACTTTCTCTAATTCGACAACATTTTTCTTGAAACATTGAGATCAGAAATGTACACAGTACTATCTGACCTACAGAACTAAAAGGGTTTATTTTAAAAAGATTGTTTCCAGCAAAGGAAAGAAAATCAGGAAACTGTTAAAAATAAAAGCATTTTTAAGTCCTTCATTTTTAAAATGCTTTGCTGTCGTTTTTCTCTCCATCTTTAGAAATAATTCAAAAAGTCTTTACTCAATGGTGATCCCTTACACAGAAATTTCTGTGAGGCAGACCAGTGCATCTTTGTACTCAAAATCCCAGACCTTGTTTAATTGCTTATTATACAGAGATGGGATCATATTAACATCTTTGACTTGCAGCATCCATTTCTTGTACTGAAATTAACACGTCCCACTCCAGAATGCCTGATGTGATGTTTATAAGGAAAAAAAAGAGAAAAAAAAAAAAAAAAAAAAAAAAAAGAAAGGAAGAAGTTGATTTTTCTTTCATCAGACACCACTCCTGAAATATGAAGATAGAGATTTAATACTTTTTTTTTGGATAATGAACTTTCATTACAGTGTCCCAGTAAAAAAGCTGTCAGTTAATTTAGAAAAAAATTGAATCTCCTGCTGGAGCTGTTTCCCTGCTCCACATTTTATAATGTACCACTGAGACAAAGAGGAGAGCCAGCCATTCAGATCCATTAAATCAAACTTGGGTTTCATAACCCTGAGGACTGTCAGCCACTGAGCTACAGGGTAAAAGAAGAAACTGCACCTCCAGCAACTTATATATCAAATATTGAAGAATGGAAAGTATTTAGCGAATTCGAACCAACTCCATTGATAGCTGTAAGTCTCATTTTTTGGCAAGTGAGTTATTTGTTAATACCTCACTCATGACTCCCCTCTACAAGGTTAAACTGCTGTGAGAAATGTGGTGAAATGTCTATCTATTGATATCTTCCAAGCCAAACTAAAAACTTTACAATGAACTGAGCTTTAGAAATGTTCCAGCTATATGCAGAGAGAAAGGAATGCCAGACCAATTGATTTCTTGGCTGCTTAGAGGGAGAAAGAGACAGGCTGAGGCAAAAGAAATTGAAAAAAATTGTAGAAAGAAGAAAGCTGGGATGGAGAGAACAGAAAGATCCTTAGCACACTGCCTTATAAAACCTGAAATACAGACCAGCATTCCCTAGTATGCTCCACATCCTGATTTAAGAAATAATTGTGAAACCTAGGGGTTAAGTGGTCATGCACCCCTATACTATATGGCCAAGTACAACTATACTGGTCAATCCATAGAATGTGTCAAAATTCACTATTTATACTACTCTAAAGCTTTGCTTTCCGAAAACTTTCATTAGCTCTAAAGATTCCAGTCCTGCTAACTTTGTTCAGAGGAGTCAGTAAAGTTCTAGCTTTCTTTGTTCACGTTTGCTGCTTTAATACTTAAGGAATTGCATTAAAAAATGATAAAAGAATATCAAGTCAAACAGTCTGAGGCTAAGCAATGCAGCAGCTAGATTTGTCTGTGCAATGTTAATCTGTCTGTATGTGTATTTTACAGTATCTGAGTACATGATTAAATTCTTCACAGGACCTTTGCCTGCCTATTTAATGAAAAGTATTCAACCTTTGCACTGACTTAGTCCCTTTGAATGTATGCCTCCTTATAGCATCTTAAATGAAATTAAATCACAAACAACAAAAAAATTCTGATCTGCATGTATTTAAACCCCATTTGAGAGAAAAATTCTCATGTTTCTAGGTGGTTTTAATATTTTAAAGAATAATTATAAACGTTTAAAAGGTTGTATTCATGTATTCTTGGGGCAAAATATTAAAACTTACTAGCTACTACTAAAATACCTAATTCAGAGGCAGACACCGCTTCAGTCTACACAGAAGGCTATATAGTCAGTGATACGACTGTACCATGTGATGCTGCAGCATGTGGTTCTACTAGTTAAAACTTTTCTGGTTTTCACCCCAGTAAATTTTATCAGCATAAGAGCATGAGATACAGTTTTGATTAAGCTCTTAGGTGATCACACTAACAGAAAAACAGTGCACGAAGAATAACATATGGAAATGTAAGCTGTGTAAAATAAAATTTAGAATTATGAAAGTATTTAAACCAGCTAATTAAAATATATAATTGTTTCTACAATGTGCTTAGCATCAATTAGAATGTTTCAAAATTATAATTTTTCCTTATGATATTCACTTTACGTGCAGAAAGATATGAGACAATTCATATTTTTGAGAAAAAGAGTGAACTTTTATATCGAAGTGGTAACTTTACTTTTGACATTTTAACATCAGCATATTCAATCACTCACTGCACTTCCATGTCATCTGCCTGACTTCTGTCTTTACAGTAACTCAGAATACTGGTAAAGCTGAGTGGATACTAATAGAAACATCTGCTAGAAGACATGATGAAGACTGATCATAGAAAGAAAGACTAAAATAAGCTAATGAAGTGAGGAAACACTAAACAAGCACCAACGAAAGAAACACTGAACAGGAAGGGTTTATTTTCTTCCTTGTGAAGGGCAATGTAAAATATAAAATATATTCTGAATTAGTTTTTCAGGGACAAATAGTTAGTAACATGAAAATTGAGTGTCTTCCATTTAACCCATTCAGAGTTAGTATTTCCATAATTGATAATAATATTACTTATTTAACATTTGATTCTGCAAGGTGCTAAGCACTATGATCATCAGACCACTTGCATGCATAGGTAATTTTAAACATGTGAGTGGCCCACATGAAACCCTCATCATGGTTTCCATAAGCATATGATGAATTGTATTATTGAATCCAGACGAGGATGTTCAGAACCTTGTACAATCAAATTAAGGGCTTTACATGAAATGAACAGACAATGAAGACACCCTGAAGAGTTTGTAACTATCAGTTTAAGGAATATTAATGTTTTTATTCTAAACATTCTCCATGAATGTCTGTGAGCACATTTTCTTCCATATATCTTCATCTTCTTCTACTAATTCTTTGAGTTACTTTAGTGCTGTTATATATCTGACTTGCTCTATTTTTTATAGTCTCGTAAAGAAAGGCAGTTGGGTCTTGTGGGAGTGGGGGGAGAGAAGGGGGAGGAGAGGAGAAGAGGGGATGGTGGTGATAAAATGTAATTCCTCTGAACACCTGCTGAGTTTAATTGCACTACAGCTGGTGCTGATTGTAAGTGGCTAAGGGAGGAGTAAGTGGGAGGGGGCAGGGGGGTTACTGACTGATTGGCTGTCGTTACATCCAGTTTTATTGTCTTTTTTTTTCCCCTTTCAGTATTATTCTTACAAGTTAAAAGAGACCCTGAGGCTGAGGGATTAGGGACCTAAACCAAAGAGGAATCTTATGATCTGTGAGCAGAATAAGATGTGGTGTTTCCTGGATGAAGACATCTGAAGAGAGCATATGTGAACCTCAAGAGCAAGACTGATGATCCCAACAGACAAATTGCCACAGTATGCAGCATTCACTAGAGTGAAAGGTTTATAGGTGAGATATTTAAAGAGGTCACCACGCCCAGAGCATGTGGGTCTGCAATGAAATAGAAGACAGTGCTTGAGATGAAGGAGCTGTGGTCATTCAAAAGGGGTAGCAAATCATGCAGATAAATTTTCAAGCAGGTTCTCATTCTGCAAGAACTTAAAGATAACAAAGTGTGGTGGGTTTAAAAAGTACAGCATCAAGGCACTGTGGAGCAAACCCCTGTTCACAAAATTGATGGATATGGGCACTGAAAAATGGACTGCCATAATCTGATAATTGCTGCGGACATGCTGCTTTAATACAGACAGGTATGATACACATTGTTGTGATCTAAAATTGACATCTTTTTAGATGTCAAAAGAGGTGACAATATTACAGCTGGCAAATTCCCGTGGAAAAAAAAAGCAAAACAAACTCCAAAACAACCCACATCCCCAGATTTTGGATTAGTTTATGAGCAGCTGCAAAGGTAAAAATGAGATATAAAGCAGAAGGAAAATAAGATTGACAAGTGTACTTCCGGACTCCGGAATCTTTACAGAACATGAATGATAAGAGTGATGTTACATAACCTTTGTAAAAGATTAGGAAGTTACCTTTCAGTTATAACAGATTTGGGAGGGAGAATTTGGTTTAAACTTGGAACAAGAAAATGCAGGATTTTTCATTTTCAGAACTATAGTAGGTAAAATATTAGTAAGAATATCAGTTCAATTTTTATAAAAGAAATTACTTCATAGATATACTTTTGTATAACTAAATAAAAAACTGGCTTTGTTTAAAATTTTTTTGGGGGGAAATGTTTACCCAAAGAAAAATTCTGTAGATGATTTAAGTGTGCATTAAGTAGAATATGGGCTTAATTATAAGTGCTGATGAAATAATGTCAGTAAGAACATTCAAGCTGGGAGGATAAAAATGTTTGTGGTACATTACAATAAGAAAACACATAGACACATAATGCTGCTAATTAATGACAGGATAAAAAGGGACACAGGAAAAACGTGGAGTAAAGTTTGCCTGGATTAAAGAGCTACAAACAATACGTACAATCCTGGATGAAGAGGGACCTAGAGCTGGCTTTCTCACCACTGTGAAAATTTACACACAGAAGAGGGAGACCTTTGCTTCCTGTTAAGCAGCCAGAAAAGACAGAGAGGAAGGAACTACATTTTGCTCTCTAAAATTCATCTTACCTGGTACTTCAATATCTAGCTGACCTTCATGAAAATGGCAGTCTCTCTCCATACGTCATCATGTATCCAGCTGTATTTTTAGCACACTAAGATATCACTGGCACTACTGAAGGCTTTTCAGTCTGAGTGCTTCCTTTCTTATTTGCCTCACAGAAGTTTTCAGAAAGCTCTCATAAATTATTTTATATAGGATGGGTTCTCAGGAACTCAACTCTAGTTTCATGTACATGTCTTATGTAGAGCCACATAACACTTAATTAAAAAGTTAACACAGTTTATTCCTGACACCATCAATGTATTGTTTTCATATTCATGTCCTGTTTACAAGAAAGACAAGAGATATTAAAAAATGCAAACATTTCTTATCAAGTAATTTTAAGTTTTAAAATTTTAAATCTTAATTCTAATTTTAAAATTGATTATATACTTAACAGATTAAAATTACTGAAAAATTTCTATCCCCATCTTCATGAAGGTTACCATCCCAAATGCTACTTATCTGCTCTGCTCTGTTAAGAAAACAATTAAGTACATGGGGAAGACCATCTCATTGAAAGGTCAGGAGAATTATACCAGTGTTTTATAAATCCAGAGGGACAGAAATTGCACAATTTTTCTGGGCAAGGTGCTTCACTGATGGACTGTCACAGAATTATAGAGTCACAGAATCATAGAATCGTAGAATGGTTTGGGTTGGAAGAGACTTAAAGATCATCTAGTTCCAACCCCCCAGCCATGGGCAGGGACATTCACTAGATCACGTTGCTCAAAGTCCCATTCCAGTCTGACCTTGAACACCTCCAGGGATGGGGCACCCACAACTTCTCTGGTAAACCTGTTCCAGTGTCCCACTACACACTCTTTTAGTATACAACTCCTATATCTTGTCCTATCGCTACAGGCCCTGCTAAAAAGTCTGTCCCCATCTTTCTTATGAGCCCCCTTACAGTATTGAAAGGTCACAATAAGGTCTCCCTGGAGCCTTCTCCAAGCTAAACAACCTCAACTCTCTCAGCCTTTTTTCATAGCAGAACTGGGCTAGCTCTCTGATAATTTTCATGGCCTTCCTCTGGACCCCCTTCAAGAGCTCCATCTGATTCTTGTATGGGGGGCCCCACAACTTGATGCAGTACTCCATGTAGGGTCTCAGGAAAGCAGAGTAGAGGAGTAGAGGGGAAGAATTATCTCCCTCCGTCTGCTGGCCACACCTTTTTTTTTTTTTTTTTTGCACAGGCCAAGGTATGACTGGCTTTCTGGGCTGCAGGAGCACATTGCTGACTCACATCCAGCTTTTCATCCACCAATATCCCATGTTCTTCTCTTCAGGGCTGCTCTCAATCAATTCATCACCCAGTCTCTACTGACACTGGTGATTGCTCTGACCCAGATGCAGGACCTTGCACTTGGACTTTTTGAACTTGGCCTTGTTGCACATGGCCCTGTCTTCACTGAGGAAAAGTTTCTCTTTATATCCAATCTTCCTTGTCCCTTTTCTCTTGTCCTCCTGCCATACATCACTGTAAAGAATTTGGGTGAAATTTCTTGATGGTCTTCACATAGCTATTGTGGGGCTACTATTAAGTTCCTCCAAAGCTGTCTCTTCTCCACGCTGGACAGGGCCAGGGCAGGTCCAGCCTCTGATCAGTTTGATGGCTCTCCACTGAACTCGCTCTAGTTTATCAAACTCTTGTCTAGTACTGAGGGTGGGCAGAACTAGATACATTATTCTAGATGCCATGTCACAATAGAGTACAGGGGCATAATCACTTCCCTTGTCTACTGGCTCTGCTCCTGCTAGTACAGCCTGGGATGCTGTTGGCCTTCCTTGCTGCCAGGGCCCTGTGGTGGTTCACATTCAGCTCACTGTAAATAGCCACAGATCTTTTCCAGCAGAGCTGCTCCTCTGGCAGTCTGTGACCAGCCTGTATCAGAACAAATTGTTCTTCCTTCTTAGGTGAGGACTTAACCTTTGTCCTTGCTAAATATCATAAGGTTTGCGTTTGTCCGCTCCTTCAGCCTGTCCAAGTGTCCCTCTGAATGGCAGCCCCGCCCTTGAGTGTATTGACTCATTCCCTCAGTTTGGTGTCATCTGCTGATATGGTGAACAAGCACTTTATTGCTTCCTTCAGGTCATGTTACACAAAAAGATAAAGATGTTAAACAAACCAAATCCCGATACAGAGCCTTTTCCAGTTATTGGTCTCCTCTGCTTTCCCCACTTGAACATCTAAACAGTTTTTAACTATCTATTAGCCCACATATCTGAACTGCAATCTCATAAATTGGATGTAAGAATATTGTGGGAGACAGTGTTGATAGTCTTCTGAAATTTAAGGTAAATTACATCTACTTTTCTCCCCTTGTCCACAAATCCAGACATTTTAACATGGAAGACAATCAGATTGATCAGGCATGAGTTACCTTTGTTAAACTATGCTGACTCTTCCTAGTGTCCCTCTTTCCCACAAATGTGTTACAAAAGGACTTGCTTCATGATTTTCCTAGAGATCGAAGTCAGGTTGAAACAGCCTGTAGTTCCCTGCATCATTTTTATGGTCTTTTTTGAACATGAGCAGAACATATTTTTTCTTCCAGTCATCGGATATTTCCCTTAATTTTAATTATTTCTAAGATGACAGAGAATTACCTTGCAAAGACATCAATCAATTCTATCAACATCCTTGGATGAAGCCAATCAGTCCCATGCACTCATATGGGTTAAGTTCTCTCAAGCTATCCCTAATTCTTCCCCATTTCTGGTAGTTCTTTTCCCGAAGTCTTTGAGTAAGCGCAGAGACCTGGGAAACTGAGACAAAGAAGTATTTAGTACCTAAGCATTATGTGTCCACTGTTGCTAAATCACCCACCCCATTCAGCAATGGACCCCCTTTCTCCTTGTTCAACCTTTTACAATTAACATAATATTAGAAGCTCTTCTTGTTGCCCTAGATGTCTCTCATGAGTCTGAACTCCAGTTGAGTTTTGGCTTTCCTGACATCATCTCTACATTCCTCGGGCAATGTTTCTAGACTCCTCCTTTGTATCCCATCCTCATTTCCATCCCCTGTGTACTGCATTTATGCATTGGAGCTCTCTCATAAGATTCCTGCTTAGCCAAGCAGGTCTCCTGATAAATCTACAGGTCTTTCCGAGTATGGGGACTGTTCTTAGACTTGGGATTGATGTAATCTATAAAGACTTCCCAGCTTTCCCGAGTTCCTTTACCTTTCAGAGCTGCCTTCAGTAGGATTGCACCTACTGATTCTCTGCAGGTGAAGGTGAAGCTTTGAAATAGCAAACATCTAACTGTTGAGGATATAAAGGGCATAGATTGCCAGCTATGAGGCCTACAACTTTAAAATATATATCGCTTAATTCTAAAATTATTATGTTATAAACGTGTCTGCAATGAAATTTAACAACACAAATATTACTTATAGCTATTATTTTTTACACAAGAAAGGCAGAATTAGCCCTCTCACACATAGACATTTATGATGGAGACACCTACATCTGAACCAGTCACTCTCTTTGTATAGTCAGTGAAGAAAAGCAAATATCTCTGAAAGCCACATTGTTAATCCAAAGGAGGCAGCCAAAATAAGCCATAATCACCTCCTGTAGTATCTCTCAGTTGCCTCTTTTTTCTTAAAATCTTTGAGTTAGATAACTAACTCAGATGTAGACATCTATTTGGTGAGAAGAACTTTTGTAAAAGGTCATACACCTTTATAAAAACAAGAGAAATATGCTCTGTGTTATACAAAATTATTCATAAATATGCTCTATACATATTTCCTCTTGATCAGGTCTCTGTTTCTCTGAAACTATTGCAAATGCCATTTCTAATTATTTCTTCTTTTCACTGCATTTGCTTGTGACATACAACTGGCATTTCCTACATTGATCAACTCAATTTTTTTGCAGAAGTTTCTACCTGAAATTTGACCAGGCATTAACTTGACCACAGGTTACATTAACAATTTTATTGTTTTTCTAATCTATTTTTAAAACATTACTGACATAAAAAAGCAAAATAATTAATTTATAACAAGCATCCTTAACAGCATCCATTCACCTATTTTTAGATCTTTTTTAGAAAAAAAAAAGTAAATGTATTTTTACTTCTTGAGTTACCTTGATATGAAAAAAGACACCAATGGGAATTTGCAAGTCTTGGTTTGTTTGGGGGATTTGAGTTATTTTTTAGCAAGGAGAATTTGCCAAGCATAGCAGAACTGGAAATAAAGTTTAATGAAATCTCAAAGCTCAACCTAGGCTAATGATACTTGAAAGTGACATCGTTATATCTCAATAGGATAGCACTGGGCTTAGTCTAAATGTCAGAAGTTTGACAGGCAGGTATCATAAAGATACATCTCAGTCACCTCCAGTGAAAGAATAAATGATGAGCATTGTCAAGAACGTCCTTCATCTTTCCTTGGCAACTAAAGCAAACAGGGGGCCCAATGTCTGCTCTGCTGTTCCATTCCCTTTCTCCTTTTGCCTGTCTAAGCACTTGCTGTTCCATTCTCCTGCTCAACAACATGGTGAAGTGAAGATAAGAAAAGAAGAAGGAAAAAGTTAAGTCTTCTTCACTTCAGTGGTACAGACCCACTACTTGGCATAGAGAGGGAAAAAGAAAATAGTGAAGTTCCAGAGTGCTTATAATCTTGTTGTTTTTTATTGTTGTTGTATTCATGCTCAAAGTATAATAACTCTGTACACTGATTTTGGCAACAAAGCTGGTTCTGGTTCATAACGTAACCCTCACTTTCATTTCTACCCTGAGTTGTTGAGGTACATAAGCAATGGTGAAAAATCAGCAGTAAGGTTGCTATCAGAAGAGTAGAGTAAGTTTAAAAATACTCTAACTTCATGCAGGAAGGAAACAAGACTGTGAAAGAGAAATAACCAGAAGGAATAAAGGCACAGAGGAGGTACAGAAATGAAACTGCCAAAAACAGAGAGGTGAGAATACCAGTCAGCTGCCTGAATCAACCACCAGCTTGTTTCAATCATCAGTCTCCCAGTAAGAGGTTGCATGCCTGGAGCTGTGTGAAATCAGAGGCACATTGCCAGGATGGCAAGAAACTGCCTCCTTACAGGCTCCTACCTCAGTTGAATGTTCCCTCCTCTTGTTGTGTTATAAGGGAATAGGTAGCTATGATAGTGGATTAGTGCCAAAGTCAAGGTGTATGCATCACCCTGGCAAACTGTGATTCATTATAGCCGGGAGCAGGGTGCACAGTAGATGAGCAGCATTATTTCTGGCCAGAGCTACTCGCTGGCGGATAATGAGAACAGCACCCTAGGGGAACTCATCTGCTTTGATTTTTCCAGTTTCTGCACCATCCTGATTCCTTCCTACCCTGCTAACTATGGGCAGAGAAGAGATGATTCTTGCTCCCATGACTTCATGCTTGATTTAACCCACAAACCAAAGCGGCCCAAGGCTAACCAAGTTTGGGTTACTAGCTGTTCTTGCAATTACACATAATATGTTCCAGTGCTTCAGTTTCCTCAATGCTAGAGAAAGGAAACCTCCACAGAGCCCATCCGCTCAGCAAACCTGTCAGGTGGACAAACATGATCTCACTGAAAAAAGGAAACAAAACACATACCCCTACAGACACACAAGCCTCAGAGTAATAGGAATGTAAACAGGCTCCTGCCTGCCAATTTATCTTTATAGGAAAGGTTCACCAGCATAGACCCTTGCCAGCAAACAGGAAAATATAGTTGCTTTACACAACAGGCAGCCAAGGCCTGAAAGCATCATCAGTGTCCCAGCAGCTTAAACTGCCGTGAGAGTCTTTCCAGCTCTGTGATCCACATTCAGACACAATTTCCATGTTCCTTTTGAAATGCATAACCAAAAACAATAGACAATTAAAAGTGAGTAGATCTTATGGGCATCTGACCATGAGTTAATTTCAGCTGATGAAAGACTTATTCTGTAGCTGTTTTGTAGTTGCTTAGGTAATAGTTTGTTTTTCTTCTATAATCCAATGTAAGGTTTAACTAGTCATGATAGCAAACGATAAACAGCAACACTTCACATTTTAAATTTGATTACCCACGTCAACTAGTTTTTGATCATCAATGAAAACAGCAGTTACTAAAATTTCTTGGAGCATGTTTTGCCAGTGGCCCACTTTAAAGCTGGTATTCCATTAAAATTCACTAGGTCTGGAGTTCAGTGATAACTGTACTCTGTAGCCTGAGAAGGAGAGAGGATAGAAAAAAGAGATGTGGTATATCCCATTCAATTGAAGACACCACATTTGCAAAGCCATTAATACCTACTGGAGGTTTATAGTCTTATAACAAGACTTTGGTGTTCAGTGTCTTCTTTGCTGAAGGCACGGCTTCGCTGTGGATATGTCATGTCAATAT
The DNA here is from genome assembly GCA_011057875.1 of Pterocles orientalis. NCBI lineage: Eukaryota > Metazoa > Chordata > Aves > Pterocliformes > Pteroclidae > Pterocles > Pterocles orientalis. Next base: position 718,869 of record WKFP01015076.1, read on the forward strand.
GCCAATGCCAAACTAATTACAGAAAACTAACAGTTTTCAGGACTTGTTTGCTTCTGCAGTTATAGTCATTCGAGAGAAATCTGCTGGTGGTGAGATGCTTTGTCAGTCTGTAATTAATTCTGGACAGGTTTCTGTGAAACATACCTTGCTCATATTATAGTTCTTACAGCACTGCGGGGCATTTCACATCTACTGTATTGCTTTATACCATACTGTTTTCCACATTTTGAACCAAAAAGTCTTGAACTTGAAATACAAGCACTCCTTGCTTGCTCCATGAAAACTTTTGTCATTACAGAGCAATTCACCAGCTCCACATTGACAACTGGTGACAACTACTCATAACAAGACTGATTAATGAAAATCCTTTGCTGTTACTCCTACAGATTTTACAATCACACACTGATATAGTTGAAGACTTCCAGTGAGGTACTTATATATTTTTTCTTGCAGTGGCGCTGAGATACAAAATATTTGTGATGTCATTTGTACCATTTAAAAATTCTGTAGTTTCTTTCCAGGGAAGAGGATGTTAGGGTAACTTTGGAATTTTAGGTAGTTGGATCCTGAAAGTTTAAAAACCCCAGTGGAAAGGACTCTCAGACATAAAAATTGCTTGTTATTTACAGAACTCAGGACACTGAAAGGTGAAAAGTGTTTGTTGGTTGAGTGCAAAAATAGAACTGATTACTCTTAACTCTTTTCAGGCTCTGGAGAATCCACACTTGGATTCTTGGATATTGACTCAATAATTTGTAAAAACCATAAGAATTAGAACTGCATGAAGATTAACAGGAGCTGTACAGAACTGTAAACACAAAACTGGAACTGCATTTGAATCCACGTACAATTATACCCAAGGTCGGGGGAGAGGTACCAGTGTAAGGAAAATCAGTAGACTTAGGCCTTTCTGAAGTTATCTATAGCATTCCACATACCATCCCTAGTATCTTCAGTGGTCATTAAATGTTAACTCTTCTAGAAACCAAAGGGTGTTTTCTTTGAAGAGACAACTGGGTACAGTTACTACCCAGTTACTAGGACTTTGCATGCAATAACCCCACGGATTTATCTTCTCAGAACTTTCTGAAAAGGTAGAAATCCCGTCCGTAATTCATCAAAGAGCTAGGCTGCAGTGAAGAGAGAAGGGTGCATGAAACACCTTCACAAATTATGGCCTCTATTCTTATGTATGATCATGGCACATTGTCTTCTTTTAGGTTCCTAAAGAGTTAATTTTCTCTTCTTTTTCCTTCTGTTCTGATGATAAGCGACCATAAAATGGGATTCTGCAGCAACAAAAGGAAAAGGGAAATTGGGTGAAAGAACAGCTATCTACACAGGCTTTGAGTACTGTCTTCGCCATGGAGTTTGGGAAGTTTTTTTGCATTTTTCTTTTCCTTTTTTTTTTTCTGCTTCTGTTGTCTTAGCTCAAGATTTTTCGCCACTGACCATATCTTACTGCAGGTTTGTGCAGCTGTGTTTGAGGTCCCAGTTCTAAGATCTTGAATTCAGCAAGGACTTTTTCAGGCTCAGGTATTTTCAATCATCCTCTTCTTTCCCCTCCCCACTCCCAAATTCTTCTCAATCTGTGCTCAACTGTTTGAAAGAGAGGGGAAAAAACCAAAACAAAATAAAACAGAAAAGCCTGAGAGTGGCATATTGTTTGTGAGATGTGTAACATCAGACAACTATAATTATCAGTAAGTCATCCATGTTTTTGCATTAGTCACTCAGATAAGAGAAAAATATATGTCTCAGAGATCAGTATTCCAAATGTGTACCTTTAAAGTAAACCATACAATGCATATGAGAGCAAAAATATAATAACAACTTGAATTGTAATAAGAAGACAGGAAGGAATCGTATCCTTCCAACCAAATAAATAATTAAAACCCTTCAAAGACAACAAGATATGGCCTAGAAATAAATTAATGCCTCTACAAAGTAGGGAAGCTTATTTTTCTTGACCTTCTCAAAATACAGAAACATAAATAAATGAAGACCATTATGTTGTGAAATGATATCCAAGGAATTGTGTTTGGTAAATAAATGGAGGCCATAAAAATAAAAAAAAAAAGCTAAAGGTAAATTCCAAATCTCTGCAGTGACCATATGCAGGCAAGTGGTAGAACAGAGGACTTGTTCCCAAAAAAAGGACCTTGAATATGGTTTGATTTTGAAGTCAGCAAATTCATTCCAGGGATGCAATAAGCTTATCAGCTCCTGATAACTGTGTCTGAGTTTTGGTTGAGTTTTCATAATATGATATCATCACAACTTTGAGAAGAATTTAGGAGATTTCCATACTACTGCCTTGTCTTCATCTGTGCTCAAGTATCATGCATATTTCCTGAAAAGATTATTTTCTGTAAGAAATACTACCTAAAGGCATCAAGCATTTTTAAAAAGCCCTTTAGATGTTCACTTTTCTTAGTTAGTTATTCACCAATCCATAACAGGCAAGGATGCATGGGAACAATAAAATACATTATTCAAGCTTTTCCTAAGATTTCCATCTCAAGGATTCGAATACTCTTCTATTGTGGCAAACATAGTATGGAAACAAATAAGGATGCCAATAGCTGATCTCATAATGTTAATATATTAACTGGCACACAAAAAGAATTTCCAGAAAAACTGTGTATCCAGAGTTTGAAAAAAAAAAATCTTGATTCATATTGATCCCAGGAAATCAGTTCAAGACTCTTTTTGCTGCTTGAAAAAAAAAAAATCTGCCAGAATTTACCTCTCCAAATGTAATTAACAGAACACATACTACTTCCAGTTCTGAGACACTATTCAAGAGCATCCTGAAATCAAGAGCTCATGCAGTTAACAGCCAAAAATCATTCAACTTTTTTTTTTTAACTCATCAGAAAGAAATTATTTAGGTTTCACTTCAATACACTTTACAAGGCTTCGCAGAAATAAAACCACGGAGAACTAAAGGATAATTTGAGAAAGGCATACCAAGACACAACAGTGCGAACTTGAAGACAAACAACTTCACGTTAGAAGGAGGGTACATTTTTTTAATACTACAGTGTTACTTATTCAGTGAAACAAGCTAACAGTGGAAGCCATACTTCTGTTCAGCTCAACAAGACCGTAGGCTTTCCTGAAAAAATATTTTTCTGCAAACAGAAGCTATCATGTTAAAGGAACAAATAACTGTGTGAAATTCTATGGCCTATGTTACAAAGTAAGTCAGATTAAGTGATTGAATAGTCCCTTCTGAACTTGAGCTCTACTTATCTACACAAAATATGTATCTGAATACGCAATTGGTGCAGTTGGGGCCCACATATGACTTTTTTTAAATTGAACGAGTTCCATAATAAGACTTTCACACTATCTCCACTTCATCTAGCAAAGTGGGTTGGATATGACCTCACTACAAATTCATTTAGTGGCTGGTTTTTACTTATGTTGTAGGTAGAGAGTCTTTGAGAGAAAGTTAAAAGGGTTTATATATCTGATGCCTCTATTGCCAAACGGTTTTTAAGTAAGTGATAAACGATTTTTAAATGTTACAAATTATTTTTAAATAAGTCATAAATGATAGCTTTACTGCTTTTTTATATATTAATGATGGATCAACACTTCAAACATTTTAACAATGGAAGTCTTCAATGTAAAATTCCTGAAGTAGAGTTGTATATGCCTTTTATGACATGTCTCTAAAAAATATGTAGGCTTGACAAGTTGAGCATTGTCAGCAGGGAATACTGGATGAATTCGTCCAGTCTGTGGCCTGAGTGCAGAACTTCTCTATTTCCTTTCTCCTGTAGTAGTAGAGATTTTTAAACAGTACAGAAAAAGTAACAAACAAAATATATATTTCAGCTTTAAAATTTTATCATTTTTCCATTTCATAATATTTTATATTATGATTTTACATATTTTATTTCTTCTCCTTTTTCATATTTTCCTCTCTCATAACCACTCCAGTTAATTTTTTTTGTATTTATTTTTTTCCTTTGTTCTCACACTCTCTGTTGGCCTTTACCCTAGCCCTTGAAATCTTTTTAAATAAATTGAGGTGTTGAGATCCTATCAGGCCTCTCTCTGTATACTCAATATAAAATTCTAGAACTTGATTTTAAAAGAAACTTAGGTGTAAGTTTCAAGGTGAAGTCCTTCTCCTGGTGAAACTGATATAGAGTTTTTTCACTTATTTTAGGGGTGATTATTTTACCATTATTCTCATAATACATATCTGCATTTCAGTGATGGTTCTTTATAAGAGAGGTATGAGCAGTACACCTGCTTTTACTTGTTTAGTTGCTTGAAGAAAAGGGTTTTGGTCTACGCATAGATTGCCTAGGGGACATGTCCATTTCAATAACAGTACCATACACAATCAAATTCAGGTTCCCTTCAAAGTATTACTGACTATTTTATACCTAGTACATATCATTTGCTTTTATTTGTCATATTGCCTATCAGACTGTTTTCAAACAAAATGTTCATTCTATGCTTTACTTTACTATCTCCATGTACAGTTCTCCTTACCCTGACTAGTAGCTGTTCAACCTGGTTTTCATCAGTGCTTTTCTGTAGTAGAAGAGATGACAGAAGCTTACAGACATCTATTCTCAGTGACTGACTCTATCTTCTTCCCAGACTGATGCCGTATGTTCTCCAAAGAAATAAATAAAGCACAAATTGCACCTTAACTGGATTATACATTTCTGTTTTCTTATGAGTTCAAACCTCTTACATTGAAGCTGTAGTCACTGAGAAATAATTAAGCACTCCATCTCTCATAACAAAATATTCAGCCACGAAAGTACAAGTATAATAGCATAATACATAGTTAATACACCATCTTTAAAAACATGACTTTCAGTTGTCGATACCTAACTCTTTCACAAACTACCTCCTGCATCAAGGTCTCTTGCCAGGGTAATGAGATGCTCCATCATAAGGTTATACATAATTCTGTCAAAATAATCTTAGAAAGTATGTAATTTTGAATCACTGTTGGAAGCAGAGACATGAGCAACTGCAAATGTGTTCTTCTAAACTGGGAATGTAATATAGAATTAAATGCAAATAACTACGTTAATGCAACATTATGATTGAGATATGACACAAACAAATGTCATTAAATTCAAAGTATGCTTCCCACAGCAACCGTAATTCTGCTGCTTTGCACTTTCTGTACATATTATATTGTATTTCTATGCCATATACTGTGCAGTATTAACTTCACTGTATTTTCTTATATTCGCAGTGTGACTGAATGATGGTTGTTCTGGGAACCAAAACTGAATTTCCTATTTTTGTTAATGTAAAATCTCCACAATAATGTTGCATTTACTTTTTTTATATGTTTAATTTCCTTTGGTTTCTGATGGTTTGTTTTTTTGAAAGAAGACAGTGTATTATTTCAATATATCTGGCCTGGCTAAAAGTCACTGCTTTTGCAGATAAGTATGTATTTGGCTACAAACAGAGCCATGAATATGTTTAAATTAATTTTATTTCACTAGATTTTAGTCCACTTGAGTTTTTTTGCACTCTTGTCCTTTTCCTTCCCAATTTCACAGCTTGAGACTTAGATCCAAACCAAGAAGACAGAGGTCTTAACTGGAAAAAAAAAATGAAAAGAAAAAAGAAAATAAAAAGTCATCTGCTGGGTCTCTATTTCCACCATGTTAACTTACATATGAGGAAAGATCAGTAGGAACTCATAGGATATCTACAGAGACCATGACACCAATTTAAATATGAAAGGTTCATTAAGGTGCAAATCTTGGACACACATTCAAATTAATAACAGCTTAAGAGAACACGTCTTGCATTGGCCACCTTCTTTATTTTTACCAATTTGTTTTAATATATATCTCCATATATACACTAACCCAAGAGAGAGACTAACCATAGCATACACTAAATTTGGTACTTGATAGTACCAAATTAGAGCTTACACACTAGTGTGATAAGATTCAAGAGAAAAACAGATAAGTTTTAAACAGGGTGTTTTTCAGCTGTCTGTTAAAATATAGACCTCTGTCATCAAAAAGAAGCAGTAAATTAAATAATTTTTGGAATTCCAGGAAAGACTCATGCACAAAGCCCTTTACAAGATGGGCAAAAAAAATATTACTGTTATTTCTACTTTTTAAATCTCAAAATTTTCCACATAATACAGGGATTGACAATTCATGAAACATGATTTTTTTTTTTTTTGCTACTAAATTTGAATTGTTAGGTTTTATTGGTACTTGTTTCTATAAAATTGGGAAATGTCTATGCTTTGCATTTATTTCTTCAACTACTCTGAAACTGAATGTACCTCATCAAAATTAAGGAAAGTTTTCTGAAAATTAGTAAATAGCAGCTTTCAGTTTCTTTTCCATGTGTATACCTATTATGTCTTGATACAGAAGTAGTCCAAGGAATTTTTTCCTAACATCTACTTATGAAGACTAGAATTCTGTTTGATCTAATTTCACTGAAATTCCTGGTATGCAAGCTCATGTTAATGATGTTTTATAACTAGACAAACACACACTGGGCAACACTTGTCCTGGAGTCCTTCCCTTAAATGTTCTGAAATGCTTCTTCCTATTTTTCTATTTCAGGGCTTACCTACGAAGAAAGTTAGAGAAAAAATGTTTCACAAACTGTGTGAACTCATGACTTAACACTGGTCTAAGCAGAGAATCAAACTCAGTGTAAGGTATAAGTAGTGAATACATAGTAAAGTACAGGTAGACTGAATCACAATACTTTTAAGAGTGTAGGAAGTCATATGTTTGAAAACATTACTGAGATATAATGAATGTCACTTTGGTTTATCCAATTTGAGATTCTGAGCATTGTTTTAATAACTCTGTTCTGAAAAGCTTTTCAAGTCTAATAAAATCGCCTATGCTTTATTTCAAATTGTTGCCCATGGCAGACCTTGAATAATATTTTTATAAGCAACAAATGAGACACTATGTAGATATAAATAAATAAATATGCTCCATTAAAAGCACACACAACTTTCAGCACTAAAAATAGTGATAGATTCTTCTAAACTGATATAATTATATTGTATTTTCTAGCATCTTTGATTAAATAGAGCAAGTGTGCTAAGGTCTTACAAAATATGCATTTGTCTTCTCCCTGTATAAGTTTTATTTGTGTTCCAAGACTGGTCTCAGTCTACTACTATACTGTGTTGCAAGGGAGATGAAGGGATGCTGTTCTTTTGTAATGTTTACATATATTTGTTATTGTCTTTTTTCCTTTATTTCCTCTATATACACTAAAACACAAGCCAGCAAAAGTATTACTTATGCACAACATGCAGAGTATTGGGACAGATCTATCAAGAGTTCTTGCACAGAATTCCAAGTTTCTTTGTTTCGTATAACAAACAGGAGAAAAAAATATAATAACAATTAAATCCTTAATTCTTACCTAACACCAGTACCATTGGAATCAAAGATTATACGATCAAAGAGCAAGCTCTAGTTACCCACAGAAATGCCTGTGGATGAAAGTTAAGCCCCATAAGTCATTCAGAAATGCATATCTGGTGGTACACATTCTAACAACACAATCTTTTTTTCATACACACCTTGAAAGATCAAGACCAAAACAGACTTCAAGACTTCATCCTTCCAAAATGTGCTTGAATTTGCACCAATATCAAATCAAAGCAGCAACAATTGAAACCCATACATCTGAATGCACTGCAGCATTTAAAACATTGCTTGAAGAAAACACAGAATACACATTAAAAACAGGCAAAATATAGCATAAAATTAATACAATACAAATATGAAAAGGTAAAGTATATGTTGAAACAGATAAAGCATTATAAAATACTTTAGTTCGAGTAAATGATATATTGATGTCAATGAACATTTAAGAATGAAGGAGGTGTTCAGGAGATTCAAACACAAATGCACCTTGTGCACTATAAAAGGTTTCAATTTTGTTATTTTCTAAACACAGAAAAATGTATCCCCTCCCTTCAGAATATTGAATGCCTTATGAAAAGTGAAAGGTCATTTGTAACTGTCCAAAGGATTGATGGAGTTGAGATACCTCCTTGACCTTCACCCTGCACTCATAAAGAACAGTCTCAGATGACAGAGCATCAGGCAAGTTTTCAGAAAAATATCTTTTCTTATTTTATATTGTATAGCAGGCTTGTTACCTGATATTTTTCATAACTGTATGTCAAGATTTAATTAATTCATGTCTTCCCTCATTAAAAGTAAACTGTCCTCTAATACCACTCAGCTATGTTTGTGATTTGCACTAATTCAAGCATTTCTGTCTGCTTTTTCCCATTGTTTTCCATCTCCACTTCTACGATAATTGCTTTGGAGGCCTATGCAAACAATGTCAAGGTCAAACTTTACAAATACAAAAATTCTTTTCCTATTAGTTATTGTCAGTTAAAGATGCACATTATAAAAAACTGGTTCAGAGGAGTTTCTTTTTTTTTCTTCATATTATAATGTATCATGTAATACAAGTGTGAATGCAAGCTTAAGTTGTTAAAACAAACTACAACAAGACTTGTGAAAACATGAAATATATCACATTTTAATCCTTCTACCACATTTTCAATCATGTAGTGTATTAGGGAAATTGTACATGAAATATATTATTAACCATATGCTGAAAGTAAAATAAAATTTACTCAAAGGGAAATCCTTTTGTTGTTGTATTTTTTCATCCAACCAACAGGGAGAGTCAAGGACGTACAGCTTAATCATAGAATCATAGAATGGTTTGGGTCGGAAGGGACCTTAGAGATCATCTAATTCCAAGCGCCTGCCATGGTCAGGGACACATTCCACTAGACCAGGTTCCTCAAAGCCTCATCCAGCCTAGCCTTGAACATCTCCAGGGATGGGGCATCCACAGCTTCTCTGGGCAACCTGTTCCAGTGCCTCACCACCCTCACAGTGAAAAATTTCTTCCTTATATCTAATCTAAATCTATGCTCTTCCAGTTTAAATCCATTACCCCTCATCCTGTCACTACCTGCCCTTGTAAAAAGTCCCTTCCCACCTCTCCTGCAGGTCCCCTTTAAGGACTGGAAGGCTGCTCTAAGGAATGGTCCACTTAACCAAGAAACAAGTCAAAGAATTCATTTATCAAGCTTCAGCATAAAGTGGCACTCTCCCTACTTCCATGCAGAACGCATGAGAGGGCCAGGCAGCAAAAGAGTGAAATGAGAAGAAGGATGCAAAGAAAGAAGGGAAAAAAAGAAAAAGCAAAAACCTCTTTGCTGAAGGGGATGGAGATTTATCATAGAATCATAGAATGGTTTGGGTTGGAAGGGACCTTAGAGATCATTTAGTTCCAACCCCCCTGCTATGGGCAGGGACACATTCCGTTAGACCATGTTGCTCAAAGCCTTATCCAGCAAAAATTTTTAATGCTGTTTTAGAGAACCCAAGCAAATCTTCACAAACAAATCAGAGATTTAACTTTTACTTTATGTGTTACTTGCTCTATGAACATAAGTGAAAACTGCTACGCTGTTACCTAGCTGCAGTAGTTTGGGTACACAGGATGGGAAACAAGGGCCATGGTATTAAGTTGCTCTTGACTAAGCTTACTCTAATTTTTCAAATGCCAAATCCTTCACTTTTTCCCATCTCAGAATGCTTCCTTGATGCTGTCATAAAAAGGGTTGTGAACCTGTCACATGAAGGCACATGCTTTCAAGAAAATCCCCCAAACCCTTTTAACTTTCTTGTACATGGACCACAACACCTCAAACTGTATTTTCATGAAAAGCAATTTTAGCATTTGTGTTTTGTTCATTATGGTTTTTTACATTTTATTTTATTTAATATGTATTACTATCCAATCATTATACTGTTCTCCCATGTTGTGAGAAACCTAGATTTAATTCCTCCTTTTTCCTCAGGAAACTCAAAACAAATTCTCTCGTCCCATCCTTGACTACCAACCAATAAATTCTGATGGAGCACAGAATGGTGAAGTTCCTCTTTGTGAGAGGTTACTTCTGAATAGTTATTTCATTCCAGCACAACTCACTCAAAAATTTATTATAATTCTCAAAATACTAAAAAAATATAAATATAAAAAAAAACTTTAGGGAGGCAAAAAAGAGGTCTTGTTTTATTTCAGGAAGACACAGGACTATAAACTCTTCAGATTGGGCTTTGCTTTTTTTTTCTTTTTGCCATAGCTTAGCTGCCAGATCACTAAAAAAGAACAGGAAACAGAAGCCACTGAAGCATTTCAGTCAGTGAAAGGAAAAAGCATCTAGAATCCCCAAATTAATGAAGAAGCAGAAATCACTATAATGATTTGGAGGGAGGGAAGAGAGCGAAGGGGGAAATAAAAATCTAAACCAACAGCAGTTTCTATGAGAGCATTCAATATACTTACATTAGAGAAACAGTGTCCAGAATTAATATATAAAAATCTAGGGAAACTATTTGGATCCACAATGTCCAAGAATCTAAAATAAGAGTGTCTGGTATTAATGTATAGTTTCCCCCACCCCTGTGTTCCTGACTGGAGAGTTATGCAGGTTTTTTTCTTTATCATTTTTTTTATTTGTTTTTACAGACCGATTCTGTGCTTCCAGGATCTTAACTAGCTTTAAGTCCTATATTATTTGCTATATGAAGTCACAAATTAAAAACTTTTCAAGTATAAAACATTTTGGTTTTCTATGTCTTTTTGGTCAGATGAGTGGAACCAGCTCAAGGTGACAAAGTATTTCTTTTTCTTCAGTCATGTATGGAAATGATGATTTTTTATTACCTATGGACAAATGCTTTGACTTAAAGAACAGCTGATTTTTTATTATCTTTTGGCATTGGCTATGAAATCACAGTTAATAAGTTTCACAGATTGCAATAAAACCCTTGAGAAACTGTGTGCTGTCAAACATATTATATGCAATATATTTACATAGATTATTGAAGTGCAGTTCTTTCCCAGCACAGATATTTATTTTAAAAGCTATAAGGGTAGCATCTCAAAACTAATAGAATTTAATATATTTATTTAAATACAAATATAAATGTTAGAAGATACAACGTGCAGCAAAATATGCTTCTGAAAGATAAGAAAATGGATCACGGAGACTGCCACCAGTGCAACATTTTAAGGACATATGATATTACCAGAACGGATCTAAAACTTGTTAAAGTCAAAGGAGGCCTTGGAGAGTCCTGTGCAGTGTAATCTACTCAAAAAATATTTAGCTGGAAAGTATGTGTGGATCAGTGTATATGCAGAGGACTGGTAACATATAACTTTGTTCTTCTGGCTCTTCTAATCAAGTTCTTCTGCATTTTTAGTTTTTATTTTTTGACAGATCACAGATACCCAGAGCTGAGAAGATGTATCTTTACAGTAGAACTTAATGTGACTGAATCCTTCCATTCCATGAAAGATTATAACAGGATTTAGTATGAGACAATGACTATTTTTTTTAAGGTACTAGCAAACTTAAAATTGATGTTTATATGCTACTATGACTTTTAATACACTATGAATATAAACAACATCAGGGTAAAATGATAAAAAAATAGCATTTTCTAATGTCTTCTAACTGCTGTTTCCCCTCCTTTTTTAAAATTTTGAATAACTCTAGTGTAGTCTTGACTATTATAGAAGTACTTCTCCTTTAATTTAATTTGTCCTAGTACTCACGAAAAGTGTTTTCTTGGGTTCCTCAGCAGTGTAGTAAAGCTTAAATTTGTTATCAAAAGGATAGGGCAGTATGGGAGAAGGCTGAGAATGTGGATCATTCCTGTGAAACAAAGAATACAGTAGAGGGGTGAGAGAGGGAGATCTGGTGACTCTGAGTTAGTGGGGTTGCCAGGCAGGGCAGAAGAAGAAATGGACACAACAATCTGCTGTTTCTACATCCACTGTTTATTAGATGCTGTCTTCATTCCTGTACACCCCAGTTACTGTTCAGTAGCACCTACCACTCACCTGAATATATGACATGCTGACCTAGGTAAACAGCAGGACTTGAGGCTATTTTGCTATACAAACTTTCATTGCATTAAGCATAAAGACAATGCTTTGCCTAGTCTTACAGAAGTTTGAATGCTATTCTAGAAAATACTATATGATTGCCCATTAAAAAAATACACAAGTTTAATGACTTTTTATTACCAGCACCATGTAAGGATTATAACAAAATGTCCAAAATGTTTGTTTCATGCTCATGATCCTTTTGGCTAGTAGAGGCAAAATAAATAGTATATATCAATCAAATCTCTTTTCAGGAGAAGAGTTTCTTCTGCAATACAGTCCTTAATCATTTTTTTTTATCCCTAAAAAATCAGAAGTACATATGAATTTGTGAACTACATCTGCTGTCCACCTGTCTTATAATGCAGATAATATACCTTATTTTACTGGTTAAGATTATATTTACATCCTTTTTACATTGCAGTATCACCTGAATTTCACCGGTTTTAAATTTAGTTTTCAAAGTGTTTCGAAAAGTTCCCCATGACTTGTAAGGGTGCTTGATGTAACATATCCTTATTACCTAGTTTGCAGAATTTCCATACCTAACATGTTAGCCATAAAAGTAATTGCTGCTGTACTCCATTAACAAACATACTAAACTTTTTTTTTACCCCAATGTTAACCATTACATGTTTCTTTCACTCATATATTTTAAGAGGAATTGTAACAGTAAGCATTATTAGACAATTCTGTGTAGCAGTGTTGGAAAACAATTACCACAAAAGTATATTAATCTTGTGCTGGAAGATTCATCTCTGGGTCCAAGAGGGTAGCTCAGTTTATTTGACCATTTATCTCTCTGAAACGATCAGTAAGGATGTCAATTAGAAATGCTATTTATCACTGTGGCTTACCTTGTGATGTTTACACCTTCCTAGCAGAAACTGGACTTAAACAATTTCTCTTTTAATGCAATTGCTCATTTGTATCTATGTTAAAATCAAAATATTTAGACAGGTATTTGGTTCATATGGCTCAGTATCCTGCCTCCAATATCTGCCTGTGTTGAATACTTCATGAAATTGTGCATAAACATTTGAAGATACAGACAACTGTGTAATGTCTCCATTAAATCTCAATAGCAGACTAAAATATTGGCTTATCCCACAAATTCAAATGGCATATACTTCATTCGTATACAGTATAACAACGTAAGAAGATGGAAGGGGTATCAATCCAAGCACATTTTAGAATAGGTACTATCATATACACTCTCATAAGTATGTATTCTCTCCCCAGATCAATGTAAATCTATGTCCTCAAAACAGTCTTTCAGACTCTTTTAGTAAAAGAAAGCACCCAATGAACAAACTCATACTGTGGTAGAGACTAAGATGGGCCTGGTAGCGTAGTTAGTAGTGAATACAGATAGACTCCTTTCTGAGAAACTTTCCCTAAATTCAAAGCACTTTGATATTATGACATTCCTGTTTGTGAAGCCTCTACGTTCAAACAGACCATCAGTACAAGAAAAGTTTCAAAAAGCCAATTCATAAAAACAAGTTTAAATTATCTTACAAGAGATGGTAAGTTACAACATAGTGCCTTATTACTCAGTGAATAATGTAGATTGAACTGCAGAATACTACAAATTAACTGTAACTGAATACAGGGTTATAGTATGTGGTTGCTTCTTATGGAAATTCATTAAGATTTTACAAAACTGTAAAATAATGGGAATTTGTTACTATTAAAAGTTTAAGCACTTAATATCATTAAAGCCTTTAGTGCTTACATAATTACACAATTAAGAGTATTTAGTCAAAGAGACAGTACAACATAATAAGTTATCAACCATACTTATGACCAAAGCATTACCATTCAAGACTAAAAGGCATTCTAGGAGATCCATTTAGTACAGTTTAGTCCACATTTTCCTGTGTGCTAATATCTGAATTTAATGTGAGCTTCTGTATTTTATTATCAATTTAAACTCAAACTGCATATGTGACACTATGTTGGGAAGGTGTAAAGACATTCTTTTTCTCTGTTAGGGCTTCCACTGGATTGCATCTGCAAGTGGGTAGCAAGTAAAGCAAATTCCATGAGTCCTGCTCAAAGACGTTTTCTTCCACTTTGAATTGTATTTAAAAGGATAAGGTTCAACAAAGTACCACCTTTCAGAAACTTTGGGTTCAGTTTAGTTTTTGCTGACTGCTGACAGAACATTTTTTGAGAGCTAATTAATATAATTTTATTTAATTATCAGTGCTATATTAAGATGATTGTCATTTAAATTGCAATACATTTCATTTATATATTTAATGTATGTGAAACTTTAAAAAGCCTAACAGCCTTCACATTATGAGTTAAAATCAAATGACATGATCTTCCCTTTCACTGTGACTACATCTCCAAAACCTTCTCTGATATTATAGTCTCTTGCAATGTTTCCTACTAGGCATCTTATATTATTTACACACTCATCTCTACAACATAGCAACTTTTCAGGATTTCCCAGCTCCAGAATCTCAAGACTCTATACCTCTGTAGCTAGAAGACTACAAAAAGACTACAAATAAGATGGGTACCTAAGTTTTTAAACCCATTTCCAGCTCGTGAAAACAAGATAGGGAAAAAAATAAAATCCTTGCCCGGAAAAAAGGCTCTACTAGGAAAAAGTTACCAGTTTCCTGGTAGAGTATCCTGTTCTAACATAAAGTGACTACTCTTTAAGCCAATCAACGCCTTAACACAGTTGGACTTCAACACTAAACTGCCAGGTACCCACTCTCAATCAGTCAAGAGAACTGATTTTGTGAGAATATGTGAGGAAGTATTAGAATTTCTTAGGTAAAACTAAGATCAGCATTCCAACGTCCTGATTTCAGCTTTTCCTTCTTTTTTAAATTGTTATATGATTTCATTGTAAGGGTTAATGTTACTGTGTTACCTCAAACGTACTGATCTTTCTATTCTATTCTTACTGATTAGTAACATAAGTAACTCCACAAGCGAAAACACCTTATGGACTGAACTGAGAGAGAACTTATTTCAACATACTAAGAAAACAAATAGTTTAGAAGGTACTAGAATTAATAAATTTTATTTCCCATAGATTCGTGCCTTCCGGCAGATAGACCTTGGTGCATAAGGTGCTACAGTCCCTCTTTTTCTTCTTACTTAAGTGCCTGTTTGCATCAAACCTGTAGGAATGTAGCACTGAGATCTTATTTTTGACAATACCACCACATTCCAATGAAATTGGGTAGCATCCACTGATATCATTAATATCTAACTAGACAACAAATTTATACTACAGGAAAAGCTATATACTATTCACATAGTACTATACATTTTAAATTTTCTCTGATAAATTGTTAAAATATTTTTTAAAGTCTAACTCTGTATCCATTCATGGTGGAACTGCAACTGCAAGGGCTTACTGTCATATTGCACAATTTTGGCCTTCACTTTTTAAAATCTTTAACCTTTTTCTTACTTCTAAAATTGTTTAGTAGTATGCAGAAGTTAGCATATTCATGCAAAAATCAAATGAAAGTAAAATTCAGATTCTATATACATAACTAACTGCCATATATAAAATAGACAGTCTGTATGGCAAATATTTTTTCTTGAATGAGTTAATACTCATAGCTTTTGTAACTTGTCTTTTTCTTAATCGGGTACATGACTCTCTGTAAACTTTCTTTGCTTTCAAAGGCAAACATAACTAATAATTTCTGTAAAGGTCTTGAGCCCTTCCAACATCTGGTTTTGGTTTACTATAAAAACTGTGTCTCTGATCTCATGTGTTGAACTACTGTATGTTTGCCACTGTCTATTTCCTGTGAAAAAATACACTGAACAATAATAGTTTTTGTTCCTAACCTTCCAGTCACTAGAGCAGCTGAACAAATAATTTTCATGCTTTCATTTGAAATAATTTATTCCATGTATATGTTTGTGCAGGGTCATTTGGGTTATTGGATGTTTCATCATTTAAAAATCAAATATTAGAAATTTAAATTACTGAAAACTACATCTAATAGTTTCCTTATGCTTTTAGCAATTCTCTTGACAAAACTTCCTTCCAAAATATCTTCCAGTCTATATATAGCTTTGTGTAAATGGAAGGAACCAGGAAAAAAAAAAAGCATTATGAAGAAACATGTAAGCATCATAAATAACCCTATTCAATAATAAATCACGGGTGTCAACTTATAATTCTGCTTAGATATTGATAATTTTGGTATGTTGTCTACATCATGATTAGCATATTGTATGATTAAAATTGCTGAACTTAAATACTGGCTTCTTCCCTAAATCAAAAAAGACCATATATTTATATTTGTACACACACATATACACTTAACACCTATCCTGTTCACGCAACCCATCTATTTTCCTTCAGATTCCAGGAAGAGACTCGCAACTGCTCAGGCTTGCAAATGCCCTTGTCTTCATCATTCTCTGCTCCTCCTCTCCTCAGCCTTCCCATTTACACTGTGCAGATTCCTTCATTTCTCTTTTTTTTAAACAGAAAATCACGACCTACTTTGCTTCCAGGGTCCTACATTTTTATCAAGTCATGGATTCTTATAGTGCAGTTTTACAAGTAATTAACTTGTTTTATACTATTAAATTACTCAACACTGTCAAGTCCTGCTAAACCTTTGTCCTTTTTTCATTACAACTTTGTACTGAAGCCAGCACAAACTTGTTGTTGCACCCAAATATTTAGAATTAGGTTAAGCTCCCAGGTTAAGATCAGATGAAGTTCCAGGTTTTCATAGTTTTCAATGTCAGTTTTTGGTAGCTCCATCCAACCTTATATCTAAAATAAATTTTTAAAACATTAAATTCATACTTATATTTCTAGGTTTTATTTACATTGTAATTTTTATAGTCCTATTTTATAGTCCTATTGAATTATAATTTATTTGCATCTAATCATAGGAATGACATTATTTTCCCATAATGGTTTTTACATATTTTACCCTCTATAGTCTAACTAACTTCATTAAGAAAAAAGTATATAAATGTTTGAAATTTACATCATACACATAAAAATGTATGTTTTATTTGAAAGGTACACATTATATTCCTATTTTTTTATTTATTTACTACCTGATTGGGATTTCTCATGTCTTTAAATTGGGATATCGACATACAGTGTATTAGCTACTCAGAATTTTACACAGTTTTGTAGCTCACATTTAAAATAAAAAATGTAGAGAATGTCTTTTTTTTTAAGATTATCTAAAAAGGGCTAATTTTTACAAAACTTCATGATTACAGTTTCTATTTTACGTATTACTGTGATAGGAGAGTTTAATATTAACATGAAGGAGTAGAGGTGCATGTAACTGAAGTTATTCCAGTACCCAAAGACTCTATGATCTTAAAAATGTTATTGAATCAGAGAAACCATTAGCTTAATGTTAAATGGTACTCCTAAGCAAGTTTCTACTTGAAGGTAGAAGTAGTAGGAAAAATAATCCAAGTAGTTTCAAGATGGAGCTTGCTTAGTTTCTAGGGTGTATTTTAAGACACATCTGCAACATCAAGGAATGATGAAATGACTTAGGATATACCTTCCAGGGTATTTTCCTAAACTAAAGAAAATGTAAACCAATAATTGAAAAATACCACTATTCCTCTTTTTGCCTTCACTGAAAACTTCTGAGCATAGAAGACGGTCCTTTTAGAAACTGCATAGGCACATTTCAGTCAAGTTTAGCTGAACTACTCCCTCTTGCCTGGCAAATTGACCGTGTGTTAACTTCACAAAGGACAACTTGAAAACGTTAAGTACATAACTGACACCAAGAACATCAAGGCTTATTCTATCATGAATTAAAAAAAAAAAAAACTGTGTTTTTTTTTTTCTCAAGGTTTCTACTTTATTTGCAGGAGTATACATATTTTTTAGCATCTTACTCTACTTGGTAACGTTTCAGAACTCAACCTTTAAGATTTTTATGGCTGTCTTCTTTTACCTGCAGATTGTCTTTTAATAATCCAGACTTTAAACTTAATATATTTTATTTCTTCACGGATATTGGAAAACAAAAAGCATATATCAGAACTATTTCAGTCAAGACCTTGAAATCTACAAACAGCATGCATAGGTTTTACAGTGGAATACAAACTGCATATAATTTATATTGCAAATACACAAGACATCATACCCAAGTCTACTAAAAATTTAATATTTTTCTTATATCCAGTTGCATAGGGTTTGTGTGGCATGGTTTTGGTAGCGGGGAGGGCTACAGGGGTGGCTTCTGTGAGAAGCTACTAGAAGCTTCCTCTATGTCCAATGGAGCCAATGCCAGACAGATCCAAGTCAGACCCACCACCGGCCAAGGTTAAGCCCATCAACTACAGTGGTAGCAGCCCTGTAATAATATATTTAAGGAGAAAAAGTTGCTGCATGACAGCAATTGCAGCTGAAGAGAGGAGTGAGAATATGTGAGAGAAACAACTCTGCAGACACCAAGGTCAGTGCAGAAGGAGGGGAGGAGGTGCTCCAGGTGCCGGAGCAGAGATTTCCCTGCAGCCCGTGGTGCAGCCCATGGTGAGGCAGCTGGGCCCCTGCAGCCATGGAGGTCATGGGGGAGCAGAGACACACCTGCAGCCCAGGGAGGGCTCCACGCCAGAGCAGGTGGATGGTCGAAGAAGGCTGTGACCCCATGGGAAGCCCACACTGGAGCAGGCTCCTGGCAGGACTTGTGACCCCCTGGGGGACCCACGCTGGAGCAGTCAGTGCCTGAAGGACTGCACCCCGTGGAAGGGACCCACGCTGGAGGAGGGGAAGAGTGTGAGGAGTCTTCCCCCTGAGGAGGAAGGAGTGCCAGAGACAACGTGTGATGGACTGACAGCAACCCCCCTTCCCCATCCTCCTGCACTGCTGGGGAGAAAGAGCTAGAGAAATCAGGAGTAAAGTTAAGCCCAAGAAGAAGAGAGGGTTGGAGGGAAGGTGTTTTAAGAATTAGTTTTATTTCTCATTACCTTACTCTGGTTTTATTGGTAATAAATTAAGCTAATTTTTCCCCAAGTTGAGACTGTTTTGCCTATGATGGCAATTGCTGAGTGGTCTTCCTGTCCTTATCTCGACCCATAAGCCTTTTGCTATATTTTCTCCCTCCTGTCCAGCTGAGGAGGGGAGTGATACAATGGCTTTGGTGAGCACCTGGTGTCCAGCAGGGTCAGCTCACCATACCAGTATATGTGTGAATGTATTCAGTTTATGCAACCATAAAAATAGCAAAGATCTATTTTCCTGAGATGACACACTGTGGTGGGCTACCTTATGAACAGACGAACTCCCACCCAGCTGCTCACTCATTCTTCCTCTCAGCAGAACAGGGGGAAAAAATAGAAGAAGCAGAAACATGAAATATTGTCAAGATAAAGATGGGGAGATCACTTGCTGTCACAGACAAAAGACTCAATTTGGGAAAATTAATTTATAGCCAATTAAAATTGATTTGGGTAGCAAGAAACAAAAAGACAAACAGAAAAACCACACCTTTCTGCCTTCACTTTCCCAGACTCCATTTGTTCTTTCACTGGCAACTCCAGTATGTCCTCCAACAAGCAACATACTGGGGATGGGAGGTGGAGGGTTACAGTCAGTAATTATGGCTTCTCTCTACTGCTTCTTCCCCCTCACACTTTTCCCCTGCTCTAGTGTGGGTCCTCTTCATAGGCTGCAGTCTTTCAGGAGAAAATCTGCTCCAGTGTGGACTACCCACAGGCCACAGTTCCTTCAGTGAATATCCATCTGCTCCAGGGTGGGGTCCTCCGCAAGTTACAGTGTCAACATCTGCTCTAGCACCTGGAACACCTTAACCTCCTCCCTTCTTCCTTCCTCCTCCCTTCTTTCTTCCTCTTCTCCCCTCTCTGACCTTGGTGTCCCCTCTATAAATTTTCACATTTTTCTTTTCCCTCCTCTGTCAGTGCAGAGTATTTTCTCTTTTTTACATATGTTTTACCATAAGCTCCACCAGTGTGGCTGACAGGCTCAACTGTGTCCTGTGGCGGGTCCGCTGGAGTTGGCTGCAATCAGCTGTGTGCAGCAAGGGTCAGTCCTTGCAGCCCCCCTGCTGCCAACACCTTTACACCTACACCCAGTACACATACACAGGAAAAACAATTTCAATGCTTACCTACATCCTTCTTTCAATGCAACAAAATATTTAAATACACAAGGAATAAACAAATTTTAACAATGCCATATAGAAAATCTTGAATTTTTTTTTAAATAAGTAACTTAGAAAAGACTTACATTTTCTAAACATGTTTCTATTGTTGGAAGCAAACTTATGTAACTCTAATTTAGAATGACAAGAAAATTATTTCTGTTCCATCTGTTAGAGATATGTTAGATGACAGGTGCTGAATTTAGATTTTACTAATCGTCAAGATTGGGTGACTTTTCCTTAAGGAATATTCTTTTATATTTTGAGGATTCTTCTAAATAATTAATTGCAATTATCAGTTAATCATTATTATTAATCAATCTCAGAATTCTGAGGAAGCTTCCAGGGGACTAGAAAAAAATAACAGTTTACAAATATTTTTAAAAGTAAACGGGATAAATAGGCTCAGTCTGTGGCACTTAGCCTTATACTGATCCGAAGCAAAAAATCATCAGAATCAATAAGAATGTAAAATACAGAAGAATTACTAATGACAAACTATAAAGAGTAAATGAAAAATAGCTCGTCATACATTTTATAACTTGCTAAAAGTGTGTTTGATAAAAATAAATGTATTGATTCAACACTTTAAGATATATACATATAATAATATAAAAAACCGATTTGGGTTTGTTTAAAACAGAGAAGCAAAAATCTATGTCACTATTTTTAAAGAGATCCTGCAGATAGCTCTTATTTTCTCAGTGCTATTCAATAATACTATGAAGGAAGATAAAAGGTAATTGTTCAAAAAGTTCAGAAATGGCATAAAAATAGTGGAGCTGTAAACACAGTGCTATGATTAGCATGGCTGATTTAGTAGTGTGAGGGCAGTTGAAAAAGGTGCACTTTAATAACAGCCAGGTTACAGTCAGGCACACAGAAGACTGAAAGTGATCTCAACCAGAAGATGAGATACTGGAAAACTTGCTTTTGTTTTCTAATTTGATAATCAGTTTTGTTCTGGAATGGAGGACAATTGCAAGTGAAGAACAGCTATACCAGAAAAGTCAAGATGATATAATAGTGTCTCAAACATGAAATTAAAATAATTTAGAAAAAATAATGCTTCAATAGTAATTGAATTTCAAAGCATGATTCAGCACCTTTCCTTCTATAGAAAGCAGTAAGCCATATGCCTGTCTTCTCAGGAACATTCTCATAGGAGAATCTTCAACAGAACAGCTCAAATCGTATTTTCAAAGCAGGACTATAGGATTACCAGATAGGTTGTTCAATTATCCTTGAGGACTTTGTGACTGAAATAATGGGAAGAAACAACATGGAAGTGCAAGTCAGATTTATAGAAAATTCTTTGTAGGTGATTTAAAACACAATAGCTTATGGAATCAAATGCTCCTTCCACAAAGCCAGTTAACATTTTATATACATATAAATAGTCACTAAAATAATTCCAAATCTTCTGTGTGTATGTATCTATAATTACACATATTTTCATTTGTTCATATATATATTGTGTTGACAATTACATGTCAAAATTAAATACATTAAAGACTTGTGTTTTTTCTATTAAAGATTAAAATCATTTGAATTATTTGCATTTTCTAGAATTAAGTCAGTTCTTTCACTTTCTTTTGGCCCTCAATTGTGTGTTGTGAAAGTGGAAGGTGTTACCTTCAGGCCAGTTTGCAACGAGAAGAAATATTGAGTAATAACAAGGGTTCACCCATAATGTAAAAAATTTTCTCATAAAATGTGTCACGTTGTACACAAGAGTTTTATTATTTAAGTAGTAGACATATATTAGGAAACCATAATATATATTCATACAAGCTACGGAAATCTTACATCAAGTTTCATAAACATAAACATATATTACAGTAGAATCATAGAATCATTAACGTTGGAAAAGACCTCAAAGATCATCAAGTCCAACCGTCAACCCACACCACCTAACTCACTAAACCATGTCCCTAAGCACCACATCTACACGTTTCTTGAACACCTCCAGGGATGGGAACTACACCACTTCCCTGGGCAGCCTAGTCCAATGCCTGATCACTCTTGCAGTGAAGACATTTTTTCTGCTATCTAGCCTAAACCTCCCCTAGCGCAACTTGAGGCTATTTCCTCTTGTCCTATCACTTGTTACTTTAGAGAAGAGGCCAGTGCCCACCTCACTACAACCTCCTTTCAGGTAGCTGTAGAGAGTGATAAGGTCTCCTCTCAGCCTCCTCTTCTCTAGACCAAACAACCCCAGCTCCCTCAGCTGCTCCTCGTAAGACCTGTGCTCCAGACCCTTCACCAGCTTTGTTGCCCTTCTCTGGACCTGCTTCAGCACCTCAATGTACTTATTGTGTTAAGGGCCCGAAACTGAACACAGGATTCAAGGTGTGGCCTCACCAGTTCCAAGTACAGGGGCACAATCACTTCCCTAGTCCTGCTGGCCACACTGTTTCTGATACAGGCCAGGATGCTGTTGGCCTTCTTGGCCACCTGGGCACACTGCTGGCTCATGATCAGACAGCTGTTGACCAGCACCCCTAGGTCTCTCTGTGCTGGGCAGCTTTCCAGCCACTCTCCCATGAGCCTGTAGCATTGCAGGGGGTTGTTGTGACCAAAGTGCCGGACCCGGCACTTGGCTTTATTGAACCTCATGCAATTGGGCTCAGCCCATTGGTCGAGCCCATCCAGATCCCTCTGCAAAGCCTCCCTACTCTCAAGGAGATCAACACACCCACTCAATTTGGTATCATCAGCAAACTTACTGAGGGAGCACTCAATCCCCTCATCCAGGTCATTGATAAAGATGTTAAACAGGACAGGCCCCAAAACCTAAATATCCTCATTCAGGATTTTGATTCTATTGTATGATCTGCTTTAAAAATTTACAGATAGAAAAGGCCTATTCCTCCTCCCAGACCAAAATTTATAATCTAATTATATGTGTATAAGGATTTACTTATCTTATAGTAATTCATCCTGAGGAAGTCCAGAAGTAATTTTATTTCAATTATAAATTATTAGCAACAAGTGAAATATGAAATCCTGCCACTTTAAGATTATGTTAATTAACAACATAGTTTAAACTGGGATTAAATATAAATAACAATTTTAAATGAGACTCTTGGCTGCTTAATCTGCCTATCAATTTTTCTCTCTCCATGTCTCTTTTAAATAAGAGCTCTACTTCAGGTTGGAAGCACTGACAAAGTGATCAGTGGGGGCTGGAAACTAGTACTGACTGCAACAGCAAGAAGATTTTAATTCAAACAAAACCAGTAGTTCTGCTATTGCTTCCCTAACTAATAAAAACAAAACAAAACAAAAAACATCCTGTTTTATATCATCCTGTATCAGAATAAACTTGCTTGGAATTCTGTATACATACATATAATTTCACAGACATACTACAAATCTGAAAAAAATGCCAAGAAACAAATATGGTATTATCTTGTAACTTGATTTAGGAAATAAACATTTTATACATCATATTTACATGCAAAATATACACTCTGCTTAAAGGTACCAAAAACATGGACAGTTAAACAGAATCTTGTGAAGAGGACTGATGCTGGAGCAGTTAATGAAGTACTGCAGCCTGTGGAGAGGACCCTTCCTGGAGTGAGGGAAAAGTGAGAGCAGGAAGTAGTGTCAGAGAGGGACTGTTACAGACTGACTGAACACACCCATCCCCCTATGCTGCTTGGGGTGCAGGAACTGGGGTGACTGACAAGGAGGTAGAGCAGCAAGGAACAAGGGACTGAAGCTGAACTTGGGAAAAAGGGGTGGAGGAAGACTTCATTTTCGTTTTTTCTTCTGTTACTCAGTGTCCAAATCTGTTTTAATTGGCAATAAATTAATTTTCCCCATGTCAAGTCTGTTTCACCTGTTAACTGATAACTAATTTCTCTGCCTTTATCTAGACCCCATGAGCTTTTTCTTCATTTTATTTTCTCCTCCTGTCCTGTTGAGGAGAGGGAAGTGACAGAGGAGGTGGGTAGGCAGCTGGCTGCTGGCCAAGGTCAAGTCACCCAATAAGATATGCTGACATGACCATATAATCATTGCCATAGGTATATACAGCTAATATAGTGAAAATGTTAGAAAAGGCTGAAGACTTTTTAAAGGACAGTTATAGTTGTTCTAACTGAAAGGATATTTCATTATTATCCAAGAAATGGCTGAACTTTAATTTACGAAAGAGTTCCACTTGCTAGTTCATTTCTATTACACTTGAGAAATAAATTATTCCAACAGTAAAAATGGTCTGAATGGTTGGTATTTTCTATTACTGCTACCTATATTCTTTGAAAACTCCATGACAGAGGAATTTCAAGTTGTGATTAGAGGAATATAGAACACTAATGAAGTTTTGGTTTGTTATTCCTAGTTTTAAGCAGAGATTAGGGAGATGACAAAGGAAAGATGAGACAAGATGACACACAGTCTTAAAATACCCAGATTTTCTACAGTGTTCAGACTCTGTTCTTAGGGTAACCTTGCACAAACCACTGCTCTATGCCTCAGCTTCCCCACTTCATGAAATTATTTTAAGAAGTGCGTCTGTTGTCTCACAAGCGGAGTTTGTCACCCGGTATGCAATAAACCAATATACACACAGAGCCAAGATACTGTTTATCGCATGTCTGCACAGAGATGGGTGCTAGGTGGTAATTCCATAAAGCTAGCACACCTGGTTTCAGTCACATCGTGAATTTATAGAGTTCCAAATGTTAGTTCTGTCTACTTTGACCACATCCTTCTAACTATAATTAGTTAGTTTTCATCTCTTCTTAACTGCAGTTAGCTAGTTCTTGTCTTGGTTCAGTTTAAAAACAGTGTTCCTTAAATTTACTATGCACGGTCAGTGTGTGAGGATCTTAATTCAGAGAGGGTTGTCCACACTTAAAGGTGTGATTTTTATTATTATAATTATATTAAAGTGAGAATAAGATACCACCGGACAGTGCTAATCACTAACTTGTCTGACTACTCTGAACATACTGATTATTTTCCAGAATGTTCCTGTCTTCAAGGGTAAATCTAACAGTCCTTAAGTAATTAAAAAGTTTTTCTCAACAGTCCCAAGGACAGTCATCCTAATCTACACAGAGAGTACATATTTGTTACATTACCTCTAACTTCACTTGTAACAGTTTGAAATACAGGGAGAGAAATGTATAGTTCGACTTTTACATGTCACTATCTATCGTAAAATTTTGCGTAATTTTTTCTTTAATCACCAACACAATCTTTTCAGATAATTAATTTGAATAATAACATGAGTCAACATTTTCAGGGATTATTGCTTTTGATCTGCTGAGCTGGAAGAATTTCCATACCAATAATAAAAAAAGACCAAAAAGTTGGCTGTTTCTGGTACCTTGAAATAAGAAGATACGATTCAAATAAGCTTTAAAAATAATAGTAATACTGAAAAAAAAAAAAAAAAAAAAAAAAAAAAAAGAAAGACTGCTTGTGTAAACAAAGTACTGGAGTATGTTCCACAACCGAAAAAACACCATGAAATTTGGTGCCAACAAAGTACTAGGAGCTAAGCTAAATGAGAAACTCAGTGAACCAGCTGTACAAAGTAAAAAAATAAACATGCTCATTATTCCAGCTCCATAGATTCAAAGTTTTGTGTTAAATAGAACTGTATAGAAGGGGCAGCATTATTCTAGGGAGTTCAGACATTTGAACCATTTCTCCTAAGACTAGTCCAGGGCAAACACATTGAAAGGGAATGGGTATATAAAATTGCATACCATCCTATTATCAGTTTTTATTGATCCCTCTCAACAGTCCCTGAACCATAAACACTAGCATATGGAGTTACAAAGGATTTATAAAGAATATCCCAAATGGAAAATATTTTGTTACAATTAAATATCCTGTATTCCATATAGCTTTTCACTGACCTTCAGCCTTTGAAGACTGTATCTGTAGATGAAATTACAAAGAGGCACTCACGATATCTACATTTTTCAATTATATTCACCTGTTTCTTTGTTTTATCATGATACATATACACATTTACCTATAATCACATTCATGCTAAAACTCTTTCTACATTATCAAGACATAAGGCCCTACAGAACCTTCTAAACAGGTGATGGTATTCTGTGATAGCATTTTAAGGCCAGAAAAATATACAGAATTATGCAAACACTAAAGTGCATTTACAGGAAACAATCTTGTGTTAGGTACTGTTAAGCACAGGAATATGAGCAAAAATTTTTTGCTTAATCTTCACATTACAATATTCCTGAGATCACAGAATGAATTTTTGGATGAAGCCCTTTACAAATCAATCTGTAAGAATTTCATCAGCAGTCATTATAAGTGCGCCTTAGGCAAGACCGTAAAGTTCGAAAACATTCTCATTTCACAAGACTGAACAGTCATCTGAAAATGCTACGTGTATGTGACTCAACTTTAAAAGTACTGACGCACCAAAGACGCAAATAAGGTAGCTGGACAATCAACTGTCTCTACCATGACCAAACAGTGGGAAATATACGTGTTGGCTGCCCACAGTAAAAAAGATATCTACTTACCATGTAGATATTTTAATATATATGAAAAATGTACACCAAATGTAACCTATTTCTTGTGTGCCAGAGCCCTTTGCACAAGAGTTGTTGGTTGGGGTCCACTGAGACACCGCCCATGCCCTCTTTGCCAAGGCATAAAAGCAGGATATGTCTAACTGTTCCTTAGAACTTTGTCAGAACAGAGTCCTTATTGTATGTGATTCCAATGTACAAGAGAAGATGGCAATTGTATGTCTGAATTCAGCTATTTTAATAAAAATAAGTCTTTTGTATACTCCTACGAACTAAAAAAGACGTTTAATTAAGAGTTACCTATTAAGAATCTTAGGTAATTATTTTCAAACTAACGCTATGAGAGCATTTCTCAGCGACTCTACTGCAGGAATGATTCAGTATCACCAGATACTTTTTCACACAGTTTTTTGACCCATCTGCTTGAATCTGTTTTGTCTAAAAGTGCTTCAAGCAGGTCTAGTTTGATATGTCATGGTAAAAAAATAAGGTCTTATTCCAAGACTGGGCAATTTGATGGCTTTTCAGAGAGAGAGAAAGCTGTTGGGGAATTTCAAGTAATCCATAGCTGACAGCACCCTAAATTAAAATCTTTCCTGTGATTAAAAACTAACTATGTTGATACTTAGTACACTGAGTTCAAAACTACATTTTTTTATAATACTCCTGGAAGATAACAAAGCTGAAAGAAACTGAACCAATGATGGTAAGAAGTAAAAAGTTGTCAACATATGAACGAAATGTATAGAAAAAAAATGTGATCAAGAACAAAATATATTTGCAAATGAAGTGAACACATTTTCACGTTTCAGCAATGTTTTGATTCATTATTTATTACTTACAAATTCTTTTAAACATCTGTTGCTGTCAGAGAAAGATCATGAGCTATTTTTAGGTCTTGGCAAAACTCTTGCTAAAAGATGAGAATCATATCCTAATGACAATGAGTATAAACTAAATTTGCCCAGAACCAGGCAAATTATCTGTGTAAACAGTGTTAGAGATATTTTCTCTCACTTTTTTTCTTGTGAGTTAAGTTTATCTGTAATGTAACTGTTAGAAACAGTTGCTTATTTATAATTAACATGGAAAAATCCTGACCTTATTTTGAGTATTTTTGTATGATATGAAATCAGAGGAGATTTAATTAGACTACTATATTTGGTTTTGTTTTTTGAGTTAGTGATTTCTGTAAATGTAAGACATGTAAACTATATTAATTTAATCATGTAGCAGGAATACAAAAATGTGCTGTTACTGATTAAATGATTACTGCAACATCTCACAGACTCAGCATCAGGAAAATTATGGGAGTAATTACAGGAAAAACACTTGATTGCAGTAAATAAGAAAAAAAAACCTCATAAAGTAGGATATGGAAGAAGTTGTAGGGCAACTTTCGAGGTAATTTTACAACATTTTAGAATTATTTTAATGTGAGAAAAAACACATACTTTTAAGAAATACAGCTGACTGCAATAAAACTAACTTTTCAAAATATTAGTTGATTTTAATAATGTAATATTCATGAGTTGCTCATTGCACTACTCCTCGCATCAGTGAGTCTGAAAAGCCATCCTATTCCATTTGTATCTTTTTCAGTTGACCATTTTTCTAAATATTTACTTTTGTACAGTTTGAAAACACGCAAACATGGCCATTTTCATAACCTTACAGTGCATGTAATCTCACAACAAACTTTTTTTAGGAACTGTATTGGGGCTTTTCTTCTGAACAATGAATGACTCTTAGATGAACAACAAAGGAACGCACTGACACAAGTATTCTGCATCTATTAGAATTCTATTTCTGCAGCAATGAAGAGAGAGTTTACAAGGGAATAAGATGGGAAGAGTTATTGAGTAAATAATAAAATGACTACGAGAAACATTTACTGTTTAACTTAAGAAAATATAAATAGAAGTAAACTACATACAAGATGTAAAACAATATTTCAGGAAAGGATGTGAAAAGTCCTTGACAGCATGAAGTTGTTGCATCTTAGCTGCAAAATCTTAATCTGAAGAAACCAATTGGAAACAAAGAGGTCAAACAATCTCTTTTTTAAGTTGCATTTCGAAAAAAAAAAGTATAAACCTCACACTTCATATGCATTTAAATTAAATTACAAATCCAGAAAAATCATTTAAGCACATAATTAGTTATAGGAAAGTGGTTAAGTACTATTGACTTCAAGTTAAGCTCATACTTAATTGCTTTGCTGAATCAGACTCTCTAAGAAGATGTTTAATAACTGTTGGATTTTTTTAGAAAACAGGATAAAATCATCATAGCTTTGTGATTCTCTTGCTTTTAGTTACATAAAAACCTGGTCTCATTATGTATTTCAGTACTTGTCTCATGGCCTTTGACATGTTTATCTGCTCAAATAGCCTTTCACTTTGCAGGGAGGAGATGAAGTACAGAGAAGCTGTCAATATGCCTACACCAATAGTCAGATTTGAGCTACATGCAGTCTGGCTGATGTAGTTGGAGAGAAAGTGCAGCACACTCTACTGCTGCTGAAGAAGACAGGATCCCAGACAGGCTTGTGTAAACTAATCCAGAAAACACATTTAACTTTAGGAACATAATTCACAGAAACATAGAATCACAGAATGGTTAGGGTTGGAAGGGACCTTAAAGATCATCTAGTTCCAACCCCCGTGCCATGGGCAGGGACACCCTCCACTAGACCAGGTTGCTCAAAGCTTCATCCAGCCTGGCCTTGAACACTTCCAGGGATGGGGCATCCACTTCTCTAGGCAATCTGTTTCAGTGCTTCACCACCCTCACAGTAAAAAACTTCATCCCAATATCTAATCTAAATCTACCCTCTTTCAGCTTAAAATCATTACCCCTCGTCCTATTGCCACACTGCCTGATAAATAGTGCCTCCCCATCTCTCCTGTAGGCCCCCTTCAGGGACTGGAAGGCTGCTATGAACAACACCGGTCCCAGTACTGACCCCTGTGCCCTGAGGAACGCCACTTTTCACTGGTCTCCACTTGGACATTGAACCATTGACCACAGCTCTTTGGGTGTGACCATCTGGCCAATTCCTTATCCATCATGTGGTACGACTGTCAAATCCATGTCTCTCCAACTTAGAGACAAGAATGTCATGTGGGATAGTGTCGAATGCTTTGCACAAGTACAGTAGATGACGTCAGTTGCTCTTCCCTAAATATGTCAGGCATGATTTTCATTTGATGAAGCCATGTGGGCTGTCACCAATCACCTCCTTATTTTCTGCTTCATCAGAATCTCCAGGAGGATCTGCTCCATGATCTTGCCAGGCACAGAAGTGAAACTGAGGCCTTCCTTTTTTCCATTCTTAAAAGATGGGGGTTATATTTTCCCTTTTCCAGTTACTGGGAACTTCACCAGAGTTCTCAAACATGACAGATAGTGGCTTAGCAACTATGTCTGACAGTTCCCTCAGGACCCAAGGATGTATTTCATCAGGAACCATGGACTTGTGCACGTTTAGGATCCTTGGGTGGTCTCGCACCTTATCTTCTCCTACAGTGGGCAGTTCTTCATTCTCCCATTCCCTGCTTTTGTCTTCAGTGATTTGGGCAGTGTGGCTCAAGCCCTTGTCAGTGAAGACTGAGACAAAAAGTCATTGAGTACCTCAGCCTTCTCCATATTCTGGGTAACAAGGTCTGCTCTTTCCTTCTTGAGAGGGCCTACATTTTCTCTAGTCTTCCTTTTATCCCCAATGTACCTATAGCAGCCTTTCTTGCTGCCCTTTACGTCCCTGGCCAGATTTAATTCTGTAAGGGCTTTAGCTTTCCTAACCTGATCCCTAGCTGCTCAAATAATTTCTCTGTATTCCTTCCAGGCTACCATCCTTGCTTCCACCCTCTATAGGCTTGTTATTTGAGTTTAAGTTTATCCAGGAGTTCCTTGTTCATCCATGCATTTCTCATCCATCCATTCCTTACTTTTCTTCTCAATAGCACCACTTGTTTTCATAACTTCAGATCTCTTCTGTCCAATTTGTACTTTAAACTTGCAACATTCTCTTTCTCAGTTTAACTCCTAATTTATGATCATTATGTTTTGTTTATTTATTCTATGTTTGCAAGGCAATTCATATTATTATCATATTAACACTTGTAGTTTAGAAATAAGAAAAAATTGATTACTTCTAAATATAACACAATTTCTCTCCACAAGAATGTTTCAGCACTCATCTTAAGGACACAACTTGAACTTTTCTTTTACAAAGACAATATGGCTCAGTAAAGGAACATAATTATAATAAGAAAATTATATACAATGAATAAACCATAGTTCAAAAACACAAGGTAAGATTACAGATCAAACTACTGTGAAAATAACATAAACAACATATTAAATAATCATAATAAATGTTAATCAGCTAACTCACTTTTATCACAAATTTAGAATAGGCAATTCAGGACTGTTATGGATATTGGTTTCTTTTTTCTTTTTAAGCAATCAGAAGTAGCCAAGTGAAGTCACCTGTTAACCTTCCAAATGTTTACTATAAACATGAAAAAAAAATTGTTTTATAAGTGTCTATCATCTTTATAACAAAGAACTAAAATAGTAAACAAACTTTGGGAAAATATCCAAATTATTTTAGGACATTTGGTTTATCAGATACAGTTGTGATTCTGAAAATAAATGGGTCTAAGTAAAGGAAGAGTTATCTTAATCCTAAAGCTACAGCTTTATAAATGCATACGTATTTTACACACATATACAGAAATAATTTCAGCAATCGGATCCAAAGTGTGGGTAAGATAACCAGTATTTACTCATAATCATGTGGTACAAGTAAAAATACTCAGAAAAAAAAAAGTTATAGTATGTTTTATGTTTTGTATTTTATTTTCCACGTTAACAGTCTAGTATTTAGTCCACTAAAACAATTAGCACTAGGATTCTGACAAAGTCAAAAGTACTACTATCTTTAAATGAAAAATAAAATTTTTTTAAAAATCCTCCATGACTCTGAAGAAACCTTTGTTGAGCACATACTAAAAATTAAGTACTTTTTTTCCCAACATAATGAGCCTTTGATCATTTGTTTCTGGTAGGCAGAACTGTAATGCTTACTCTACAGCACATACTGTAGTGGAACAGATGCAAAGACATGCCCACATCACATAACTAGAAGTGATGAATTTGATATAATCCTGTTTGCCCTTCCTTTCATTGCTTTTTCTTCTGAACCATCACAGATAATCTTTTATTCTGTCCTTAATTTTCTGATGACACTCCATAACTAGGTTTATGAATCTTTGATTCATGCAATCCTTCATCTTTCTAATGTGGCTGGGGGAGCCACCATTTTTTACAGGAATCATAAGCTAACAAATCACGCCCAGAAGTCATATGGATCTTTAATTATTGTGCGATTAACACTGAAAATTAGTTGGCTTTAATAAAATCTTTTGAGCAAATATAATTCCTGAATCCTTTTAAAACACAATAAATCAATGTTGTTTAGAATTTCATCAAGGCTGAAACATCTGGGCAAGTGTCATTCACCTTGGTATTGGTGTGTTGTATATCCCACTATTTAATTGAATGGAAAGTTTAAAAGTTGTTAAACTGAATGAGGAAGCAAAGGCCTGGAAAAAATAAGGAAGCAATAACAAAGTGTCCATTATTTGATAGGAAATGCACACATTAATGTTTTCAGCATACTGACAAATGTGTCAATAGCAAAATACTTTATAACCTGAATAAGTTCACTAAAATAGAATTCCTAAATTATGTATTTTAATCTTAGTAAGAATTATTTTAACCACTTTTTTTTATTATGCCTTTTAGTTTATACTTCTCATGTAAATACCAACATGTGCATTAGATGTCAAAGTTTCACATCCTTGAAGACCTAGTCAGTAAACTGAACTGAAATGTTCTGAACAGCTATCCAGCTGACCAAAGTGTCTGCTTAAGAATGAGAAAAATTGGTCCAAATTCCATGAAATATTTTGTCTCTTCATGGGGACACAAACACATTCCGCATATGTTGATAACTACAGGCAGACTCCCAAATTTAGAGGTTAATTTAGAGATGAATCCCACCAGCATGAATACAAGATTCCTCCTTCAGAACTCTTACCAAGGATATAATTTACCTTGACTTTAGCAAAACTTTCAATGCTCCCTCTCACAACATCTGTGTTAAGTCATTATGTTCTACACAGATGTACAGCTAGATGAACAAAAACTAATAGGGTAGTGGGTCATCCTCTAACTGGAGGCCAGTAACGGGTTTAGTGCCACAGGGGACTGTAGTGGGACCTCTCCTCTTTAATATTTTAACAGACAAACCAGAAAAGGCAACATTGTGCACTCTCATCAAGTTTCTAGATGACACCAAACTGGGGGACAAGTCCACAGAATCAGAGCAGGGCTGCTACTCAGTGGGATCTAGACATGCTGAAGGATGATATCCTACAAGGATAAAGACGCAGGAAGGAAGAACGCCTTGCACTGATAGAGGCTGGGGATGGGCTGCATGAGGAGCAGCACTGCTGGAAATGACCTGCAGCTTTTGGTAAGTTGAACATGAGCCAGCTCTGTGACCACATAGCAAAAAAGGCCAACAGCATCCTGGGCTGTATTCACAGGAGCACAGGTAGCAGTAGACTGAGGGAAATTATTATCCCCCTTTACTCAGCACTCATGAGATCACAGAATCACAGAATCACAGAATCACAGTATCACAGAATGTTAGGGATTGGAAGGGACCTCCAAAGATCATCTAGTCCAATCCCCCTGCCGGAGCAGGAACACCTAGATCAGATCGCACAGGAACGCATCCAGGCGGGCTTTGAATGTCTCCAGAGAAGGAGACTCCACAACCTCTCTGGGCAGCCTGTTCCAGTGCTCCGTCACCCTCACTGTGAAGAAGTTTTTTCTCATATTCAAGTGGAACCTCCTATGTTCCAGCTTGAGCCCATTGCCCCTTGTCCTATCACTGGATGTCACAGAGAAGAGCCTGGCTCCATCCTCCTGACACTCACCCTTCACATATTTATAAACATTGATTAGGTCACCCCTCAGTCTCCTCTTTTCCAGACTAAAGAGACCCAGCTCTCTCAGCCTTTCCTCATAAGGGAGATGCTCCATTCCCTTAATCAACCTCATGGCTCTGCGCTGGACTCTCTCCAGCAGTTCCCTGTCCTTCCTGAACTGAGGGGCCCAGAACTGGACACAATATTCCAGATGCAGTCTCACCAGGGCAGAGTAGAGGGGGAGGAGAACCTCTCTTGACCTACTGACCACCCCCCTTCTGATACACCCCAGGATGCCATTGGCCTTCTTGGCCACGAGGGCACAGTGCTGGCTCATGGTCATCCTGAGATCACTTCTGTGTCCAGTTCTGGGCTCCCCAGCAGAAAAAAAAATACAAAGATAAACTGGAACAAGTTCATCAGAGGGTTATTGTCAGGGGACCTGGAGCTCTTGCCCTGTGAGGAGAGGCTGACAGACCCAGGCTTGTCATGCCTGGAGAAGAGGTGGCTTTGGAGGCAACTCACAGCAGCCTTCCAGTAACTACAGGGACGTTATTAAGATGGAGTCAAGTTTTCTGCAATAGTGCGTGGCGAAAGGATGAAAGGCAACAGACGTTACTTGAAACAAGACAGTTTCAGAATGGAGACTCTTCAGGAGGAGAATCAAGCACTGGAAGAGGTTTTATTAGGCTGGGCAAAGCCCTGAACAACTTGTTCTGACCTCATAGCTGAGCCCGTTTGGAGCAGCCCAGTTTGGACCAGAGACCTCCTGAGGTTCCTTCCAAGTTGAATTATCCTATGGTCCCATCATTCAATAATTCTGTATCATTCAATTTTGTTAAAAACATGGTCTTCTTGTGGTTGTCAGATATACTAGCATAAAGAGTTCACATTTGTCAGCACACATTGCCGTTCTTTTCTGTGCTTAAGATAAGAAAAAACCATAGCACCATGTGGTTTCCACTAGGAAGTGCTGACTTTTTAATTGAGCAAAACAAGGATGACTGGTACAGTACAGATTCCTGTCACATTTACAAGGATTCCCTGTACAGCAGGCTGTTCTCAGGTACTTGCTGTTTGTAAATGTAAAACACAGTTATTCGAGTGTCTGTTTAAATTAAGCCCATATGCTGAGATATCAGCTCCCTGTGGTCCAGAATGTATGGATACCTACTGTCATTCCCAACACTGGCAGACATTCCACATGTAATGTAATTGAATGTAAATGTCTAGCCCTAAATAAAGATGGTTCATGGGCTGCAACCAAGTAAAAGTTACAGTATTACTTAATCCATTCTGTGTGGTATGAGGACCCCAAAATCGCTTCCATTACCTGGAGTCTCTCAGTATACAGAAATTACTGTTCTGGAAACAGGTGATATTAAATAATTTTGATTATACTAGAACCAACATCTACATCATAAATTTTCCTGAATTTTTCTGCCAGTTATAAAAGATTCTGGATAGCAAGCAGGCGAACTAACAAAGAGATACAAGAATGCTGATTTCATCTTATGAAACTTTCTCATCATAAAAATGTACTCCTCTGCATGCACAGGTTTTCAGAAAAGTCACACAGTTGAAGGAAAAAACTAGAAGCACAACAAAAAGCTACCCAGCTGTTTTCATCCTTCCACAGCTCCCTTAGATGATTAGCCAGAAAATATTATTTTACTACCAAATGAGGTTATAGTTGTTTCTAGTATCAGAAAACGCTAATTGCAATGAGTCTAGGACTACCAAATCCGGTCTCAAATGTAATCATACACTACAGGCAAAAAGTCCATAGGAACAAATGGCTGCATATGCCATTAGGTGAAAACATGCATATCCTTAACAGAAGGAAGTAAATCTGGTAGCCTGTATGTACAACATGGCATAGCATTTTGAAAAAAAATACTTGCCCAGGAAGCTTCAATTACTTTTCAGGACAAATTTATTTCAGGTGGATTATAGCTTTACAAGAAATTATATGAAATATTTTTGTTGAGATGAGGGTACCCTACAATCAGACAGTATATAATGCACAACTACTATGATGCAGGCTACTGAGCAACCTCCTCTGAATCATGTAACATGCTCAAAATTCCTGAGTATAAGTGATGCAAATCTGACATTTTCAAAGTACTGTTATGAAAAGCTATGTACCCAGTGTAGCAGGCCTTCTTTTTTCTTCTTTATTTTTTTCCTCAAAAGAAATACCAATCCTTTCACTACCTGTCACTTCCATAAAAGGACTATAATGCACTCATTGACAGAAATTTTGTGAGAAAATTTTAAAAACAACTGCTACCTCTATATGTTGCTATACATGCTATATATAGCCTACACAAGAGCGATTTGCTTTTCCTACTTCACCTAGTTAAAGCTTAAAATACGAAGATGTGAAGGAAACATTTAACTACTGAACAGTAGTGATACATTTACTTACTTTTCTACATATTTTTACTTACCTAGTTAAAGAATAATAGGAAATTGAAAATGGAATAATTTAAGTTGCATTGAAGGGAGATAAATAGCCTGAGAAGACATATTTGCAAAGATATTAATTGTTATGACAAGAGGAAGATCCGCCTACCTAACAGTAGACATCTACTCAACAGCACAACCTCAGGCACTATTAACTTCTGTTTGACTTTTGCACAGATTTTTGACAGTTGTCTCCCTAGCACCATTTGGTGTCTGCCCATTTGTAACTTGTTAGAATGCACCAAACAAAAACCAAATTCACCTCATGGCCTCATGGGCCAGAAAAATTTACAGCAGGCATCTCCACAAAGGCTCAGAAGAATATAAGCAGGCTGGAATGAGCGTACAATATGTTTATGATTTTCACCAACCTGTGTCAGTGAAACATTGAACAAACACATATTTGCCCATGTCTCATGCATTCCCTCTGTTGGAATATGCAGGATGGTAGTAGGAGCATGGATGTTCATGTTAGCTGGATTTTACATGTGGAATACTTCCTTCCTAAATCCAAATTTTGCTTAGAAGACATGCTAACTACATTTCAGCTAAATGACCTTTTAGCCACTTTCAGCTTATATGGCATATGAAAAAAAAAATCACATAATATACACTTTTCCAATAAAAACATATTGAAAAGATATTCAGTATAGCCTTAAGAACTGGAATACTATTTTTTTTTTTACAATGAATAGCTGTCGACAGCAATATCAGGGCACAGCTGTGCAGAAAATGATTCAACCTCCATATGCTGCCACTGTGTATACTATACTGTAATTCATAAATATGAAGAGTGAAAGTATCATTATTCAATGTCCCTGAAGAAAATGAGAACCTATGGTTTTTTAGTATTCATCCATTTTGCAGAATGGTTTAATTTAATTTTAATGTATGCATTATTTTGTCTTAGGGGAAAAAAACAAAACTTGAAATGTAAAATAATAAAATATGGAATCAATATGCCATAAACTGTTCTGATACCACTTTCAATTTGTTTTAGTGCAATTAAAATAAGATACTTTAAAAATATTTTTACAGACATGCACCTGTTATACTTTACTATTACTACAGAATATACCACCATTTGATAGTTTCATCAAAAAATCCTAGATGGTAGTCTATCGGAATTATGTTAAATAAGATATGGCCACTGTCTTAATTAGTCTGCAAGATTAAAACCAAATGCATCTGGGATAAAAACTGAAGTCTAAACATGTCATATAGATCATGTGAACATAGAAGTCAAAAGGTCATTATTTTTTCTGAAAATTACACATTCTTATGCAAAATCTGATAGTCTTTATTGATGGACAATGTCATAAAGCCATCACTGTGTTTATAGACATTTAATTGAAGACAGCATAAAACGATAAACTAAGAAACATGCATGGTTGACTCCTCCAATTCAAACCATAAATCATACTGATGTTCAGACAAGTCGCCCAGACACAAATTCTGATGATAGATGAACCATTTAACTTTGATTTTTGAAAGCAATGAGCTCGCTAGCAATACCTCACACTGACTAATACCACATATGGTCATATAAGAACTCATCAAAAATCCATTTTTCCCTTGTGTGGATGCTAAA
Organism: Pterocles orientalis; assembly: GCA_011057875.1. Lineage (NCBI taxonomy): Eukaryota > Metazoa > Chordata > Aves > Pterocliformes > Pteroclidae > Pterocles > Pterocles orientalis. The sequence goes on from WKFP01015076.1 coordinate 756,622, forward strand.
ATTATCTTCTAAATGATCATTATTAAAAGTGTGCAGTGTGTAACATCCTTGTAATGTGCATAGCTGGATTCAAAGTCTGCTTGCTTCAGTAAGCAATGATTTTATTGCTGTTTCTAATCTTAAATAAAGGTTCTTAAAATATAAATAAAAGAGATGAGACCATATGTAATATTAATTCATAAAAAACATTATAGAAAGGCTAACAAAACAAATGAAGGGAAAGAAAGTTGTTTTTAAAGTTCTTTAGCATAAGGTAATTTCTCTAGATCATAAAACATACTGTGAAGCACACCTTTATGACAAAATCTGAATCAAAGTATTCCCTTCAAAAATTACAGTCAGCATCCCACAGTGTATCTTTTGGGACTGTTGAATATTACATACTGGTGTTACAGTAGTAGAATCCAAAACAGTAAATGAACAAATACATAAATAAAGTAGCAATAGATTATATTCACGTGTTTGATACAATTAAGTCATTAGCAGATTTGCATTATAATGTTAGAATTTGCACAGGTTTGTGAACTAGGAGACAACTGGCTATATCTATGTAAGAATACAAACATACAAATTTTTTATACCTATTGAATCTAGTAAATCTCTTTTTTAAACTGCAGATATTAAATTGTCACTAACTGGAGTATACCTGGGTAAATTAAAATGTGTTAACATCAGCCATATGTCAGATTCATTATTTCTTTTCTTAAATTGTATTACTTCATTAGAAATATTTAAGAATATTGTGCTTCAGCCCTTCAATAAAAAGTCAACAAATTAAAGAATCAGGCCTAACTCTGAGTTTTTGAACAAGTTAATACAGATATTTTTCCACTATTTTCCTCTGCTATTCAAGGTAAGAGTCTCCAGTCACTGGCTGAGTTTTATACCAACATTAATACCTAATAAAATACGCTAATGATATAGATTTTTGTGCGATTAGAATACATCAGAAGGAAATTTTCAACAGAACTGAAAAAGCTTAAAATATTGGTTATCAATTATTTGCAATGAAGGGAAAAAACCCTGAATTCTTATTCAATAATTACTTTCCTAAACTTTCAATACTATCAAATTATTTTGATTTGTGTCTAACTATATGAATGCTTCAATATGACATAAATCTTATGAAAATTTGGATTTTTTTGCCATATTACTGCTCCTACTAGTGGCTTCCTGCATCTAGGAAAAGCAGTTGAATGTTTTCAGAGTGTTTGAAATTAAATTTGAACACGTAATATCGTTAGGGGGAGAGGGTTGGGAAATCGGCATTTTTTGTTATAAGCAGACTTGCTACACAGCTGATATTACACAGTGTTAATGAATGAACAAGATTTATGAGCAAAACTCATCTATTTCATTCCCCCTTTTCACAATACCAAGACTCCCATCATTAAAGTGTTCGGGTATTTTTTAATTTGACACTTTAATTTGGAGCTTTGTATTTAAACAAAATCAGCATTAATAAATACATACATAATAAGAACTTTGTCGTCATCTTACGTATATGCAAATATACAATACAGCCACTGAAATCACTCAGCCTATACCAGCAGATGGGAAACTGGACAGTAGGAATAAAATTTCCTTCTTCTATTAAAAAAAAAATAAATTATAAGAAGCATTCACTAACCACCACCACAAAGGGGGCAAACAACCAGCTGATATTGCAGCATTCATTCAGACAATGCTCACACACATTGTCTTACCTCAGCTCTTGCCAAATCAAGTTCCTGCATGGCCATGACAAGATCAGCATGCACCTCCTCCGGTTCCTTTTTGGTATCATCCAACTGTAATAAATGAAAGAGCAGTGATATTTAGATGGATGAGTTGTGCGCCAGGAAGAGAAAACTACCAAACAAGGACCTAAAGCGATCCCCTGTCTTCACATGCTTGATTTCATTCCTTAATTAGAGCCATTAATCAATAGGTATGAGATATGAGGCTTTAGAAGGGCTTGGTGACACGACACCTTGCCACCTGTCAAAATTACAGCTTTCTGTTCATGCACCATCCCTCAAATAGTTATTTTCTGCAAGCCTGGCTGCATCCCACAATTCATTATTTACCGTATAGTTCTATCCCTGTGCAATGTCAGAAGATAACCCTTTGATGATAAGGAATGGTTTACATAAAATGGTTAAAACTCACAAAGTACTTCAATACTTCTACAGCAGTTAAAGCTTAAAAAAATGTAAGGCTCTTGTACTATGACTATACCAGCAAAGAAATCTTGTATGTAAAATATTCTCTTTGCATTTTCATTTTTTAAAAAGTAGTGCTTCTCCATTATGAAAGAGAAGTTTAGTATTAAAAGAAGATTTAGAGTTAGTTACTGTGAACATCTCCTATACTATATTTATCCAAACATCTAGATACATTAATACTGTTGCACAAGTTTCATCCAGCCACCAACATCGATACACACATACGCATTACAGTAAACAAATCTAGCGTACTAATATAAGAAATTTCAAACCACACTAAATCATATCAGTGAAGAGAAAAATAGCAAGCATGCATGTGCTGTGAATAAATTTCAGAGCAGTAACACTTAGATGTAGATTTGCTGTATCATACACATGTAAAGGCAAAGTGCTGCTTGCAGGTGCTTGAGTATCTGGGGATTAAAAGCAGAACTGCTTCACAGAAACTTTCCCTGTACTCTTCTGCTGACATGATTCAATCCTGGCCCACAGGGATCACCACCTATTCACCTGAAGTTAGGCTAAGATTAGCAACACATTTCACATAGGCCACCAATAACTGTCACATGGTAGCAACCTTCAGTCACAACTGACTGAGGTCAGACTGAAATTGGTCACTCAAAGGTTAAAGGTTCTGTATTCTATTACCAGTTGTAGCCATCCAGTCACCACGTCATAAATATTTAATATAATTACAGTTTGCTCCTCATAAACTTCATTCAGTCATGGATGCCACTGGTTTCCAATTTCTTTATGACAGAAATTGAAACTCAGCTGAAACTGAACCTAAAGTCTTCCTTTCCTTGTCTTTAGATTAATTCAAACTGTAATTAACCCTAATTTGAAAATGCATATACAGAAGAAGAAAATGCTCCTGTAAAATGGAAAAGGGTCTATTTCACATTCTGGACAATGTCAAATGTCTGTCTCTGTTTAATTTCTTCCTACAAATTCCCTGAAGTGACACACTGAATTATAAAGTAAATCTTCTGTGCTGTAAATAAGAACCTGGTCCTGGCTGGAGGAGGGAGAATTAAGAAGGTATTTCACACGTTAGTGATGACAACATATAATTGACTTGTTGCTCTGTTTTGTTATGCTACTCAGTGGTTACGCTGTCATCAATGACTTATGAAATTAACTCACTCTTTCTGCATGTATGTCCTCTTTGAATGCCTTGGGTAAAGTGGCTTACACCACCCTGGAAATATTCGACAAGTATGCTGTCATCACTTGAGAAATATGGCGAAACTAAACAACATAAATGTGGGAAATGTGGTGGTTCTTTTGTATTATCCAGTGCAATTTTTAGAAAGACTTTCATTCTTCACAGGATTACATCACAAAATTAAATATGCATTTAATAACAATAATGAAGACCTTAAGTCTTCACACTCCAGATGTGTAACTTTTGGACTTCATTTCACAGGAGAAGATTCTTTGGGATGAGACTTTATATCAATGTCCTTATGCAAATACACATGCATCTTGCTATTACTACGGACTAACAATGGCCAAAACATAGTTGAAGTTGAAGATGGACTCTTGTTAGATATTTGAGTATATAAATGTAAAAGTCAAGCAGATGGTGAAAACAGGGTGTTAGAATCAATTTAACAAAACTGAATAACTGCACAAGTTACAACAAACTAATACTGGAAAACAAGGACAAAGAAATTAGTTATGAGTAGCTGCAATTCTCCAAGTGAAAGAGCATACACACATTCACAAATATGTCCTGTCACTAGAGATCTGAGAAGGTTTTCCTTTGCAGTGCTTGCAGAAGTTAACATTCAAAGCCATGATCTTCTGTTTAGTACGAAGAAACAGAGTACAGAATGCATTTGGCATTGTTTCAGTTTTGCTTCAACCACAGAACTAAAACCCTAGAAACACTGGAAGACTTTGAAGGAGAACTGAAAGCAGACTACAGCTGCAATTACAGGGTGTTAGGCTATGTCTGCCATAGCACATAGGAGAGCAGTCAGATTCCTTTTTTGTCTTAACCAGAATATCTGATCATGGTGGAAATAATAGAAATATATACACCAATATGATGATGGAATAAGAAATGTCTTCCCAAAAGAGCCTGTATGCTCACACAAATGGGAGCACAAGAACTGATGCCTTTTCTTCATAGTGGGAAGCAACTAGATCTACATGAGCTTGGTCTTACACGTTAAGATAACCAAGAAGACTATGGAGCAAATCTCCCATTGTCAGTTTGCTAGAGAACTCTACGTCTGTAGTGATCTTGTAGAGGGTTTTTGAGTTAGCTGTCATTGACTGCATGTGCCAATTTTGGATATGAAATAGGAATGCTCTACCTGAACTGCAAAGGTGGGGCTCTCGCATACTGAAATGCAATTTCTATTTCTCTTGAATCCAAGGCCCATATGCAACAGACATGCCCAAACAACCTTGCCATTCCACTACTGACACACTTGACATCATTGTTCTAGGAAGCCAGGGTAGGTGGAGGGGCATTTCTTGCGAACATCAAGTTGATTTCATCGCCACAGCTGAGGAACCCAACAGTGTGAAAAACAGTGACCTGTGACTTGATGAGAAAGTATACTGAGTGTAATCACACTTGGAAACAACCAAAGCGAAGATAAGCATGAAATGTTAGGTATATAGAAACTATTGGTCCTAAGAGGGCCAGGTGTTATTTTACTGGGGTGGTTAGACAACAAATAAACCAAAGTCTGCCAGAATCTATGAAAGTTCTCATCACTAAGAACTATCCTACAAACCTCCGTAGTCTATGAGACACAGAGACGTGTCAACAGAATCTGTTTTTCTCAGAGACTGATAATTTCTTCTGAAAATAAATAAATTAGTGGGAAAAAATTATACAAAGACCATGTAAAAGCTTGAAATGTTAATGATCCCATCAGAAATCAAGACAGAAATAACAATGCTGAGGTGATCTTCTCTCTATGTAATATATATGTGCCCCCTGGAAATCTCAAATTATAGACTGGACCTTCCTGAAGATCTCAGAAAGTTGCCATAATGGCTCATTTTGAAGCCCAGGACAACCGGACAGCTCCTCTTTCTAAAATAAAAATAATAAAAAAACCCCCAGCACTTAAAGAAGTGTATCTTATAGAAACCTGTATTCCACATTATATACCCTTTTGTTGAGCAAGAGCAAAGAATGAGATTATCCTTTATACATTCTCTAAAAATGCCAAAGTTCTACAAGCTGACACGATAGGGCACATTCCCACCTATGCTCTGATCGCACAGGGCTCTGGATAGTGGAGGGATTCACACTGTTTATATGTACATATATGTATATATTTTCCACTAATAGGCTTTCATCCTGATCAGCCAGACAGGGAAACAGGATAATGCATTTGGTGCTATTTGTGTTTGTATGAGTGCTGTGTCTTCTGCCTGTATAGATCCATGTATCCGGCCACTTATCTGCATTGTGTGTATGTGTGCTTGTGTCTGTCTCGAAAATATGTGCTTAGTCTTGCCGCTGGCTCAGCCTGGAGTGACCTGCTGCCGCAGTTTCACCTCTGTTGAGTGAATCAGTGTATGCAAAAGTTTCTTTGCCTACAAGAAAACCCAAGCGGTTTACAAAACACATAAATTTACCAATCAGAAAAAACTTCTTCAAGGGATTATTTATTGAAATACATCTGAGGACAGCTAATTAAAATCTTTATGAATCAAAATTATTACTTTTCTACAGAAGTATAACAGCCTAAAACAACACACCACTGAGAAAAATCAACAGTGATCTGCTGTATGACCTTGTAAGAAAAATCAAGGACTGGTGGATGCCACAATGAGGCAATTTCCATTCTGTTCTTTTTCATGTTTTTCAAGGACTCTGCAATTAGTCAGAAAAAAGATAAAGACATCTAACTTTCCTATATTCCAAATCCACAAGGAGTGTTTCCAGAATATTGGTATAAAGGGATTATATTTGCCATTGAGGCAGTTTTGTTGCTGTTCTGCTGCTAAGTAAAAGAAATGTTAAAGAAAAAAATGTGAAAGAAAAAGAAAAACTTTAGAAATATAGGCTCCTTTTTCATCCTAGCTACTAACTTAGCTGTCTGAAACTAAGCCAGACCTCCATCATTCTGTTCTTCCTTCTAAAGTGAACTGCCCAAAAAGAGTAAATTGAAAAGTCCAGCAGCAGGCATTGTATTAGAGAGGTATGGGCATCTCTGATATCATTCTTCACATTCATCCATTTTGTCTGCAATACATAATAGCCATGACATTTATGATGAAAGGTTTTAAATGGGTTTAGGACTAAGGATGAAAAAAAGGGAGGAGAAAGACTATATAAAAGCTAGGAATTATAGCTGCAATCTGCTTCTTGATGAGCAGACAGAAAAGCAAAAATATTTATATTCATATCTTGACCTTGACTGATAATCTGTCAAGTCCATCACATGGAACAAGCACAGTTGGTAACATGCTTTGCAGTCCTAATTCCCTCAACAATCAAAATTATTTGCTTTGTTTTCTTCTCATGAAAGTGTAAGGGCATGCAATTTTGTCCTGGCAGGGAGATGGGATACTGCTAAGAAATGCATATGGAGATAGACTTGTATTAACAACATCACCTAGAGCTTGGCAATGACCCTCTCAGCTCCAAAATAGAGAAGTGGCCATTTTCTCCACACAAATACATAGGGAACATTTGTCCTGTATACAGTTTACTACAGCCACTCTATCTTTGCTTCCCCATTTATAACAAGGATAAGTAAAAGAATTTTTAAAAAAATGACAGTTTCCTGTTTTAAGATGAGAACATAAAAGTCTCACTTGACTGACTATATCACAATATATTAATTCCTTTTCCAGCAAATTCATATTTCATAGCCAAATTACAAAGTTCTGCAATACTAAAGGAAAATAACAAATTGTTTTTTAAGATGGAGAAAATAATAATCCACAAAGTATGCACCATTCAGGTTCCTGTATTCTTACACATAATAATGTATCTTGAATTATGGTACATATAGGACATTACATCTGCATTTCATAGAGCAACTGAATGTATAAAACATTTGAGAGTTCTTGCATCACACTTTGAAAGGATTCTTTTCTAGCTTTCAGTTGCCACTACTCAGACCACACACAAAAAAATGACCAGAGGAAAGAACACCACTTAGTAAACTGACAGGATATTGAAAGGAAGAACAATTCATGACACTAAACTCTCACTTATAAGACAGACAGTTGACTCACCTGTCTACTTATCTACTCACTTGTCTACCTGTCACCACCAGTTGACTCAACTGTATTATTTTTTTCTGTTAGCCTGATCTATCGTATGCTTAAGAATAGAAAACAAAGCTTTTGGTTCCAGTTAAATATTTTAGGTGACCATAATATAAAACAAGCTTGCCTGACAAAAGCAAAACAGTGGCTGTTATCACTTCTTGTTTATACAGCAGCACATAGGAGAAACTTAAAGTAAATGGTTGCTATCAGTTCCAAATGAAAACATAAGCAGGGCATACTGTTGAAAGTGCTGCCATTCACAGTGCTAGTTTGCACCAAGGTTCAGTCAAGCCATTCCATTTCTGTAAACATGTATCAAGAGCCCTTCCAGAAGGCAAGTGGTCACTCTAGATGCTTATTGTGAGTAGCTGTGGATCTCACATTGCAACACTGTAGAAATGTTCCAAGTAGAACAACAAAAGAAAAAAAAAAATCACCAGCTACGAAAGAGTGTAAGTTTTTAAGTGACATTTATACCAGCTGAAAACGAAAGTGAATTACACAGAATCACAGAATCACAGAATGTCAGGGATTAGAAAGGACCTCAAAGATCATCTAGTCCAATCCCCCTGCCGGAGCAGGAACACCTAGATCAGATCACACAGGAACGCATCCAGGCGTTAATTTACGTCCTCTATAGCAAGTGAAAACTCAGAGACATTATGGTCTAGTTTATACTGCATATACATCTTATGTAGACAAAACCCACCTCAGGCTGAGAAACTGCCCTGAAGACATATGTGTGTGCACTCAGGTAAGCTCCTTTTCCCTATTTCCTCAGAGAAGCAGCTACACAGAAGGTGATAACCCTGGATGGTGCCATCCATGCTTACTACATGCACAGGAGACAAGTGTCCATCGATTTAATAATCCAAGTCACTGTAGAATTTATTAATTAAAATTATATTTTTCATAATTTTCTAGTTTCTGTTGGTATTGTTACCTAATTAAAAATTATTAGGTATATTCAATAGTGTTTGGAATATCTGATCCATCTATCCAGTTTCCAGACTGCAACAAGTAGATGTTTTCATTCTTTTGAAACAAAACAAAATTACTACCTTGCAGTGAAGCCTCTGTGCCTTAACCAAATGCATCATGAGTAGCAGTAGAGCATACTATATTACTCATTATTTAGACAATCTGCCAACTAGTTTATCATGAAATGGTGGAGGTCTTGCAGGGTGAGATTGTCAAAGACTGTAAACAGAACTGTACACAACTCCAGTGACATACCTCTAGTCATTACTTACAGCAAAGGCATTACCAGCTCATTTCACAGAGGAAAGGGAATCTATACCAACACTATTCTGTAAAATAGTCCCAGTTTGATAGTTTTAATTATATTTTTAATTTTATTTATTCTGATACAGATTCTGGTATAAATAAAGTGCCAGTTATGGTTCTAAATATTCTGCAATAAAAGTCTAGTCCTTAAACTGTTATCTTTGTAGACCTACTTTTAACTATGTTTGAATTTAAATAGAGAGAAAGATGCAATTCCCACATACTGACACATTTTTTGTGCTTCAAAAGTAAACAAATTCTACACGTGGGTATATTAATTTTACTCAGTATAAATATGACCTACACAACGACATATCTTCCTTTATAATAATTCTAGCTGTTAGTTCACAAAAGTCATACCATATTTTTACAGTGAACTAATCAGGAAAATGTGGTTGTTTAACTTAGAGCTTTTTCCTCACCATGTGTGAATATACTTCAGTGTAATTAATGTGTTTTCCACAGTCAAAAATAAATAAAACCAAAATTTATTTGGGCTTCATACACAGCATCCTTTTCAAAATACTTTGTATGTTGCTTTTGATAGTTTTGTTATAAGATCTGAGCTGTATTAATGCTTTGACGTACCTTCTTTTCAGGTTCTGTGAAATCAGATTTAAGAGCATCAAAGGCATCATGCCAGAGAGCTTCTTCAGCTGTAGGCACATTCTGATTGTCCACTGACAGCTGCCTGTGCTGCTGAACAATTGTCTTTTGGTTTTCCAGCTGTGTATTTAAATCAACAGAAAGGACAGAGATAAGAATAAGTAATGATCTAAATAGCTACAAAGAAGTTAACGTTTCTGTCATTCTATATTGTTCCTTACTACTCAATACATATTTATTTCTACCAAGGTATCTTATTTTTCCATTCACTTATACATTGTAGGCACCAGAGAATTCTTTTTGTAGTGAGCTTTTAAATAAATCTTCAATAAGCATTTCTTGATGTATTACAAAAATCTAAGTTGGTCAGACTTATTATCTCATCATTTCACAGTATTCTTATGTATAGCTGTGATGGGTTGGCCCTTGGCTGGGGGCCAAACCACACACACCCGCTCACACAGTCCCTGCCCCCACCCAATGATAGGGGAGAGAATTAAAGAGGTAAATGGCAAAGAGGACCCGTGGGTTGAGATGAGGACAATTTAATAACTAAACTACAATAATATTAGAAATAATACTATATACAAAGATGCAATGTGATACACAGTGATATTACCCCTCCCCACCTGATGGCCAAAGGCCCAGCCCACTCCCAGCCAGTGGCCCCGAAGGAGGGAGAGAATAGGTGATACACAA
>WKFP01015076.1:766699-788968 GCA_011057875.1 Pterocles orientalis
GGGATGGAATAATTGGTCAGTCTGCTTCTCAATCTTTACCTAAAAGCAAATCCCAAGCTAGAAGCCAGACTGTCTCTTCCCCCCCAAAAGGCTGAATGTATGTCCTTGAGAACAAATAGCAACATCCTAGCAATAACTATAAACGTTCTTCTCTTATCAATTCTCTCCTAAGCAGGAATCCAAAACATAGCTTCTTCCTAGCTATTTATGAAGAGAAGGGAAAAGGAAAAAAAAAATTAACTCTGCTCTGCTTAACCCACGACAATAGCTTGTCCCAAAGGTGTTGCCAAAATATATCTATAATCTACCATGTTTCGATTTTCCATGAGTGAAAGACAGACTTTCTAGAATACGCTTTCTTAACATGAACCATAGAATCATAGAATGGTTTGGGTTGGAAAGGACCTTAAAGATCATCAAGTTCCAACACCCCTGCAATGGGTAGGGACACCCTCCACTAGACCAGGTTGCTCAAAGCCTCATCCAGCCTGGCCTTGAACACCTCCAGGAATGGGGCATCCACAGCTTCCCTGGGCAACCTATTCCAGTGTCTCACCACCCTCACAGTGAAAAATTTCTTCCTAATGTCTAGTGTAAATTTACCCTCTTTTAGCTTATACCCGTTACCCCTTGTTCTCTCACTACACTCCCTGATAAAGAGTGCCTCCCCATCTCTCCTGTAGCCCCCTTCAGGTACTGGAAGGCTGCTATTAAGTCTCCTCGGAGCCTTCTTTTCTCCAGGCTGAACAATTTTGGATTTTCTTTGAGAATATTTTTCATTTTAGCATTTCCAACTTCTATGTCTTCATATTTGTTTTTTCAAATCCCTTTCTACTGTGCAACAAAAGAAACCATTCTGTGTGGCAATCTCCAGTCTGCAAAGGTCATTTATTATGAAGCTTACCCTATCCGCCTAATTTTATATTGCATAATAAATCTTCAGCTACCCCTATACGTGACAACTCTGAAGGTTCAGTCAGAGGTTGGATATATCAATGTTTAATGTATCTCTTAATAAAAAATTAGCACAAGCCTTCAATGAAAATAAATGTTCTTGGTTTTTGTGGTCTGGTTCACAGGACGATTAAAATGATTTTTATTACAGTGTTAGTATTCATACAGGCATAATAACAAAGTTAACTATTAGATTTAACATAGCAAAATAGGCACTGAAACATGTTTGCCATCACAAGGAAAATGTACTTAAACACTGGCAAGCTACGAAGTGCAATATAATTCATTACAAAGAAAGAAATGTCTATCTATATAAAACAATATCTAACTGCTATATAGCTCAGAAAAAATATTGCATTTTACGCTATATTATTCTAAAAAAGTATATATGGTCAACATGTTTTACATAAGACAGTGACCAAAGATGGACAATTATATACCTTAAATATTGTATTTGACAAATTACTAAACCCTTGCTGAATACACCTGTGTGTTTCATTTTCTTGTAAAGATTCTGTTGTAAGAGTCTCTGATTTAACAGTCAACATTCTATTTTCAAAATAAACGGAAACAAGAAAAAATAAAATAAGTAATTCTGGACTTCCTAGAACAAAATTGTTACTTTCCTGTCAGTCAGTCCAACATATATTGCTTAAGAAAGGATTCAGAGCCAAACATTTTAAAAGTACTCAACTGCTTCAGTTTTGGTTGAAAGTATTTCTGCTCTCATTTGGACACTTAAAAATGGATTTATATTAATGTAAGTATTCTAACTGAATCTACTATGCAGAGTGTTTACAAACGAACTTTTTTCTCTTGTACTTAAATGCAAGAGGATTTTGATAAAAAGAGATGACTCTTACTTTTAGTTATTTAAGACAATAGGACTTCTCATGGTTTCACTTCTGCTGCAGTGCATTTACTGTAAATTCCACCTGTCTGACAGATTCAGTCAGTCCATTTGTTGAAACAAGGGGTCACAGTTGCAGAACCAAATATTTCAAGAAACACCAAAGATATTAAAAGTGACAAAGAATGCAAAGAGCAAAAATAAGTGCATTCTGGTTGTAAAATAATATTTCAGAGACAACCCCCTGCCTAGTCCATGCACATTGGATGCAAATACATTCAGATAACTTCATAATTAAACTCAACAAATGAAAAAATGAACAACATATTTTAAAGTTTATCTTTGCCATCAAACTGATTAACTAACCCTCAACTTATTATTTTTTGAAATAATTTATGTTTGCTATTTTAAATTTAATTTTGCTCTCACTTTCAGAGAAGGAGTAGTGTCTGTGGAGGAGCTCTCAGAATATGGAGCAGAATATGCATGGCAGACTAGCTACGGCTACAATTGTATTTGTCTGTCATGGGAAGATGCTGGCATCCTGAGTGATCTAGGATAACACCTAAACACGACCCAGATGCTAGCTTCAAAAGGGCAATTTATCTTCAAAAATAACTGATGCACAATCTTAACTACTAAGCAGTATGCTTCATAATCAAGCTGTATGTAGCTAACATACACTTGAGAACCTAGTTTTGTATGTCTAAGCTTAAGAAATGCTGATGCTTTTCCAATTAAAATCTTGTACAAACAACTTCTAGGAAAATATGACATTACAGTTATCATTAACAAACACACTTCTGAAACTTAAACTTTGAACAGTATTACATTTTGTGGATTAAAAGGTACAATTCTCAACTCTGTTCATATTCTCTCAAATTAAATAAGAATGCAGTGCTTCAATATAATTTTCCCATAAAGAAAGTTTATTCTCAATGGAGTTGTCTAACAAAGGCTAATTTGACAGTTTTGATTGTTTTTCTCTAAGACATTAAACATGCTAAAAACCACAACTGAGCAAAAAGGAGTTTGTGAGTACCACGACCATTTTTAAAAAAAGAATTAACAGTCTAGTAAATGGCACATCAGTTAGCAACATTTTGCAACAGGCTTTGCTGGAAAACTTATATTAACTTTTTCTAAATAGGCATTGAAAAACCTCTGTAAAATCTAAAATACGAAGACAGAAATTTCTTTCTATCAAAAGATAGAAAAGATCTTCAAATAGAATATCAAAGATGGTAGTGAGACCTATCTTGCTAAAAAGTTCCAAGGTATATATAGTTTTAAACTTATCTGAAGCATAAATTCTGGTTTATCAAAATTTATAGATGTGAAAAAAGGAAATAATCAAAATCATCAGAATACTTAAATAATAAAAAGCCATTTATTAATGCCTGGGTATTGTCCCTGTTAGCTGAACTCAAGATCTCCAAATACAATGAGAGCAGCCGAAAGAGAAAAATCTGTATTCAGCCCAAAGTTCCTTTGATTCTAATACAAATCAAGAAATACCAGTAAAATAATTTATATTATCCAGACATGATACTATCCTCGGGTTAAAAAAAAAAAAGGGAAAAAAAACCCCAACAACAACAACAAAAAACCCTAGTGGTTTCACAAACAGAAAGAGTAATGAAGCCTAACTTACCATTAAGTTTCATCACTCATTACCTCCTTCATCTCTTTAATTCCACTGAGTTGGAAAGACTACAGCAAGGTCCAGTCTGTCACTACCCTGTGTTGGTGGGTGAGCCAGACAGGGGCTGCTACATGGATTACGTAATAGTGCAGTAAGAGGCAGAAGAATCTGATGGACTTCAGAAGTTCTCTTGTGCCATCCCCACAGAGACAAGGCTGCAGCTCCACATCCCTATGTCCAGCCAGCAGCAAGACAGAGCATGTATTCACAGTAGATGTGCAGACACACACACACAACATAAACAATATATACATGGCCAACCACACAGACTGCACAGTGAGGGGGGTCTCTACTGATACCACATCAACACAAATAGCTTTCATGAAAGCATGAACAGCACAGACAGTTCCACCTTCTCACTCCTTTCCATCTGACAGGACTGAAGTTTAACATGTACACATAACATAGGATTGTCCCACAGCTGGCCATTAGATTCTGGTCTCCTCCAGTTGCTTGGCCCCTAGACCCTCAGCTCTCTGACCTGTGATCCCATGCCAGAGGCTGCCACTCTGACCTCTCTCCCTACCCATCAGCTAGTCTGACTTATGTTTCGTAGCTTTCTTGCATGTGCTCCCAGACCCTGGTCTCTCAGTTTTTTGGTAGCCAGACCCATGGGTCCCTCAGAGCACAGTATCTCTGTCTGTCTAATGGCTGGCACCTAAGCCCTTATCCTACTCATCAGATAGTCCAGTTTGGGAGTTTGCTACTATTCACATGTATAGGCTTAGGACACAGAGCATGCCCATATACAAGGTAGTTAGAAATAGGATTTAATACAAATATAGAATATGCTGAGGTGATAAAGCACAGGGCTCAGACAGAAAAGTGTACGTGTTTCTTTCTCCTGTTTTCCCTCTACCGTGCCACACTTCTTCCTACCCAGTCCTCCTTGCTCCCTTCCTTTCCCCACAGTCATTCTTTCTCAACACATCCCATTGTAAATTCTACACAATCTCAAAATTATCTTTGTTGCCCTGGCATCTCACAGTTAGTCCCACACATCTTTACTGCGTGCCACTATAGGGAGGGGATCTTTGTTGAGTCAACTTGGTGAATGTCGCATCAAGGGTGATAGGGTAATTGTTCTCCTCTGGTGGTCTACGGAGCAGCCGATTCAGCGCACTCCATTAGGTGACAAAGGCTTCTCTGCTTTTCACATTGCTTCTCTGATCCTCACCAGGTCCCTGTGTTTAATTCACTTAGCTTTCCATCAGACAACTTAACAACTACCTTTCTTTCAAAGGGAGTCATATGCTGAGTTTCCACTCTGTAGCTGATAGTTTTTACAAACTTATAAAATTATCTTTGAGATTTGTATTTCACTTTTGAATTTGAAACCACTAGAGGAGGGACTGAAAGAATAATCATGTGTGCCTAATTTTCTTAGGAAATTAGGAACAAAATATTCTCCATTTTCTTCCTTACCTCTCATTAACTAATTAACTTCTCCCATTGTAAGTAAATTTAAGGGTGATTATTTTCCATCTAGTCAAGAAATTCCTTTCAACCCTATATTATTTACCTTTATTACCATCAGTGCTGTTGGTATTTTCCATGTCTTCTCTCATTCTGTCCCAGTTTGTTACTTCAGTAGTACATATACACTACAAACTGGATTCTTCACCTTTAATCTCATTGAACACAAATCTAGAATTGCTGCCTGAATTCTTTTTTTGCAGTTCCACCCTAGATTTTTGTCAAGCTTAAACCTTGAAAATACACTGAAACTAGTCAAGGTGTCTACTTGCCTGTTTAGGAACAGTATTTCATCCCATCATTCTTAATTTGTTTGCAGTTCTTGTAAAGCTAGGAAACAGGTTCCATTTTTCTTCTTCCATTTTCTCCTAGTGAAAACAGATCATGGCCTGTTGCTACCTAGCACTGGTGATATAAAAGGTAAACTACCTTTGTTAAGCCCTTTATTCTCAAATTGCTAAATGACTAGAATACTTCTGTGGAAATATATTTCAAAACAGATTATTCAGGAAAAGGAATTCTAAAACAAGGAGGAGTGTCTTGCACAATTAAGATATTTGAATCTTTTGTGGAGCAAATAGTGATCTTCCTAACCTGACTGCCCAAAATAATTAGGTCTTGACAACATTAAATTTTCAGAAGAACAAGTGAAAAAGGAACTGAGGTCTGCAAAGGTTTAACATCCTTGAGGTCTTTGTCTCTGACATGCACCTGCACCATGTGCAATAGACCTCCTTAGTTAAATTAATAAGCTGCCACAAAGGTTCACCTACTTCAGTTAGCTGCTTGCTTTTTATAATCTCTACTGAAAAAATACAAGCTGTATTTGCAATGTCCTCGATCGCTTTTAAAATAAATATTGGGTTAGAAATACAGTCAAGCAGTACTTTGATGGGTTTTAGAATATCTCATACGAAGAAATGAATATGACAAACAGCTAGTATGATTTGATTTTTCTGGAACTCAGCTAGTTAAAATAATGTAAAAAGATTGTTTTTTTCTAATGTGCCAGTCTATATTTTCTAATTATAAACATTAGAATTGTTTGTTACAATCATTATGTTCACAGTTATTCTGTGTTACATACTATGATTTTTAAGTGTTTTGTGATTGCTGTTGGAAACAGACATTTAATAAATACAGTATTATTGAGATATTATAAATATAAGTATTACTGAGATACTTTAAAACAAGAGTGGGTGTGAATAGTTCAGGAAAAAAAATTCAAATATAAAGAGAGGAAAAAAAGTGTGAAAAATAAAGCTGTGCCATTGATATTTTAAGTCTGAAAGAACTTTAAATGAAATCAAAATCTCTCCACTGGGGCTTTAAAAGCCCTTGACAAACTCTACAGATTTCTCCTACAGATTATCAGTACAAAGTACTGAAGTATTAATTTTTTCTGCTCCTGAATAAGTGGAGAACTCATCAAACTGTAGTTTAAAAAGCACTCAGAAGATGAGTGACAAATTGGGAAATTAGCTCAAAATAACTCCAAACAAAAAGATGATGCAATCATTATGAAAAAAGTTACAATACTGGCATATCCTACTGAAAACATAAAAAACTAAAGACATAATGAATTTCATTAGTCAATTTAATTTGTAAGTTTTGTCAAAAGCATCACCTAGAATCATAGGAAAGTATGTCAGAAGTGACCTTAGCAATCGTCTGTTCAGCTTCCTGTTGAAAACAGGTCCTTAGCTTAGGTCATTGAGGGCCTTGTTAAGTGAAGTTTTGAATATTTCTGATGAGGAATATTCCATTACTTTTCCGGGAAACCTCTTCAGAATTTTACTTGTTCTCAAGGTGAAGAATTCTTTTTCCATTTGTCATTTCCCTGGAAGTCATGTGTGCCCTTTGCCTCTTCTCCCGTCACCATTCATCCTTATGAAGAGAGAACCTCCATCTTCTCTATAGTTAACCTCTGAGGTATTGGAAAACTGTGCTTAGATTGCACTGAGCCTTCTCTTCTGTGGGCTGAAAAAAACCCCAAATATGTCAACCTTTCTTTATATACCAAGTTCTCCAATATGTAATCATCTTGTTGGCTCACCCATTAAGTCCTATCCAATTCTTCAGTTTTTCTCTGGAATTGAAGGAAACCAAAACTCAACACAATTTTCCAGGTGTAGTGTAACAAGCAGCAAGTTCAGTGAAATCACATTCATTGATCCCAGCCAAAATTCTGCTCATGCAGCCCAGAACATGTTTGCCTTCATTGCTGCAAGGGCACATTACCGGTTCACATTCACACTGTTCTCCAGTGGGACTCCTGCATGCAATTATTGCTGGCCCAGTCTTTCAGCCTGCTGAGGCCACTCATTAATTTTTATTATTTTGTATAGTTTGAAAGATTAAACACAACCCTTGGGTACTCCTAACACAATGTGCCTGCAATGCAAATTCACAAAGTGTAAATTATATAGATGGACAAGCATTCAAAGGATGCTACTCTCATAAAAACATGATCTAAGATAGTGCTCAACAGTTAATCAGTTGAAAAAAAAAATCAGCAGTGAAATGCAAATTGAGAGTTCCAATGACGGTGTAAAATCTTGTCCAGCTCTTCACTAAGTAGAAGTATTTCAGGTTTTCTCAGCTGGTCTCCTGCTGGAGGATTTTAGAACATCTGCAGCACATCTGAGGGTAAACCTCCCAGGAAAACTGTCCACTTCCCTGTGAAGAAATCATACATACCCATTAGGGCTAAGGTCCAACTATAAGTGGATTATCTCAATGAAGAAAAGTACTTGGGAAATACTCTAAACAAAAAAGAAAAATTTAAAGAAAACAGCCATAGAGAAACAGAGTTTGTTCTACAGAAGTGCATAAGCTGATGCCGCAGGCATCTCATGTTAGAGATGAAGCAACTGTTCCAAAGGCAAGTTAGGAAGATCATAAAGCCCTGGCTGTGTTGAAAATGCTTAATTGCAGAGTCAAACTCTGGGCTGAACAGTAGGTATGCAAAGTTACAAAGGTTTTCAGAAAGAAAGAAATACAGTGACAAAAGGGTAATATACATGGCAACCCATTTGTCTGTGGGAAGAAAGCAAGATACAAGGAGAGCCAACTGAAGAAGAGAGTACTAAAGTAAAAGGCACAGTTTCCTTTGTCACATTTTCAAAAGCATTTTTGCTTTGTCATATTTCCTTATGAAATATGGCAGAAATATTCAGGAACAGCCAACAGATGTCATGAGCTGTAACCTGAAAAGTTGAGTTTCTTTAGTGGACCTCTGAGAAATCTACAGTCCTAGAATGCAGGATGATAGAGTTCTCCAAGAGTTTTGTCAGAATGACGGAATGATGTGTTTGCCATTCAGTATGAATTCCTACACCCACCACTGCATATGATGCTGAAATATCCTTCAAGGACAACTTCAGAATTCTGGTGACCTTAGCTTACATGCTGAAACTGAGCTAGAAAAAGGATTTTAGCAGCAACACTCAATTTCTGACAGGCATTCAAACATCTCAGCAAAAACAGTTATCATTCTCTGAAAGTTATATACTACATGTTGTGCTACATAGATAGGAACTTGTTCATCATTTAAAATGACTTACAGTCAGACCTATTTTCAGTTTATGAAAATAATATTACGAATTCCATTTCATCTTCTCTCAGCCTAATTTTTTGCAATTATTAGTGGAACTACTATTTTTTGTGCAAAGGCAGAGAATAAAGGTCAATCAGGATCAAGACAGACTACATCCATGCCTGTAAATTAACCGTGTAAGGAACTGTTCTTTGTCACCAAGGCCAATGATCATGGGTCAGTCAGCATCCACGGTATAAAACATGTAGACTGCCTACTGGAAACGAGTCTATACCTATACAAGCTCCTGAACCACTCCCAAGAATTATTTGAAGGAGCACAGGTAGCATGAGAATCCCTACTACCAGCAGGCCCTACTACTGTTACTATACAAACAAAGGCACAACCTCTTATGCTGGACCAATAAAACAATCATAAAAAGTAGGCATGATTCCTGACCTAATTAATCTTTAATCCAATTTGAAGTTATCATAAGTGAATGTGATAAATAATAAGAAGAGATAACTGCACACTGTTATTAAAACATGACAACATGAAAACGCAAGCTGTAAAACTTGGTGGTCACACACTGTGCAAAAGTCTGAATTCTTATCAGGGAGACAAGAAGGAGAGAAAACGGTCATTCATCAGCTTTCTTCCACTGATGCAAAATTTAGCAATCGCTGACTGGTTAATTTATTTCACGATCATTGTAAGGTGGACTAACAGCAACAAATTTAAGAAAAAAGTGAATCAAAGAAGAATACAGCATGCTTCAGATTTTTAATGGAAGAAAGTATAAAGACAGCCAGTGAAGAAGCAGACAGATAAATTGCTATTTCACTCTGACATCACCGGAAAAAAAAGGAGGAACTTGAAATATGTGACATCGAAAGTGACCTAGCAAAACACAAGTGGCAAAATGAGAAAAACTCATGGAGGCTAAGGAAAAAAGTCTTCATTTCATGAGACATAAAATGACATTAATAAAAAGCGGCATGGTCCAAATGATGGAACAGGAAAAAGATCTTCCTACTTTAGTTTGAAATGTTTGCTCAGTGAGATGATGGTAGTAAAGGAGAAAAGAGATGTCAGTCACAAGCATTTGGAGAGATTTCTCAGGCAACTAGGAAAAGAAGTTATGAAAGTTTTGGATAGTGTGGATAACTTAAAGCTGTGACTGGGTGGATAAGGGTTTGTGATTCCAAAGAAAAGAAACAACATGAGTTAGCTGAATGAACTCCTTCAGACTGATGAAAAAAGAAAACGAAAAGTGTCATTTCTAACCATCCTACAAATGAAGAATCCAGATAAGACTTTCTACATAAACAGATCTAAGTGGTAGATATAAGTCATAAAAAGATGAGCCAGATAACTAGAAACAGCAATGAGAAATAGGAGAGAAAAATGGACAGAGGCCTGGGCAAATGTTAACAGAGGGAGGATATAGGGAGAGAGATGGGCTAAGAGGTGAAGGTCTGAGGTACGAGAAATGAATATAAAATAACTGGATGGAGAATGCAAATAAAACACTAATAGCCAAACAGGTGATAGGCGAGTGGTAGAACTCATAATCCATTTACCAATACACAATAAATGAATCAGTAAACAACAAAACAATTATGGAAATTATCGTATATAGAAGAACAACAACTTGTACTTGTTAATGCACGTGTCAACAATGGGGACAAAACAGAGACTTGGTCAGTCAGTGAAAGTCAAAGCAGTTGGACAGCAGCTGAGCACCAGATGTTGGGGCTGCCACTATAGTCTAACTGTAGCGAAGTCAAGGACCTATATCAACTTACCACAATGTGTTTTGTGTTCCATGTATGACCAGTACATACCAAAGGCTTATGGACCACATTTGAAGGAAATGTAAGTGCTGCATGTGTAGACAGTGTAGTCATCTTCGATACAGACTGGGAAAACCTCAGAAAATATTTTAATAAGCTGATCACTGAATTACAAAGGGCAGGTTTAATCATAAATCCTCAGACAAATGCTATGGCATCAGGTAACTGAATATCATAGGCATGGATCAAGATGGAAAACTCAAATTAAAGAATCATTACCATTTTAAAAGCTGAAAATCAATCCTAAAGAAGTACAGTTACTTATTATAATCTACGTACATAGAATTTTTTATTTTTTACAAGTTTAAAGAGAACTACATGAATAAAGACAGCAACCTAGTCCCAGTGGATGATAAGACTGCACATATCCTTCTATTTAGTGTACCATTTTTGAAGAAATTCAGATTCTATTTAAAGTTTCATCATAGAAATGTATCCCGGAAAATTGGAATGTGCAGAGCAGGTACATTACTCCAAAAAATTTATACTTCAGAATGAGCTAAAGAAAACTTTGTTCAGGGACTCAAACATGAGTACTCAGGGACTTCTTTGCTAAGCATATGTGATGTTTTATTTTCCTTGGTATATTAATAAACAATCTTATCTGTAAGATGTTTTATAATTTTCCTTATGTTTGAAATAAGTCCCTTTTAAAATAGAAACATTACAGAAGATTAATCAGCCTAACATAACAGTTCTACTATTACATAGTAACATTCTTAAGCTTATTACTTTTCTCCAACATTTGCAGTGGTATTACTAATTAACAGCTACATTTTTTTCCTATCTTTGGTTTCTAACTGCGTGATTTTTTCAAATCACATCTACAGTAAAAGTCAATTTGTAACTAAATACTAATTGACTCTGTAGTTCTGCATAACAAAAATCCCTACATCAGACAAGTTCACATTTTCCTTTGAACAAGATCTGTAAATGTATTATGGAGATTATTTAATACACTTAGTAAATTACTATCAGGTAATACAAGTAAGACTGTAAAAACTTCTTTTTCAAATGGAGCTTAACTAAAATCAAAGTCAATGTACTTTTTTTTTTTTTGAAAGAAAATACCTAACTGGTTTACAATAAAATTAGGTTTTCCTTGCATTTCTTCAAAACCTTATTTTAAACAAATAATTTGATTAGATGATTTCTAAATCTAAATCTGGAGATAATATTAATTTTGCAGATGATTAATCAATACCTATAAAAACTCACAACAGCAGTTTCAAAGACAAATATTGCATAGGTATTAATCAGCCATGAGGCAAAAGGTATAGATTTAGATGAATAAACAATTTTCACTGGATCACTTTTCAAATAATTCAAGAGCATACAAAAAGAACATTTTCAGATAATGTACTAATTTAAAAACCTGATGATACAAAACATAAAAGCAAACTCTTTTTCTAAGTAGACTCAGTCAACAGTAGAACTAATTGAAAACCTATAAATTTAGTACAGGGCAGCATGTACCTCTGTCTTGCTCTGCCTATAAGTCAATAGGTCATTCTCAGTTAATTAACTGAAGGCATAATCAGCTTAATTTATGTAGTTCAGGGCAGTTAATGATATCTTAGTACAGTACCTGAATACTTGGCCTGCACAAATAACTAGCTGGATATAGCCAGCTCATTCTGTAGCTCTTCAACTCTTCATTTTTTATCTCAGATTTCATTTTACACAGCTTAGTCTGGAGACACTAAGTCTAATTTCTTGAGGCTAGAGCTGAAATAAAACCAGAACAAATTAACAGGTTAAAAAAGCAATATGATCGGATTCTAACCTGTGATAGCATTTTATGCTGAAAAATCATAAAAGCCAATAGTTCCAAATTAAGTACTTGTATCATTTAAGTATGTAACAGTTTTAAATAGTGTAATAACAACATACAAAGGAATAATAATAGACAAAGAGATAGGACTGAAAAGCATATTTTTCCCACAAATTATATAGTTTAAAAATGGGCATAAAAAGTCAGAATTTTACAGAACACACAACACAGAGTGTGGTACCTCAATAAGATCATTCTTTTCCTGTTACAGAGAAAGTGTTCCCTTCTGCTGTCTCTGTAGCTCATTTTCTCTTTTCTGAAGCTGCAAGTTTACACACAAAGACAAACCACAATGTCAACCAATCGGACCTCACTTAAGGAACCAAGGAGATCAATTTGTAAAGCAAAGGATGAACAGGACCCCATTTCTGAAGTACGTTGCTCAAACTGCTCTTTCATTAAAAGATGCTCTCTCTTATTGATTTTGGCTTAAGTAATGAGAAAGCTTATCCAAAAATCTTTAGCATTTGGGCTCAAGTTAAGGAAATCAATAGAGTCATTTCCCATTTGAACTGCATATGTGAGTTTTATGTACGAGAGACAAGAGAAAGCTCAAATCAGATAAATCGATAACATTGTCAATAGAACATGAAGCTGACAAATGGCATTTTTAAGAAATTAAAGAGAGCTGTAAACATACAGAAGCTTATCAATTACAGTGTTCTACTATTAACAGTTTTTAATTTATAACAAACATTATTAGGAATCCCAGGGAATGGAGATAATGAAACATGTTTTTTGCTGCTGTTTAGGAATTATGCCAGTAAAGCTTTTCTTGTCTCCATATGTAAATCTTCCAATGTTCATGGGAAGAAAAGGAAATATTTAATTAATCATTGAATTCCTATACTATCATGTCTACATGTGTAATAAACACAGTGGTCACACTCCCTGACTGCATTTTTTCACCCAATTTGGAGTACAAGGACAAATGAAGTATGCAAGTGTCGAGTAGTACAAGGCACAGAATCATAGAAGTGTTGATTACAAGGGATTTCTAGAGGTCACCTAGTTGAACACCTCACTCAGAGTAGGACCACAACCAGTACTAGACTGGGTCAGCTTCTGCTTTGTCTAGACCGTTTCAAAAAACCCCAAGGATGGAGATTCCATCACCCAACTTCATAAACTGTTCCAGCATTGCAAGACCCTCCTGGCGAAGCACTTTTTCTAATGTCTACACTGAAGCTGAAACTTGTAGCTTTTACCTTTTATTATAAATGCCACTACTAAGAAGAGTTAGCTCCATCATCCTTGTAGCTTACCTTTAAATTTCATTGACTGCTACTAAAGATTTCTTCAGCCTTTCTTTCACCAGGCTAAGCCACCTCTTGTTGAAGATCATGTGCTCCAGGTCTCTAACCATGTTATTACTGTTTATGGCCCTCTTTTGGACCCTTTCCATCTTAAAACATCCTTCTTGAACTGTGAGGCCAATAAGAAAAAAACAGTCTGGTTACAGTCTCCTCAGTGTGAAGTACAAAGAAATAATAATTACCTTCTACATATTCTCCACACGCCTTCGAATGTAGCCCAGTTTGCCTTATTTGTGACGATAGCATTCCGTTCATACTCATCTTGCAATTCACTGTAATCTCTCCTTTCAGTAGAGCCTGCTGCCAAGGCTGTACTGATGCACTTCTCGCTTTAGACTTCATTAGGTTTCTGTTGGTGCAGCCCCTAAATTTCTCAATGGTTTTTTGTCCAGCATGTCACTTAAGTTTTCCTTCCTAATTTAGTCCTATGTGCAAATTTGCTGAGGGTCCATTCTATCTCGTCATCCCAATCATTGACGAAAATAACTGAATAAGGAAGGCTGCAGTATTGACTGGTTGTCATCTGGAAGCTGAGCCATTAATTGCTATCCTCTGAGTCTAAATGCCTGCTCATTTTTCAATCCACCTACCAATCCATTCATCCAACACATTCATCTCAGTTTATAAATAAAATTCAGTTGAAAAGGATGTTAAAAGTCTTGCTAAAGTCGAATTATATTACATTACAAGCTCTCTCTATCCCACGTAACTAATCATTTCAACATAGAAGGCAATCAGATTAGTCAATCATGATGCCCATGTTGACTGTTCAGGTGCAACAAGTGCATATGCATAAATCTACACGTGCAACCCTTCCTCATAACACAATTCTCAAAATCGAAAGGCATATATTATACCTGAAGATAACGTAGCCAAAAACTATTGAGCCTCATCAGCAATAAAAGTAGTAAAGAAATGTGAGCTCTTGAAATGACCATATGTACACTAACACAAAGCTTGCACTTACACTTTGTTACTTGAAGACACACTTCTTTTCCTTTCCCTACTTAGACAAGACACATTCATATTCTACATTTGTTTATGCCCAGCATATAGATATATAAAGTAACAGCATTTCTACTCCTGTTCATCTAAAGTACTGTACATCTAGAAACTTCAGAGAGCTTTGAAAGAGAAAAGCAGACAGAAAAATTGTACTTTTTGACTCAAAATTTCAAATATTATCCTTTACAAGTATGCAATTTCTCTTTCTTCTATTGATACCCCAAATGTACCTTCACAGTTTAGACAACTCCAAGAAAATGCTTTATCAAATACCTAGCAGAGCAGTGTTGGAACACTTAAAGCAATCACTAAATGTAGAACCATATTGGCCCTCAGTAACCCAAAATAATGTTGTATTTGGTGATAGCATGACAGAAAATGAAGAAAAATATCCTCAGTAATGCCATCAATATTGCCTTGGATTATGCCCTGATTTTATCAGAAGAATCTATTTCAACGGTTTCATAGCAAATCTCAGTTCAGGCCACTATCCATTTGGACAGCCACTGAGTAGAAATGGTTAAATCTGGGAAATGAACAGCATAGGAAATTATCTGATGTCTGGAGGCCTGTGAATAACAATAATGTTCTTGACTTTGAACACATGAAAAGTAAATGCTTATTTCAGAGGTCTCAAGTTCAGAAAGGAAAACAGGAAGCTACATATAACTAGAGACAAAAGGAGAGAAATTTTGGCTACATTAGAAGAGAGATTCTCCCTCTGAAAAACAGATGCAAGAAGGGTCATTCTTCATATAGTTGCATTTGTCCTTCTCTTAGCATCAGTATTGGCAAAAAGAAAGCAGCTTTCATTGATAGAGGAATAAACAGGTAATTAATATTTCAAAAGGAGATTAATTAATATATATATAGTTCTAATTTTAAATCTCACTGGACCACAGGTTCTCTAAAGGAAGATAATTTTAAAATACTCCTCAAGAAATGTCTGGACACAGATGAGAAAAACAGAAGCCTGATCGACAGAAGAGTGGTAGATTAAAACACACCTTGAATGGACCTTGAAAGAGTTATGTAAGAATGGACGCTCACCAGTTCAGGCAGATGACTCAAAATTGCAGGAACTTAAAAGGAAAGACAGAAGAGCACACAAAGCTGTGAACAAATCTGCAAGAAAGTTGTTTCTACTATTGTTAACACAGAAGACTATGTTCTCATCTATCTTGTGCAGGAGATGTACCTTTTAATTGTAGTTGTTGGCCAAGAGGTCAATTAAGCAACTGCATTTGGCAGAATGGAACATTCCTACAAGCAAAGAAGTTCTAATGACTATTGACTCTCCAGTCACTTCAACAAACTCTATGATCTATAAAGACATATAATTTGACTTTGAGCATTCAACTTCACACCTAGATGCTTGAAAAGAACCTTAGCTTTCTACTGAGATGTGAGTGTGTAGAGTGGGTATTACTCTGTTAATCTCGTTATTGATCATTCATTTGGATAGTCACCAAGGGACACTTTATATGTCAGTGTTTGTGAGTAAATATTAACATCTTTTTTAAAACAAACAACACAAAAGGAGGGCTAAAAGGAAAGACCTTGGCATGATAATGATTGCTGCTGAGAACACCTGAAAATATAAAAAATCCTATATTTTTGTAGAGCTGTAGATCAGTTTTCAGTATTTCATAGGGGGTTTTTTTCAGTATTCTTTATTCTTTCAATTTTCTCTTTACTGTTTCTATATTCTAACTTTTTATTCTGTATTAGTTTTTACTCTCAATTGAAAGAATTTTGGTTAGTTTTAACATCTTGACCATGAACTGGAAGATACAAAGTTTTAGCTTTCTTATGTCCATAATGGTTAGCTAACTTACTTCTCTGAAATCAAAATACGGTCACTGAAGAAGACTCTTATGAGGTGTATAGGTTTAAATACTCCAGAGATTTACAATACAGGAATCATTGTGGCCTCCACCACTAAAAGAAATAAGGCATATAATGCCACTGCCTTTCTAACAGAAACCAGAAAGATGTCTGCATTGTCATAACATCCTGAACACACAATCAACAGGTAATGCAAAAATTAAAGTAGTTTTCTAAACTTTAGTAATGGGATGGAAATTTAGCATCAACAGCTAAAGCTACATCAGAAAAAACAATTGCAAATGATCAAAGAGTTTTGGCTAATTATGAATTTTCTTGCCCTAAGACCAGAGCACAGCCTCTGCCACCTTGCAAATAAAAAGACCATAGTCTTAGCTGAGGAGGAAAACATTTGAATTACCAAACGTCTCAGATAAATCTTGAATTTAACGTTGCATTCTTATTTCAGAAGCTGACAAAAGACTTCTGATTTCATTAGGTTTCTTGGTTGCCTTGTTTACAACAACAAAAAAAAAACCCCTGTTATACTGTATATTTCACAATATAAGTCAATTGGCTCAGAAAAAAACTGCATTCTCCACAATACCTTGCCAGTTTAAGTCTGATGCTGTAACCGTTAGCAAAGGGAGAACTACAGAGATTGGGAGTTGAATACTTATATGCTGCTGTTAAATGAAGCAGTTGTGCTTGAGAAGCGTTTGCCTGAATGCAATTCATTTTATAACATCATCTGGGGACAAAGTATAGTTTAAGATGTAAACTGAAATGGCATCTCCTGGTAATGCAGAAACATCCCTCAGCTGACTTGAAGAAAGAAATGAAGCTGAAAACTGGGCCAGAGTAAAACAATTGATCATTTTGGTTTTGGTAGAAGTAGTCTTATAAATGTTTTTACGCTGAAAGTCATTCTGTGTATGGGAATGCAGTAAGCATGTCACTGGGGGTAATCATATCTGAACTGCCTAAGTACACAATGCCAGCAATGCAATTCAAACAAACTTTTTCTAAGAAAGAAACATGGATTAAAAGATGAGTTGTAAATCCAAGTGTGCTTTCTAAAATCTATACATTCTTGAATATACAGATATGCAGATTAAAACAAATATCAGAGAAAAAGAAAACAGCTCAAGTATATGATACTTGTATCCTACTTCAGCCTCTACTGTTCCTTAACACATTTTTATTTTCTGCATTTTGCTGCTAATATAGGGGTGAATCCCAAAACATAAACCAGTTTAACTAATACAAGACATAATAGGACCTAGTTTATATATTGTTTTCAATACCTGTAACCAGACCAGTCCACAAAATGGATCCTGATCCATTACTGATTAACTCTAAACTTTCAAAAAACACTGTTTTTTAAACCAGGAACAGATGTGAAATGAATCAATAAGTATCAGTATCAATATTAAAAGCATAAAACCCAAGGAGAAATCACCAGAAGTCAAAGGCATAAGACTCAAACACAAGGACTTTCGTACTTTTGTATAAAAGTAAAAATGAATTGTTTTTGTAGAGGCAAGACCAAAGACCACAAACACAGAAAAAGCCCACAATGAAACTGACTAAATAAGTAAATACGTCAATAAATAAAACCCTTAAAAGTCCAGTTCTACTACATCCAAGGATCTTGATTGTTGCTTTTGATGAACTTTTCACCAGTTGTTTTTTCCTCATTTTTACAAAAAGTCAAGGGGAGTTTTGAATGTGAATATAAAGGTGAGCACTATGAGCAACCAAAGCATTTGGGGTAGAAAAAAACGCGATGAAAAGCAAGGTTACCTGGGGTGCAAAATAAGTACTAAAAAAACCAACACATGGAAGACAAAGCTAGAAAAAGAACTGGCACTCACAGACTCAAAGATACGTAAACATAGAGATTTGGGGACAATTTAGAAAGTAAAAGATACACCTAAGGAAAACTGACATTTAGGGTTAGAGGGTGTGGAAAAGTTGGAGAAAGAAGGGATACAAAGTAGATAGAAAGTGACAGTGGAAAAGGTACTTGAGTGGGTACATAATACATTGCAGACATCCAAGGTTCTATGTAAACTCTGTTTTCTTTTGGTTAGTTTCCTTTCTCTTTCTAATCTAAACTCATCTCTTCTTCACATCCATGCTTGACAGACAAGCCTGTTCCCTACTGTTATTTTACAATCTACTTCTCTTTCTAAATGTATGGCTTCAAACTGCTTCTGTCTGAAGCTTGCTTTTTTCTAAATTTTATAATCCAAATTATGCTTTTATCTTGAAGACAGAAACTCTATTTTAGTAAAGCCAACTGCAGAGAGTTCTCTCAGTGGAATTAGGTACTTGTATGTAGCTTATTCATTACCTGATTCAGCTCCTGTAGCCAGGAACTTTAAGCAGAGGGACCCTTTCCATCATATTACTGTTATTATGTCATACGTCCAGGTTGTGCTAACAGAGGAGTTGGAAGGATACAGGATCCTTCATCTACCTACTAAATCAGTGCCAGGAAAACAATACATTCTTCCTCTATGTGTAGATAAGAGATTAATCTTTGGAAATGCAAAATCTACATTTAAATAGATCTTGAATTTATATTTAGATTTAAATACTTTTCTAGAATTCTGTCTTCTCAACTTAAGCAACGCTCCTCCCCCAAAAGTATGCAAATAATTTATGTGTTTAAATAATTTATTGCACAGTTTACTCTTATTTTAGTTATAGTCAGGCTTTTTCTAAGAAAAAAATTAAGAGGCTTAATCTTTTAGGCATTTTAAATTGTGTCAAGTTAATACTTCATTAGTATCTAAAATAAGTATTTTTATACAGTACAAAAAAAATCTGAATCAGTGCTGCTTGATTATTTTCTTTATAGCCTTCAAAATTACAAAACACATGCTGTTCATAAAATTACTTTTTGCAGAATTCAATGTTCATGTCTTTCTGTATTTTTAAATACAATTCTTTCAAAAACTTAGCTGTGCTACTCAAACATGAGTTTGGCAGCAGTGTTACTGTCAAAGAGATTATATGCTTGGTCTTCAAGGAGGTCAATGAGATGACTGCAGAGCTCACTGTACAATAGCCTTCCCTACCTAATTCATAATGCAGCACTGTCAAATTATGAACGTGCACCTGCAGTTTTCCAAGGAAGAGAATTCAAAATAAGAACGTCCATCTGGACCATTATTTAAAAAAAAAAAAAAAAAAAGTTCCTTCCTTATAATGGAAATAACAATGAAATTCACAATTAAAGACCCTTATGGTAAGTATTAGACACTGTTACAGAATGCAACATCTATCCAATAAATATACTTTACAAAGTGCATACACATTTCTCGAAGAAGTCTCATACAAGATTCTTTGCCAAATCTTTTGAAGCTGTATGAATTATTACATGAACCAGCAGTGCCAATTGAGCAGACTTGTAGTAAAAATACTGCAATCAGAGAAAAACCACAAAAAACAGAAGTATTAAGAGAAAATGCTTTTAGAAAATTAACACTTTCCAAAAGTTTTACTTAATAGCTTATGAAAACATTTTGAATAGTTGACAGTATTACTATAGTTAAGTTTCATCTTCACATAAATACAGGTGATGCCATCTTACTTTAAATATATTCTATTAAATGGCTTCAACCATCTTCTTTCCATTTTAAATGCTGCATATATAACTCAAGAGACTCGGGTGATCTGCCATACCTATCGTACTTGTAATAGGTTGCACGTAGTCCTTAGTGTACAAGGAATCTCCTTTCTCTTCCCCTTTTCCCTCCACATGGGTATGAATTCTAGTTATATAGCTGCAAGCAGAAGAAGGATTTCTTTCCTGTTTAAAATACTATTTTTGTTCCCTTATATTTTTACATTTGTTGCTTGTTTTGATTTATGCTTATACTCTCTCCTGCTGAACAAAGGTTACTGCCTGTTGCTGTGGTTTGCTTCTTTTCCACCAGCAAATAGAGTTTGTATGCACTTAAGTATTAAATGTGATTACACTATCAAAAAGAGTCTTACTGAGAAAAACCCCTCCACATTTAGTTACTAATTTATATGGTGCATATAGTCCCACTACCTAGGTGCTATTTACAGTTTCAAAGTATTAATTGGACAAAAGCAATTCTCAAAAAGATCTTTTGTCAGCTAAAACACTCACAGCTTCCACCAGTAAATAAATTGACAAACTGTGAAATAAACAATAACAAATCCTAAAACCTAAACTAACGCCATGTTCTTTTCATATTCTTTTAAGGGAATCCAAGTACCAGAAATGGTAGAAAAGGAAGATGATAAGTTCCAGAAATGGCAGCTCTTCCAAAGAAATATGGCCTGAACTCTCTTATGGAACAGGAGACTATATTTTAACAGCCTCACAAATGTTTAACGGTTGAGAATCTCTTTATAAAAGCAGATATAGTTCTGAATATTATCATTTGGATTTCAGTTTGCTTCCAAAAGCAAAAATATAATTTATAAATAATAATCTGCAACAGATCACACTGCTACCAATCATTTTTGGTGCGAAGTGAACATACCCTTCCAATACATGAAGCTTCACCTTCATATATTCTTCTAAATGATAAAGTGGCCAAAAAAAAAAAAAAATCACTTAAATCCTATCTACTTAGTATCACCACCTTTTCAGATTAATACAGATACCTAAATTGCTTACTTAGCTGCTGTATAAAGAGGAAAACAAGAGTGCTCTGTGACTTTGACGTTCTTTTAGCATTCTAGTTCATCTGACCTCTAATAATTTTGCATAATTTAAAGTGAAGGAGAGTGGAATCAAAATGCAAAATCTGACTAACAAAATATACTAAAATTTTGTTAATTTAATGAATATAAATATATTTTGCTATATTCAGTTCTTCAGTTGGAAGCCTGACATCTGAATCAAATTCAGTAAGATTTCAAGTAACATTTTACTACGCCAGTCCACAGTGATTAGAAAACAATTTTTTTCTTAATCTCGTGTCAATTAGATGAACTATTTAAGTCTCTTGGGAAGGTTTAGTTCAAAGAAACAAAGACAGGAGAAAAATCCTGTTACATATTGAATGAATAAATGACAATATCTCCAGATTTCCAGGACTTACTTAGATGTCCAAAGTAGCCAGCTTGTCCTGGTTTTGGCTGGGACAGAGTTAATTTTCTTCATTGTAGTTATTGTGAGGCTATGCTTTGGATTTCTGCTGAGAAGGCAGCTGATAACATACTAGTGTTTATAGCAGCTGCCAAGACAGTCAAGGACTTTTCGGCTTCTCTGCTGTGTCAGTGTCTGCAGGAGCAGGAGAAGCTTGGAGGGAGCACAGCCCCAATTAGTGGCCTAGGTTTCAACCTCAGGTTTAGAAATGAGACTCAAATTAGCCAATAGTGTATTCCATCTCATGCATGTCATGCCCAGTATATAGATGAGGCTCTGTCTGGAAGTACTCTCTCTCTCTCTCTCTCTCTCTCTCTCTCTCTCTCTCTCTCTCTGTGTCACTCCTCTCTCAGGGTCATCTCGCGCTCTCAGTCAGCTCTTGGTCTCTCAGACACTCAGGCTCTTACCTCCTTTCCAAGATAGTGGTTTCAGGACTCTCCCTGCTCTGGGATCATTAGCTGGGAACAGGCTGAGCCTTGGCCATCAAGTGGTGAGTAGTTTCAGTGTATATCACTCATTTGTATATGTGTGTATATTACTAATATTATCATCATTACTATTTTAAATTATATTGCTGTTTAGTGACTAAATTGTTCTTATTTCAAGCCACGAGTCTCTTTTCGCTTTACACCTTTAATCTCTCCCCCATCTCCAGGAGGGTGGAGGGTGAGCAAGCGGCTGTGTGTTGCTCACCTCTAGCCAGGTTTAAAACCACAACCCCAGTGTAAATGTCTAATACCTTCAGTAAGCAAAGGATCCTGAAAACAG
>WKFP01015076.1:795236-806825 GCA_011057875.1 Pterocles orientalis
GTTGCTGCACAGGTCTCCCACTCCTCCTCCATTTCACAGGAAAATCCTCCATATCCTTCATACTATGACATAAAGGCAGTAGCACTGCTTTCACTGCATAAAGTCAAGATACACAAAGTTTATAATTTCCTTTACATTACTGCAAAAGTGTGTGCATGAGACACTTGCCTCATGACAACACGGTATCTCTCGAAGGTGAGAGCAGAGCTAGATGACATACAGAAATAAAACTTTCAGAAGAAAGATCAGGTATTTTATCCAAACACCAGCAGAATGCTCCTCACATAAACTGATTTGTTTTCCAGAATATGAGAGAATGGATCTGCTGATGTATGAGGTAAGGTGTTCTCTTCAAGAACTTAATTTAGGTCTGAAGATATGTGTGCTTTGCTTTACTAATCTCAGGGCATGCACGAGTTTAAACACAGCATCAGCGTAGATGCCTGTAGCAGGCAGTTGTGAGTGATACTTCGGGAGGTTTTTTCTGATTTCATTGATTAAAAAAATGTGCTTTCATAAACTGCCTACTCCAAACATGTAACTCGCCTCTGTATATCAAAAGATTTGTTTTGGTTTGTGTAAAAAAAATTTAATGGAACTGCTCAGGAGACTGAAATCCTCTCTCTCTCTCTCTCTCTCTCTCTCTCTCTCTCTCTCTCTCTCTCTCTCTCTGTGTCACTCCTCTCTCAGGGTCATCTCGCGCTCTCAGTCAGCTCTTGGTCTCTCAGACACTCAGGCTCTTACCTCCTTTCCAAGATAGTGGTTTCAGGACTCTCCCTGCTCTGGGATCATTAGCTGGGAACAGGCTGAGCCTTGGCCATCAAGTGGTGAGTAGTTTCAGTGTATATCACTCATTTGTATATGTGTGTATATTACTAATATTATCATCATTACTATTTTAAATTATATTGCTGTTTAGTGACTAAATTGTTCTTATTTCAAGCCACGAGTCTCTTTTCGCTTTACACCTTTAATCTCTCCCCCATCTCCAGGAGGGTGGAGGGTGAGCAAGCGGCTGTGTGTTGCTCACCTCTAGCCAGGTTTAAAACCACAACCCCAGTGTAAATGTCTAATACCTTCAGTAAGCAAAGGATCCTGAAAACAGAGACAAAAATTAAGAATCTTAATATTCTAGAACATTAAACCATAGGTTAACACTGTGAAGGTTGACAACACCTGCTTTATTGTGCTCATTTTCTCTGGCAAATTTTTAATTTTCTCTTTAAAAACCTATTACAAATTTCTCTTTAATTCCTTCTTGGGTAAACAACAGATGTAACCTATGCATTTATAACTACCAGAGGGATTTCCACAATTTACACATTCATTCCCATCGTAGTTGTGAAATAATGCTAATGCCAACTAGCACACGTTTTTCTGAGCACAAAATATAAGTCCACTTATTTTGTCAGTTGTCAATGGCCACAAGATAGATAAAAAGTTGGCATTTCTCAGTGTGCATATTTTTATTTCTGGTTTTTAAGTCCCTATGCACCATTCAAAACCCAGTACTGCTTGTCAATCATTTGGCAGTCTGATAGTGGTCCCAGTAATATCATGATCTGGCCAGCATACAATTGGCAGTCTAATGGGCTCTCCTCTACAACATATGGGAACTTTGTGTGATGTGTCCTGCAAGTGAATGGGAGAGTTTTCACCAGTGAGGACATGCCCTGCAGTTTTCAATGTTTGCTCCAATAACATTCCAGGGGAGCTGGAAAATGCACTTCAGGATCATTTGCTGTTTCTTTGAGCAAAGTAACAAGGCCTTCTTTGATTTCTGCCACTTTACAGAGCTAAGTGGTGGCTCTAGCAGCCTGCCACTAACAATCAACTGAATAGAAGGGCTCTGACATGATGCTCAGTTGGGACCACCGCTCACAGCAGCATACTCAACTTCAGCTAAGCCTGGTACCTTAAAGTACTTATTTAGCTACTTTTAATAAAGAACAGAAGATAAGAAGTCTTTTATCTCCTGCCAAGAGGCTTGCTGGGTCTAATGATGAAGGGTAGAAGCAGATTAGGTTCAAGAATTTCACCTTGCCTGTGTGCTGTGTCTTATCTTATCAAGATGTCCACAGGTTCTCCATGATTTGGCTCACTAACTCTATTAGTAGCCCTTAGACAAAAGTTTTCAGCTCTGAATAATTTCCTTAGCATGAAGTTGAACTCTCCTTGAATCTTTTCCCACACACATATTCACTCTTTTGTTGCTCTGGCAAAGTCAGCAAACTAACATCTTAAGAAAGTCTACACTTACTAATTACTAAAAACAGGGAAAAAAGGAAAGAAAAAAATAAAATCCAATGAACCCTGATATTCTGGAATTAAAATCAGACAATAATAAACTTCCAATTTTTTTTTTTACTTTCTTTTCTTTAATGAGAAAGTAGACACAAGGTCAGGTGATATACTGTATCCTCAATTAGAGATCCCTCATAATCAGACACACTTCAGGAATTTATTAAGAATATAGCTCTGAACTTTTCTCAGGTTTGTATATTTTTCAAATATAAATTAATAAGATTCAAACCATATTGAAATTTTGTTATATTACCACCCAATATTCTTTAATGAATTGAGAAAACACCACTCTCTTGCAACTCTATTGCAACACCATTTTAACAGATAGTTGTGTTCACTATGTTAACAGAAACAGTTAAAAGTTTTATTTTCCATATTTCGAAAATTACTTTTTCTGCAGATTCAACAATAGCAGCCTGTATCAAATTAGTACTGTTTATATGCTGTATGTGAGAGTTCAAGCACTGCTTTAAATGCATAGAGTTCTCTACAATACGAGATCATCAGTTTCAGCGCTGTGATGTATAAGCATTATGAAATTATTATAGAAATCAATAACGCTTTCATTTCCAGAACTAATCTGATAGTAAGATTTTGTTTATAAAGATATTAAACAAATGCATTATTCACATTTTATAACATTTTAAGAAACAGGACATTTTGAGAAAAAGGACTTTTTTTAATTATCACATGGAAGTGGTGTAATAAATGAGTGTAATTTTTATTAACAGGAGTTAATTTACATAAAACAAATGCTCATTGAATTATTGAGTATGATAATATCTACATGCCTAGTCCTGTTTGTCATATTTTGTGCCTTTTGGCGACATCAGAATTATAACAACCTGATTTATGCACTAAATTTAATGCATAATATGACAACATACCGATAGGTATGCCTTATAATGTATAATTTAAACATGATTGCTATATATTTCACCCATATTTTCTTGGCTTTACAAAGATTTCTCATGCATCTAGAAGTCTCAATTGTAATGCAGGTTGCCAGACATGAACGTCTGTTTGAATTAATGAACATTTTTATAAAAATACTCTGACTATGAATGTTTTAAAAACCTTGTCATAATATTCACCAAACTTACACATGACAGCTAGCATGTGTTACTGCATTTTCATCTTAAATATTTGATGACTGCCTCTTTAAATCCAAGATTCATAACCCAAAGGGTTTCATTTTCTTACAGCATATGTAATTCAGGAGACATTTATTACTATAGTTCTCATTTTATGCATCAACAAAATATTTTTCAGAGAACCATTAGATGAACTCCCTGTTTTTCAGACCTTTTGTTTTTTGAACATTTTAATTATAATTGTATGTTTTCTTTGACAACATTTGTACACAGACTATTTGCAATGCTCTCTGCTTCCCCATCTCCAGCCCCATTGGAACTGAAAGAAGAATTCTGCAATACATAATAATGCAGAGTCAGAAAATAAGAAAAACATCAACTGGAATCTCATACACACTAGATTAAATACGTGAAAACCCTCGGTAAGCTTTTTTTAACTTACAAACATATCCTAAGAAACATTACTGTGTACAATTATAATTCATAAAAATTTGATAAACACAGATGTGTATCTAATGCTGTTAAACTACAATTACTGAAGCATAAAATGAAGATTTCTGTATTGATTATTGCCCATACGTAAAAAAATCAGCAATGAAAAAAATATAAACTACTAAAATGCTTATAATTATTTAAGAAGCAGATCAACAAACCATTGTTGGTGCAATATATTGCTATGTTAGCACTGAAGGTTGTCCACTGACAGGTCACTCACTTGACCTTGTATGCACAGAAAGGTAGTTCACCATGGTAACCTTGGTCTTGTGGCTTTCCATACAGTAAATCATTTCAGCCCTCTTCATGTAATTCTTTTATTGGCTGTGCAATTGAAATGTCATGCTTCACGAACAGAGAAGCTAGTAATTTCTTATGGGTGATTAAACTACCTCTGTAATGTATAAGCATGGATGGAACTGCATGCAACAGACTTAAGCATACACTTCATTTTTTAAAATTCTTGATATTTTTCAGATGCTTACAAGGAAGTTTGCTGTAAGAAAATAAAAAACAATTCTTTTTCACAAATGCATCCTCACCAAATACGAAACAGCACCCTTTTAGATTACCTTCAGGAGTAAAAGGAAAACAGCAGCCTAGAAAAAGTAAATATTTAACATTTTTTTTAAAATTAATAGCTAATTTTTAATCGTACTGACAAATTCCAAAAGTCAAGCTAATTTAGAAAGGTCAGGCTAGGCCCAAAGCAGGAGCTGACATTCTTATTTTAATTGTATTAATATATGAAGGTGAGATATTGTAGAAAAAAGTCAGAAAAAAACCCCAAAACCTGGGCAGACTCCTTCAGCTATTATTTCATTTTCATATTTATATTCATTGTAATCTTGATATAGAATTGAACAAATAAGCCTGATGCTTTTTTTGGAGAATTACTCCTCAAATTCAAACCATAATCTAACAACAAACAAAAGGCTTTTTTAAATGGTAAAGATGCGCTCAGAGGAACTTTATATCTTCTAAGTTTTCTTTTATAACATATCACACTTCCTTATATGACTATAATATAAAACACTTGCTGTAAGTCTATTTGCATAAAGTTCATACTAAGGTTTTTTTGTCTTTTGCTGCCTTTTGCATCTGTCAAGTTGATGCGAGTCTGAATGACAGACATACACAAGTATGTGTGTATGCAGCATACAAAGATACATCTTTCAAAAGTCTTAGAAAAAAGACTTTTGGTACCACCTTTTTTTACATAATTTTCTAAAAAAAGAAACTAACATGCCTTTTATACAGTGACAATAACTATCTTATGGTTTTCATAACTTTAATTAACAATAAATTATGCTAAAACCTGACTTTTGTTTTAGTTTTCCAGTTGTACCCATTCCTGCAGACAATGAAAAAATAACATTAATCAGTGATTTATTAAAAATTAAATAACTGACAAACAAAAAAGAAGTGATAAATCGAGAAACCATTTGACTGCTGAGTTCTGGAACAAATTCAATAATTTAACTACTTCTAATCATTGCATCAAAAAAAGAATATGGATCAAGCTTATCAAGGAGAGGGTAGAAGGATCTAACAGATGCTAAAAAATTCTTCTTTACTGTTTTTATAAGATTGCAGAAACCTGTTTCTGTTGAGCTTAAGAACCCAGATCTGCTATCAGGGGATCTATTTGTAAAGGTATAAAAATGGTAATATAGTAGACTGACACCCATTCAGATGGATTAATGACCTCATGATGAGAATGGCAGCTGCTAGTCAGAAACCTGAAAACAATCCCAGTTCAAATTGTGAATTTTCTATCTTGACTACTTTCCACAGATATTTAATGTCTTATTTACGGAAAAGATATCATAGCAAAAAGATAGCTGCATGTAGATGTTAAGGAGAGAGTTTCACATAAGCAGTAGCATTCTTATTAAGCTGTGGAACACCTCAAAAAATACAAAAGAGCCCACAGAAAACATAAAAAATGCTTCTATTGCCTCTTTGCCTTTCAGTTACCAGTGGTATAAAATCAAGGTTGTGATTTCCTTTGTAAGTGCAGTAATGGAAGAAATTCAATCTTGTGTCTTTTTATGCAGGGCTGGTATCTCATACAATGCCTGAACATTGGCCCAAGTCCCATTTCAATTTAGAAAAAAAGCTCAGAGAAATTTATTTATTACCTTCTCAAATGAACACATGAAAGGGCTACGTCCTGTCTGATCCACATCAAAAAAAAAAAAAAAAGAAAAAGAAAAAGAAAAAGGATTTTATTTGGAGTAATTTTATCTTATTTCTTATTTTATCAAAAAAGCATGGTCAGCAGGTCGAGGGAGGTGACTCTCCCCTTCTGCTCTGCTCTGGTGAGACCCCACCTGGAGTACTGCATCCAGCTCTGGAGCTCTCAGCACAGGAAGAACATGGACCTGTTGGAGTGAGTCCAGAGGAGAGCCACAAAAAATGACCAAAGGCCTGGAACACCTCTCCTGTGAGAAAGGCTGAGAGAGTTGGGGTTGTTCAGCCTGGAGAAGAGAAGAGAAGACTCCGAGGAGACCTGATTGAGGCCTTTCAGTACCGAAAGGGAGCTTATCAGAAAGATGGGGATAAACTTTTTAACAAGGCTTGTAGCAATAGGACAATGGGTAATGGTTTTAAACTAAAAGAGGAGAGATTTAGACTAGATATAAGGAAGAAATATTTTACGCTTAGGGTGGTGAAACACTGGAACAGGTTGCCCAGGGAGGTGGTAGATGCCCCGTCCTTGGAAACATTCAGGTTCAGGTTGGATGGGACTCTGGGCAACCTGATCTAGTGGAAGATGTCCCTCCTTACTGCAGGGGGGTTGGACTAGGCCTCCATGGTCCCTTCCAACTCGAACTATTCTCTGATTTGATGATTTCTCTTCTGCTCCACTGTGAAACACTGCTGGAATTCCCTTATGCCTGAGAAAAGTTCCAGTGTTGACTACAAATTTCTAGCATGAAACTGCAAGCTACACCACGACAGGCACAGTGAAAAATCGCAGAGTGAGACTGCAATACCTCTTTCTTCTGCTGATCACTTTCTATATTTTCTTTTGACTATCCAGCAAGTCAGACTACATTTTTCATAGC
The DNA here is from genome assembly GCA_011057875.1 of Pterocles orientalis. NCBI lineage: Eukaryota > Metazoa > Chordata > Aves > Pterocliformes > Pteroclidae > Pterocles > Pterocles orientalis. The sequence goes on from WKFP01015076.1 coordinate 802,204, forward strand.
TCTTGAACAGGAAAGGGATTTCTATTAGACCATGTTCTCCTGGGTGCCTTTTGAGAAAATTTATAAATTCTCATTGTTCCCACAGATTTCCTATGAATTTAAAAATAAGAGCCAAAACAGTGATAATATAGTAACAACTCCATGAAATGGCATGGTTTCATTTAAAGAGAAAAAAAATATAAAAGGTTTATTTGCAGCCATAATTATCAAAGAGAAAACATAAAGGAAATACTTGCAGCATCACAACTAGTATGTTCTTACAAGGGGAAAAAAAGGGGTGTTTTAACCTCCTTGGTGGGAAAAAACAAATCAAATATATTAGATATAAACTGTTCAGAAAAAAAAAGAGCAAGGCTTCTACAATGACTAGAAGTACAGACATCAGGACTGTAGGTGCTTCCTAGATTAAAAAATTCTTTCTTTAAAAAAAAGTTCTAAATTTTCTGCTATGGTTGAAAAACAGGACTATATTTTTAAATTTTTTTCCACATTTGTAGAGTTGTCTCTATACTACACAAAAGCTCTACTGACCATACAATTTAGGCCTTGCATTCACAGAGTTGTGCATGATCTTAAGTAGAAATCTCCTGATCGCTTTACTGGTACATTAACTGAGAATTCTAGTCTATTGTCTTTTTGTTTCCTTGTAAGAAACCCCTTCACTACTCCACACTGTTACAGACTCTCAACAAATCCGTGCAGCCTGTCTGCTATATAACACTTGGACTTACAGTCAGATGTAAACTGCCATCAGGACTTTCATTTTCCTTCTTAAGAGAATTATTATTTCTTCACATCATAACAAGGAAATACCATGAGCCCAGGAATTTTCAAGATTATACTTTTAGGGCTCACTTCTCTTAGTTTATATTCTCTTGATCTTCAAGAAAATGCCTTGTTTTTTTCCCCTGTGAAAATGTTGTCTTATGTCAGGTAGTTTGAACTGACTTTCCAGGGAAGCATGATTTCTGTATGAATGTGAGAAGGTGGACCAATTAACTTGGAAACAGTAGGGATCTAACTACAAGAAGTTGTTAGTTAACCTCGAAGCTCAAAGGACAGCCTGGACAATTGTATCCAACATTGCTTGTTCACAATAGAAGACATACCCAGAGACTCACAGTTCTCTCTACCCTTTATCTGCCACCCTCCCTCAAGTAGTTCGTATTTGTAAAGCAGTTTAAAAACTTAGCTTACAAGTTAACTACAAAAACCCAACCAAAACAAAACATTTTTGCATTTGTGGACTACGACAATTCAATTGGAGCAAATTCAAATTTTAGCTGAGTTTTCCTCCTAAGTAACATCATAATGTACCAATTATTATTATAAACTTTAGGTGTCTCTGTAAGAACAAAAGACTTAGAAACTGTATTTGCCAACTAGTGTTTTCAAGGTACCTCACTACCTCTTTACAGTAACTTAAACTCATAAAACATTACATTTCTTGCCTTGAAATCTAATTTATTACAATCTAATAATCTATAAATGTTTTAACAAAACACCCTGCCTCTCTAAACCATTCCTTTTTCTAAATGCTATCCCACTACAAGAAATTAAATACCACCACAACTATTTTCTGCACTGCATAGCACCTTAATCTTTTCAGCTATACAAAACCTGCCTTCCTACTATTGAAAACTATCCTTGAATTTGCTCAGCATGAGAGTTTAACTTTATCAAATAGTTTTCCTCTGTTTCTTGGACTACGCATTTTGATCTTTCCTTCTCAGCACAAGATTTTTCCACTCTCAGTAATCCCTCTGTGTATTTGTCTGTTTTCACTTACAAGATTTAGGGGACAGCTAAAGGGAATAGCCATATTTCAGTGAACTGTTCCATTTTTCTTGGACGACGCCCCATACTTAATCCTTTACACATTATTTAATCCCCCTTCAAACAATTATATCAAATAATTTTCTAATATTTTTTTTCTGGAACTCCTTTCACCAACTGTTTTGAAATAATTTGCTGTTTATTTGCACATGAATATGTTGTCATCTAAGAGACAGAATACATAGCATACAACTGAGAAAACATTTGTGAAAATGTCAAAATGTCATATGTGCTAATACTGTGCCATATATATAGGAGTCAGTGAACATTATTGGAGGAGGGAACAATATTATTTTACTTAACATTGCAAGGTACTTGGAAGCTATAAAAAATACACAGAGAAAGTCTGAGCCTTAAATCACATTTATACACTTCTGCTATTCCTAAAATTCCTTATTCTCATCTATATTACCTGAAATCAAAGTTTCTGGTATTTCTCCACTTCAAACTGCTTAATATTAGTTAAGGTATCAGGTTATATATTAAAAAAAGAAAACTTTAATTTTCTTTAAAAATGCATTAAATTCATTTTTATGTTACTTCTCTTTTTCTGCAGTCTCTCCTAGACATACCAATTTGTGAGGTACTTTTTAGATACAGACTCCGTTACAAGGCTTTTAGTCTCCTGAAAAAATCTGAGAGATTCCTTGACTTTGAATTCATCCTACATCAGAAAACATAAGTAGTGTTACAGTCAGCAGAGCCTCATTAGTCCCAGAAATCACAATAGCTGAGGTTTCTGTCAACTGAGAGTCTTCAGCTTGAGAAAGACCTATTATACACTGTAAGTAACTGCCAAAGATACATGCTGGTCTCATTGTGAATTGAAGGGTTAAAGAATGCAACTTTCAGACTGCAGGCTGTTGTATCTTCAAGAGATGTCCTCCTGCAATTACTTGTCTTATAGAACACTTGGTAATTGGAGAATTAGTTGGCACTGCAAGGAATAAAGGTCTGAAGAAAAAAAGAAAGTTAGCACTGCAAGATCGGATGATATGGTAGTGAGTCTGCACCCTGGAGTTCTCCTTTTAGAGACACTGCTGGGACCTATGGGAACCTTGCTCTGCAAGGGCTTATTGAGACTTGGTGCCTCTTCTTCACATCCAGAGCTATGAAAGCTGATTGCAGAGAACCAATCATGTCTGCCAGTCCAGCCATTGTATACACCTGATGCTTCTCGGAAAAGAAGTTGGACAGGTGTCTAGTAATAGACTCAGGGCCTTCAGCTGTCATAATCATATGGTGACCTCCTGCTGTTCAAGACCGTAAGTAACACAAAAGTATTTGCCTTCTCAATCTGTTTTATTTGCTGTAAAAGAGAGATTCCTGCAGTGCTCATAAGGATAGGAGAAATGTAAAGATAGCAGACGTGCAGGGTATTTGACTTTTTCTACCAATCTTGTATAGTAGTGAAAAATACGTGTTTCCCAATGTCTTTTCTTTCTGTTCCTGAATGTAAGGCATGCAGCTGGGCAAATGTGGTATATGAAAATATGTATTTTGGGATTATTTTGTCTGCTTACAGAACATGCTATAAGTTCTAAATAGGGAAAAGAAATGGATATATGCATCTTATTAACAACTTTTTGGCTTTGCTAGAGAGATAATATATCTTTACCTATTTTCCATGATATATAATAACTTTCCAGTTTTTAAATGTCAAGATCAAAACAAAGAAATTCAATTGCAGGCTATTTGACTTTCATTTTTACTTCCTTTCCAATACTAATAACAATTCATAATTCAGGTCTTTTAAAAGATAGCAAAATAACTATAACAGAAAGCTAGGACACAAGATCCCTGGAATCATTTTCTGTCTTTCACTAACTATCCTTCTACAAATAGCACACTGTAGAAGTACAGGATGAAGTTAGCCATGTCACATGTAATATGGTAATTTTAAAATAACAGAAAGTTATTGTTATTAGTAATTAAAAAATAAAAACATCCAAAAATGTTTCCTCTTCATACATTGCCCACAACACTTAGGCAACTCCAAAGTGTTAAATAGCACTAACTACTTCTCTATAAGGAACAAGAACTCCTCTTCTTGATCCATCCAAATTGGATTTGGAGAAGCAGCAAACTCATTAAAATTAAGTCCTGTCTAGCAAGTGACATAGGCTCTCAAGTGAAGCAGAACTACTGCAAATCCTCATCAAAAGATCAGTGTTGATTCAGATTATGTTCCTTTGATCTAAACACATCACAAGACTAATTTCAATTGCAAAGGGAAAAGGCTTATCTACAATTTAAGGTTAATTTTATAATTTAATCATTTGCATATTTAATCTTGTTTATTATTAAGTGTGAGCACTGTTTTTCAATTTGCTCCTCTTTCCGCTTAGCCTACTGCAGAGATAACCAACAATGCAAAAAAAAAAAAGGCATATAGAGAAAAACAAAACCAGCACAGGATCATAAAATTTGCCAAATTGGATGCTATCAAATGCCTCTTCTATCTAAAAAAAGCCCTAATACCCTTTAATCTTCATTATAGTTATTCTTCTTTACAAGTATGGTACTAGATGTAAGAAGCACATATGAATTACTTTGACCACTTCTACTCTACACATCAACAGAGTATTTAAATTTAATGTGTTCCTCTGAATGACAACTTGCTTCTCCTTAGTACTCAGTTACTCTCTCTGAAATTAAACAATTATTAAGCCAGAAGCTAAATGAGTTATAAATTATTAACCCAAATTACATTAATCAATTATAAAGAGATATAGGAACAAAAAAAAAAAAAAAAAAAAAAAAAAATATATATAAAAAAAAAATAT
>WKFP01015076.1:806845-818549 GCA_011057875.1 Pterocles orientalis
CCAGAGAAGAAAAAAAAAAAAAAAAAAAAAAAAAAAAAAAAAAAGGGCAATGATGGGGGTTTCTAGTCCCAGCAGTAATGATGACTGTTTTACTATTATTGTATCTATTACCTGTTGTCATACTGTACCGATCAAGTGGAGTCATCAAGCAGCAAGATGCAAATTAAAAATGATAACAAAAGTCAATAAATGTAAAACTGCTTTCCAAGCTAACTCTGTACAAATGTAAAAAAAAGAATGGAAGAAAGAAAAAAGTATATCTATATATGTTCTAAAGAATCTAAATTTTTTCACTTTAGAGTTTATTTTAAATAAAGCTATATGGTGATATATGATGATGTATTAGAAAGTGTTACTCCAGATATTCATACACTGAAGACTTTCTTGAAGAAAACTGTAAAACGTAAACCCAGTTCTTCAAATCTCTGTAGCATGAGCAATTTCCACACTTTATTTTTCCTAACCATGTCACTTTGAATTAATTCTTTTACCATTATGAGATATGAAGCAACCAAGATAAAGTCCCAGATGTTAGAATGTATCTAAATTCTCTCAGAGTGCAGGCACCCAATACTGTTCTTTCCTATGCATATTTTGTTCTTATATACTTTCTTATTCAAAATAACTCTTCATCAATAAGATAAGAATATGTTCTTATATAAAAAAGGTTATGATTATGGGAGACTGAATAAAAAAATAGCATATACAATTACAAATGCAACTAAATATATTGGGCTTACAATTTATTAGTAAGATTATAGCAATAGCTGTAAAAAAGGGTTGACAAATTAGAAAGCTTACACAAATAACTTTGGGTTCCCTAGAAGTTTTTGGGAAATAACTTTTTGCAAAAAAAAAGTTATATAAGGCTAGAATTAAATACAAATAGATGGTAAATTTATAAATAACAAAAATCATTTAAATCTAGTGAGATGTGTCCAGTTATGTCATTTTTTTCTCTGAATACATACTTTGTCTATTCCTATATACATTCACTCTCAAATACATTGTTTCTGACTCTATCTCATCTATTCATAAAACAAGTATACAGTGAAGTTTATATTCAGCATACACCTTCAGATTTAAATAAATATATTTGATTTCGATTTGTTTGGATTCATAGAATCATAAAATATAATCACAGAATGGTTTGGGTTGGAAAGGACCTTAAAGATCATCAAGTTCCAACCCCCCTGCCATGGGCAGGGACACCCTCCACGAGACCAGGTTGCTCAAAGCCTCATCCAGCCTGGCCTTGAACACCTCCAGGGATGGGGCATCCACAGCTTCCCTGGGCAACCTGTTCCAGTGCCTCACCACCCTCACGGTAAAAAATTTCTTCCTAATGTCTAGTCTAAATCTCTACCCTCTTTCAGATTAAAACCGTTACCCCTCATCTTGTCCCTACACCCCCTGATAAAGAGTCCCTCCCCATCTCTCCTCTAGGCCCCCTTTAAGTGCTGGAAGGCTGCTCTAAGGTCTTCTTAGAGCCTTCTCTTTATTCAGTGGAAAAGCATACTATTGAATAAAAAGAAATTATCAGATTTTATTTTGCTAACTCCAGCAAAATCACAGTTTACTAGAGACCATTCGCCCCTTTTATCAGCAGGTGAGAACATATAGATGATAAAACTTCAGAGGCTCTCATGCACTTCATGTTGTGGTAGGCAGTCTTTGATATGAATACACATATTCATATAATATATGTATATATACACTTATATATCAGAATCTTGACAGACATGGGAGTTCCAGATTCATAAGCAATTAATAACCATCAGGGATAAACTAGTCCAAAGTCATTCATAAGACACAACAGACACAGTTGTCTTCAACGACCATAGCAAGATTTAAATCTGAGGATAGGTATCAGCCTAAAGCACCTCAGTCTTGCCAAAGGATGTAACTGGACACAAGACTCCTGATTCATTTCCTTTTTCAGGTCAGGGAGCGCTTTACTAAGGTATTGCCTGTGCTTGATACAGTGAGGAGAGATGTTTTTGGAAACCTCAATTATTATTTCAGGGGGTATATTGTATATTCTGAGAATGTAAAAGAACTTAGGATAGGTGTTCTTGTTCCTGCTTTGCCTGGATGTGAGAATTTAGTGGGAGATCTTGTTGACATGGTGTATGTGGTCTTTGCAGGTAGCTGCCCCTCTGGCCACAGAGGCTCATGTTATTTGTTGGGCTCCAGTTAACAGGTGGCACTGTGCAGTCCTATATATCTTAATGTATTCTGATAGACACAAAAGTAGCCACGCATACTGCAAAAAATGCAGTTAGAAGTTCATCAGCTTCCTAACACAGATTTTGCTGGTAAACTGACCTGAGTGTTGGCACCCTCTCAGATACCAGGCTGCCTGCAAGCCTGAGCTTTCTGCAGGACTGCCATCCCACCACAACCCTGCAGTAGTGCAGGACCAAGATGAAAGTCTGTGAAGCCCTGGGCTGTGCTGTCTGGGCAAGCTGTGCTCAGTACCACCCATCGTGTGCAACCTGCAGCACCAGCCACACTATCTACTGACAAATATGTAACGGTCAACTACTACACATGGTGTAATTGTAAAATCCCATGACAGGCATCATATAGAGCTATGAATCCTGTCTATGGCCGCCTGTGCATTTAAGGATAACTTTGAGGACATAACCAACACAGAGAGAGGCAGATCTGCAGCACAGCACTGCAGATCTCTATAAACAGAAAATTTACAGCTGATCCATCTCAGATTGATAGCTAGCTCATTAGGAGGATCCTGGTACTGCCATGCTCCACAGAAACAAGCACCCCAGACTTTGTGAGCTTGTGCCAAAGTACGTGCAACAGATTTCAGCAGAAGACTTTGAAGGGGCAAATGGCTGACAACTACAGTTATTTCAGATATAAAGGGCTTAATAGTCCCCTCACCCAGTAATAGTTTCCCTTCCCCTAAATCCCCCCACTACAAGGGCAGTCACCTGATTCATGACTCTGAAACTCAGAGGAAGCAGAGGGAAAGGACCATAAACTGGAAGGTCTGTAGGAGCAGAGGCTCCTTAAAGGCACAACTTCCTCTTCGAGCTGTACTCATCTGGAACCATTCATCTGGATAAGATTTTCCCATAGTGCCTGCCATCATTTGCTAAGGAGCAGAAGCACCAATAGCAGCAGAAAGAGCAGAATGCCACTGTTAATTTAAAAAATCTAGATAGTCTCTGTGCATGCAGCAGACAAGAAGGGGGACTAGGCATGCCTACTGTGCTACAGCAGCATGTGACTAAGCACCGTTATGGTTTGTTCCTTGTTGCATGCACCGCAGGCAGCCCGTTCCAGAGCGTGCTGTCACCAACACTGTGAGTGCAGGGCAATATGCACCAATGGGACCTAAACTGTTCCCTGGGCGAAGCATGAGTTGCCCATGGACATAAAAAGTGTCTCTTTCTGTTCACTTGGGGTCTTCATTTGTTCAACACCAGCAAATATATTTTATATGCTACAAGGATGTTGCCCGTTTTGTCAGAACTGAATTGAATGACCAATGCAGGCACTAACTTGCTCTGTATTCCAGACTGGACGAGGACTACTGAAAAAAATTCGAGGAATTTCAGGTCTATACAAAGGTGGAATAACAGCAGACAAGATTAAATCTGCTCCTGTTGCAAATTAAGTTTTATAGAATTGAAGAAATATTCTGAAGTACTTCTAAGACCTTCTTAGATACCAAATTAATCCTGAGGAGTACAATTCAGACAACATGATAGACAACGAGTGAAGACTTCTCACTGCTGCATACACACAAGAATGACACAGATACATGATGCTGATCAAAGTGTCAGGCTGCAGTTTTCTCTTTAACAAGAAAATGTTCCCAAATACAATACTTTCTACAACCCATGGCCAGGGTTGTCAATTTATGAGGAAAACTGGGAAAAGCCCTAGTCACTAGATTAAAAGGCCCTTCCTAAAATTCAGGGTCTATCAGCAAGTATCAGGCCCACAGTCATGGTTCGTCTCGCACAAGAACTCTTAGATCTGGTTGACAATTATTTTGGCAGCACAAAAACCCACTTGCTAAAGTGCTCCACAGTCAACACATTCTCTGAGTTGACACAAAGCATAAGAAACCTTTGTACCTGATAGCTTTGCTTTCCCTAACTTTATGAAACTGAAATTCTGACTGGACACCATGGCTCTTCCCTCTCCGAAGGAAAAAGCAAACTAACAAGCAAAAACCGTTACAGCTGTTCCTTCAGGCATGTGGCTTTCCTTTATCCTTATTGCTGTCTCCTGTTATGTCCTAACCAATGGTAGCTAATCCAGTCACTGCTGATTTGTTTGGCTATAAAAGCCAAATCAGTTAGTTCCCAGATGAGTCAGGAACAATAAATTCTCCTGCTTTTCCCCTTTGATCAACAATTTCCCACCTAGCTCCCCCAACAAAGGAGGATGCAGCACTGACTCATTTTGATACAGTTCTTACCCCCTCTTCCCATCCTTTTCATCTTTACCATGTGAATTCCTCATTTGTCCAAATAGGAAGGCATTGCACAGGGGCAAAATATACCATGCACATAAAATAAAAAAGAATGCTGAAATTATTATAGCTAGATAAACATCCTCACAGAAGGGTCAAGATTTAGGTTAATAAACTGTTATTCCACAGATGAGGAGAAATACTGCTAAAAGAAATTTTTTTTAAAGTAGAATTTAAAAAAAAAAAACACAAAAAAAACTCAGAAACTTTTTTTCTTTGTATCAGAGAAAAAAAATAATACCAAAGCAAACAACATCAAAGATAGTAACTTTTTCTCTACAGAATAACTGTAAGGAAAATTCAAAGTTCAAAATCAGACATTAAACTTTGCAATAGCAAGAGTAATGGCAGAGTAGTATACATACATCTTGGCTAACAGACAGTCTAGTAAAACTGAAGTCAAGGGTTAAATTTCTGTTGCTTTCTGTTGGGCCAAGATTCACTTAAACTGTACATAGGATTTCTTTTTATTCTCTATTTTTCCCATACAAGAAGAAAGACATGGTGTAGCACTTACCATACTAATGGAGAGACACCCCATTTTAAACAAGTTGCTTTCTCAACTTCAGTAAATGAAGGACAAAAAATTGATTTGAAAACACTTGCAGAAGTGTCTCCCCCTCCCTGCTGCTAAGAAAGGTACTTGAACTTGTGCCACCTCACAAACAACTGTCAGATGTTTCAAACCCACACAGCTCCTCAGGGCATTCAGTACATTTATACAAATCAAGGACATTGGTTATGTGCTGTGGATTAGAGGGCTCATAATATGCATACTGAATGCATCTCAGACATAAAGGATGTCATTTATGTTCTCAGGGTATACTGCTTCAAGCACAAAACAAAGTATTTTCACTAGGATTCAAGCTGCATATACTCCCCTAAGGACAGCCTGTTGTTGCAATGTATACCCACTGTATCTGAGAACTATACACAGTTCTCACCATAATGAAGCTTCCGATCAATACATACTCTCCCATATTTAGATTACTACACATAATTTTCAAGTTTCTGCTCAGATCTCATCCGAAGACTAAAATTTTAACTGCTGTGGGCAATAATGACTAGTTAGGCATTTCCTATTAATAATTATTGATTTTAGTGAATCTGACAATTAGTAATTATCTAGTGAAAAACACTCAAAGAATTATTCCAAGGCTTTAGGTATCTCAAATAAACCACTAAAAGCAACAATTAAAAAGGTAAACCATTTCAAAAGATTTTATTCTCACTGTACAGCACAAGTACGTCTTCTGAACACCAGTTCTCTTCTGTCTATAAGCTCAAAAAAAAAATGAAATTTCAATGGCTACTATCAATTTAAGTCTACATTAATGCTGTAGATTTTCTTCAAGTACTTGTTTAAATTACAGTTGACACCTATTTCAAATCATGCCTTTCTGAAATCCTTATTAATAAGTCACCACTATTTTAAAATATTCATCATGAAAATTAGGTCAGATGATTAAGGGATTATTCCTACAAAGCCTGAAATTTAGACTGTCTGAAGACCCACATTTTCAGTGATTGAAGTGGAAGAGGTACTTCCTCAAAAGCCACATGATCTCATGGATTAACTTTAGTCCTGGGAGACATAAGATTCTGAGCTCTGTTTCCTTTTATTTACTTATTTACATCAACAAATTTTTGCACTTAGCTTTAGTACTATTTAGATAGAAACTAGGTGTCCATCATTTATTCTGCTTTACTGATTGGGAGACTGACAACTTTGTGATATTAAATGGTATCCTCAAGGTGTGAGAAACAATTTACCAATTTTTCCTCTGCTATTCTGTATTCTCTTCAATGCCATACTGTGCACGTAAGTGTGCGGCAGGAGAGGTGGGAGGAAAGGATGGGGACCACACTAATTCTGAATGTCTGTGTTCCACCTATAATCAAACCAAAACAAACAAAAAAGAAAGCAAGCAGCCTTTGAGCTTTCTTACTGACAAAATAAACATATAAGTACTACAAAATCTGTAGTGGAAGACAAAATAAGCAAAATAAAGCTCTGATCTGTCCAAGGCTGACTGCTCCTGGTAGGGACTCAACACACAGACCAATATGATCAAGCTGTAGCCATTTATTATGCCTCAATTACACAGTTTTATACAGAGATCGTGCAGATTTGGCAATTACTTATTGGATACAATGATTTTAAAATCCTAAAACAAAGTTACTATTGGCTAACTTTAGTCCTGGGAACAGGACCCTTAGTCATGCTGATTATTTACCTTCAGTTCCTCCTCATCTCACTCACATTCTGTATAACTGCTTTCCTTCTCATCCCTTGCAGGTGTCATTTTCTCCTGGAGTAGAAACCAACTACATGAGGACTTTCTTCTAAAAAAGGTTCCCACAAACATGAATATTTTTCTTCTAAAAGGCTTCCCACAGCTGACCATTAGTAGACATATTATACATAATTTTCAAAATATTGTGTGTTCCACATAGAACCTGTGAGGTATCTAGGCACACCTTTTGAAAATACGGACATTCAAAAACATATTAATTTAGTTTTAAAACTTTAAACTCTAGGCAGTATTTTTGTTGAAAATCAGAATGTGGTATGCTTCTCTCCATCAACTCACTTTTTTACTATTCTCTTCTTGGAGCCACAAGGATTTCCACTAATCCTTTGCTGCTTATTCTAACAAGATCCCAAATTCTGCAATAATATTCCTGTTTCCTTCCCAGTAGGCAGTTCCTTCTTCTCCAAAAAGTCATTACAGAATTGTGTTCCTATCTCCCTTGGGGTTTATAAACACAGTTCCTCATAAATATAAAAGAGAATGGATACCATAGTTGATAACACATTGTAGTAACAATACATTACTAAATTTGAAAGTGTGATCTATTTGATATATTCAGATTACTATAGAAACAAAAGTGGTGTACTAAGTGTAAAATTCACAAAATGTGCTAACATACAGAAACATACATGCACACAGAGAGCAATAAATTGCTTGTACATCCAGACACATACATAGAATATTCTCTTTATCAATACAGATTAATGCACTTTAAAATATTTAAACTAAATAATTTCTGAAAAATGATCTAATCAACCAGGAAGGTTTAAAGGTGCCACATAACTACACATGTAAGTATGCCCTTACTGCTGACCTTACAATGCACTTAGTATCTTGTACTTCACTAATGCTGTTTCTAGCACTACAAGCAATTTATTCTACCTCACGTTCATCAAGAGCTCATAAATCAGCATTAGGCCACTTTTTTACTGAGTTGCTGATTTTTAGCCAGCAGACAGCAGCAGCATTTGGATTCAAAGTCTAATATTGGCACACATATTGATTTTAATTAGTCTAATTAGTTCATTACACTAAAAATCAAACAGACCATTTATTACATTCCCAACTAATGACATATGATCAAGGATTTAATATGATAATGAGCAAGATCAATTATCACTCATAAAGGAAGTCATTAACAAGTGTAAACACTGCCAAACTGAATACCATTACAAATTATGAAGTCATAGCTAGGTCATTTGCATAAGCATACTAATTTTATTTCATTATATTCCTTCCATTTAATACTCCAAATACCTTTCATAAAGCTCCTTTTTTCATGAGACTTGATTCATAGCTGTAAACTCAATTCTTACTGTCAGTAATGCAATTGTTCACTACGTAGTCCTTAAACTCAATGCTATTAAATCAAGGTTCAAGCAAACCAGACAATGTCTACGGACTCTCTCAGAAAATATTACAGAATATTACAAGAAGGAAATGAGGTTTCCAGTTGTACCAAAGTGGATCCAGGAGTATTTCTCTACAGGGGAAAATTCAAGAACTGCTTACTTTGTGGTCTGGGATATTTCACATGCAAAATTGAGCTAGTGATAGAAGTCAGCCCTGGCCATGGTTGTTTAGCAGTACAAAGAGAAGGAAGGAACATCTGCTAGAGTGTTTTCACTTTACTGTAGAAGCTGCAGATTTCAAACTTTCAAAATAAAATTTATGACTTGAGCTGTACGCAGATAAATATTCTACTATCCTTAAAGTCTTCGCATTTAATTCTACCTTAATTCTATTTGAATTTTTCAAAGGTTCCTGTCACCGTCATTATCTATTCTATATCTGACAATAGCATCCAAGACGTCAATCAAAATCATAGCAATTATACTTTCTATCATAGCAAAATTGTATCTATGTGGTGCACAACAATCAAGTATGTAAGGGATAAGCCCTCGATCTGCCAAAATTATTCTCCTCCTGTTCTTGTTAACAATGGTTACTTCGGAATACTCTTCATATGCACTTCTCTGTGTCAGAATACATTCAATGAATATATGACTAGAGACCTACATATCACATGTATGTATCACATACAGCTCAGTATTTATGAAATGTATAAGGAAATTTTTTCATTAGTTGTATTTTTTATAAGAAACTGGAAGAAGTCTCAATTTTCATGATGCTCTTTTAAGATTTCTAAGTATAGAAGCTGTAACTAACACATACAGCCCAGTCAGCAGATGTTTATATTCAATGGATACAGAAAAAAATTGGATTTACTACCACTTAGATTAGAACCTCACTCAAGAAGCAAAGATTTTCATTATAAAAATGCATTTTTATTTCATAAAAATATCTTGCTGATTCTGAAGTCTGCTTGTTCTAGAAGCAGTACATCCTAACAAATTTACCAGCATCCAATCTGTATCAGTGATAAGTGGCTTCTACAGGTACTGTGTTCACCAATAACTGAAAGCTGTATCTTCAGCTTTTTTGATTAAGTTTCTTACAAGGCTTCAGTCTTTGATGGCATCATCAAAATCATTCAGCACTTCGCAGAAATAAACTCAGTAGCATCAAACTTAATTTTTTCCTTAAAATATACTAATAATTTTATAAACATAGGTGCATGTTCCTTCTACTAAATTTCAAAGTGAATAAAAACTCAATACTAAGTCTGTACCTAATAATTTAGGAAATGTGAAAAACACAAAGAAGTCAAATGAGCCATATATCTTTGGGGCTATAAAGACGAGAACAGCTCTTCAAGACACGGGGAGGCCAAAGCTGCACCTCCCACTATCCAGCTCCATTAAGTTTGAGGCTGGTGGAAGACAACTGATTTATGGCTGAGTCATAAAGTGTTTCATAACTTCAGGTTTTATGTGCTCATATGAATTAGCACTTAAAATTTTGTATACTTATGTGCTTAGTACTTAACTGGATATATTCTGCATTCTACTATTTAAATAACTACGTCATTGTTCTTGTTCAATACACAGATTCTTAATGTAATTTTGTTCCACCACATAGTACTGTGTGGCTGTCTTTTCACTTTAAATCTCTTCATTTCTTCCCACATCTACCCATTTTATCTTCCCTTCCATTTCTTTATCCTTTCCACTTCTTTGAACACTGACGTTTTTTCCCCTCCCTCTTTCCCTAACTTTCTTACATATCTATGTCTTAATCATCCCTCTGCTTCCCAAATCAGAGTTTGTGCTGGCATCAGATACAAATGGAAGACAACAGTGAATTTAAGTACATGTTCAAATGTGCACTGGAAAACAAAATGGATGTAATAAATGCTGAACTAATCACTATTATTATCCTATACAGGGCTTATAAGAATGATTTGGAGCCATGATTCATAACTCTTTAAAAAAAAATAGCTATCACCACCCACCATGAGAAGGGCAAATCTGTGCCACAGACACTATGATAGATGCACAGTCTGGTTCTCTCTGATCTAGAGAACAAATATCACTCTGGATGTCACACTGACTAAACAGCAAAGCAAAGGAGGCAATAACAAACAAATATATGCCAGAATTGTATTTAAGCAAAGAAAATAGAAATAAATACTAACAGATTAAATGTAAAAAAACATAAAAAAGCATGTTAAGGTGAAGGAAAAAACACAAAACAAAACAAACCCAACAAAAACCCAACCCCCAAATCCCCAGATATCTTAACAATCTTAAGGAATCTTAATAATCTTGAGGAATCAAATTTAATTTAATGCTAATTTTTTTCTTTCCAAAACATCAGGAGCAAAAACTCTGTCAGGGAGTTTGTAAGACCAACTGAGAACCCTGATACAACAGCAGCACTGAGTCATTACACACAAGCCAAATGAGGCCTCTGCACTGACATTCATTGTACAAGAAATTGAGGAGATGACTATACTGGAACCCTCCGGGTTGGGCTGCAATAAGGGGTCTGTCTGAAATGGAACTACAAAAGAGGTTACAGTACAAACAGGCAGAATGGACTTTAACCAGTCACTGGGACCAGGCAGTATTCATCCACATACTCTAGTACAACTTAGAAATGAACAATCTGAATTACTGATGGCGGTATGTAAACATTTGTTTCCTCTGTTACAGGAATGCAGGATAACAAAAGCAATTACTGTCTTTATAAAAAAGTACCAGGGAAATTTCAGCAACCCCAGACCTCTAAGCCAGTTGTCATATTGGACACATTAGCAGAAGATATAATCAAGAGCAGATTTAGTGGACTTCTGGATACGTATGAATGTCCTTCCCAAGGACCTCTTATGATCCCTTTTGGAGCAGAACATTGAATTAAACAGACTCCATCCATTGATATGGTAGCACACATTCATCCACATCCATACATTCTGGTTCTACTGCTTTCCATCCTAAAACAGTATCTAATCTTACAAAATGCAAATTAAGAGTAAACAAGGTACAGAACATCTTCTGGACAGCCAGAGATAAACTTGATGTCCATCTGGAAAAGAGCCAACCCAGAAGAGATGTGACAAAGACCTATAAAGTCATGAATAGTGTGAAGAAAGAGAGCAAGGAATATTTTATATATTCTTGTAACACAAGAATTAGAAATCTTCAAAGGAAATCATCAAAATTATTCAAAACAAGGAAATGCTATTCTTTGTACCAGAATGATAGAACTGTGGTAATAATTACCAATGTGTCGTGGGTTAAGCAGAGCAGAGTTAAATTTTTTTCCTTTTCCCTTCTCTTCATAAATAGCTAGGAAGAAGCTATGTTTTGGATTCCTGCTCAGGAGAGAATTGATAAGAGAAGAACATTTATAGTTATTGCTAGGATGTTGCTATTTGTTCTCAAGGACATACATTCAGCCTTTTGGGGGGGAAGAGACAGTCTGGCTTCTAGCTTGGGATTTGCTTTTAGGTAAAGATTGAGAAGCAGACTGA
>WKFP01015076.1:818569-828919 GCA_011057875.1 Pterocles orientalis
CATCAGGTGGGGAGGGGCATTATCACTGTGTATCACATTGCATCTTTGTATATAGTATTATTTCTAATATTATTGTAGTTTAGTTATTAAATTGTCCTTATCTCAACCCACGAGTCCTCTTTGCCATTTACCTCTTTAATTCTCTCCCCTATCATTGGGTGGGGGCAGGGACTGTGTGAGCGGGAGTGTGTGGTTTGGCCCCCAGCCAAGGGCCAACCCATCACACAATGCATTCATGTTTATAGGTTTAAAAAGTAACTTAATAAGAAAAACAGAGAATAAAAGTTTAAAGGCTACAAAACACAGTAGTATTACTTGTAACTAAGATGAACATTGCTAGGAACTTGTAGAATATTACCCCAAAAGGAATCCACAATATATTCGCTTTATTATATTAGCCGTTCCATGCTGGCCACTCTTTGAGAGAGGGTGTCATCCATTGAGACAATTCAAATGTCTACACAGTAAAGCCTACAATGTCTACAGACCAAAGACGTTTGGCCTTTCAACACAAGCCCCAGAGATTTAAATGTTGTTTTAAATATACAGGCTAGAATGCTCTTAAAATATAAGGCTATCAAGATGTTACTGTCATTAAGATTTCAGGATTTTTGCCAGACCAATCATCTAACTTGATTCCCAAGTTGAAAATGTATGCAATGATTTTAGTTCTCACTTCTATATAAATGCTAGAGATTTTATTTCTAAGAATTCTACTAATATTACTGGTCTAAGAGGCTTAACAGAGCATGGATAAACAGGAAAAAAAATGCGAGCAGTTTAGGTAAGTCCACTGACCAAAACCTATTTCCTTCTGGTAAACTGTGCAAAAGCAGTATTTTACATAAAGATGTAGCTGGATGAGGCTTTGAGCAACCTGGTCTAGCGGAGGGTGTCCCTGCCCATGACACGGGGGTTGGAACTTCATGATCTTTAAGGTCCCTTCCAACCCAAACCATTGTGTGATTCTATGATAAAATAATATTACTGAGAAATCATGGTGCACACCTAAAAGAGAGAAGCATTAAGAACAGCATAGTTTTGCTAACACAGAACAATAAGGGTACCTGGCAAAATAATAGTCTGAAATACACTTCCACTGTATTTTGTCTCGTAATTTAGGTTGGAAGGGACATTTTCAGGTCATCTGGCTCTGCTCTATGCCCTGTTTAGCCCTGAAGTTAGCACTGTTTTAATAGGGCTAACTTCAAAGTTAGACCACATTGCTGTATTCGTCAGACATTCTCTTAGAGAGAAGAAATCTTACTCTCAAACTGTAACATGACAAATCCTAGTGTAAACAACAGGCGAAAGAGTTCTGAGGAGTTTTTTCTTATTGATTTAAGAAAGATTCTCACTAGGTCTTATCACTGGAGTGAGATGACTGAACTGAACGAAAGAAAAAACCAAAAAGTCTTCACCAGAAAAGGATACTGAATAGTATCCAAAGCCTTTTAGCTTTTGGCAAAGAAATTAAGGCAGGGAATTGTATGTAGATGTTTTTAAGGTTTATCATTGATCTATAGCACTCTTGCGCCTTTTATTGATGCTGATGATACTCCACTGCAAAGCTGGCAAGTTCCTTGCTTTAACTGTTATATGCTCCCCAGACAGTTAAGACTGTAAACCAGAAGTGCCCAGAAGGTTGGAGTGCAAGGGTCAATGTACTTCAGTTAGTCCATTCAACGTTGGTCTTAGGCACTAGGGTAACTGTCATACAAGCCACATATTTCAAGATAAAAGCATCAAACTCTGTACTTTAGTAGAATGTTCTTTAGAGACCATACTTTAGAGGTAGCATCCAAATATTATTTCAGAGTACATACGATAAGGATATTGATAATAGTAACTTGATAACCATTGGCAACAGAGTTCCATCAAGTCCTTAATAAACGCTTAACAAACCTTTATTGTTACCTTGTTTTACTATCTTTTTTATTTCAGCAAATAACTGTATAAATAATAACTTATTAGTGAATTGCATTTCCTGTAAGAGACTGAAATTGTAAATAATATTTGGTGACTGATATTACAAAACATTTCAAATGCTAACATTCTTTCTTTAAAGTTATAGTTAAAGAAATACACATTTTTTCATATGTGATCCTGACATTGCCTTTCTTAAAAATAGCTTTTTGTCAAAGAGTTGGCAAAATAGGTGGCTAAGGTCAGTCAGATCACTTGCTGTTTCAGCAAACTGCGCAGAAGCTCCAAATTCTTGGAAGATTTTATTCCACTGATTACAAAGGAAACAAAGTAAGCATTGCAACTTTGAAAGGAATACTTAGATAGTCTGATAGTTGCTTTCAAGAAAGGAGACTAGGTCTATGACTCATAATGTATGGCTAAAGGCAGTGTTTTTTGATTCCACTGACCTTTCAACACTCTATGGACAGAAAGTATAAATCTAATGATTAAGTCACGGGCTGCTAAACTAGACACTAGAAGACTGCTTTTTATATGAAATAAAACGAAAGAGAGCAAATTAGTAATAGAATATGGAATTTCTCAGAACAGTTATAATTTTAATGAGTTCTTCTATGAAGTTAAAATATTTGTTATAGCAAATAAAGATTGTTTCTCTTACAGTCCAGGAAACTCACAAAATGACAAAATCACAAGTTATAGAGTAAGTAGTAAAAAAAAAGTTTCTGTTCTAATATATTTGCCAGACATTTCACTAAATACATGACTGATTACATCTATACACGCCATCATACTTATATCCTGCAGGTCAATCCCCAGTATCATTACTTAGTAACACATATTCTGTTCAATGCCTAACTCAAAACATGTATGAAACAACCTTCTTTGTGTTAACTTTTTTAATATTGCACATATTTAAATGAAAGAAATAAGTCAATTAGGTTTCTTATAACAGATTTAATTTTCCTGGTAAGTTGTTATACTTCTTGTACTACTTCACCCAACAATCTTCAATTCTATTCTGATTACCAGCACAGCTTCAATAGGAAGAGTGATGGCAACCTGGAAGAGCTGGTCCTTGTGCAGTGGACAAAGCGTAGGTCAATTGGGGAAAGGACTTCAAATCCCATGAAAAAGAGTAAGTAACAACTTAAGTTTCCCCATGTTTAAGTACATTAATATACAAAGAATAATCTTTATTTATTCCCTAGTTCCTTTCTGTGGTTATGTTCACAGAATGGTATGCTTTGAACAACACAAACATAACTGATTTTACAGCAGAGCAGCCCCAAACAACTAAATCCTAAATAGCCACACAATTGAGCCAATAACAAGTTGTCAGAGCCCCTTTTTAAGCTCTTCACATTCTAACATTTTTCCACATAATTTAAAAAACTTCTAATGTCAAAGGTCGTCTCCTCTGTCTTTATCAGTACTTCCCAACAACCCTGGCTGCCAGGAGTTGTAAGGTAGTAAAAAGCAAAGGTGCTAAGACTGAGAAAGACCACAGGCAGAAAAGAAACCCAAGAGAAAAGAAAACCTCAAACTTATATGGTTGGATTTAAGACCAGAGTTCTTGAAGGATTTTTGACAATATATCTAGCCTTGAAAACTGCAGTGACATAGAAGAGGTAATCACAGAAACCACTCTCACAGGCTCAAAGCCTGTAGCAAGAACTGGCAATATTGGAAGGCTTAGGGAGACTACCTGCTTTTCAAAATGTCAGTGGTTTCAACAATAACAAATCAAAGATTCCTGCTATCTTTTACCATGACAACACTGAGGTAACTATGTTGAAAGCCACTCAAAATAAAAATTCAAAATTATATTTTGGGTTTAACAAATATGAGACAAGAAGCATGAATAAGAAATACCCAAAAAATAAACTGTTTTGAATCATATCAGTGTACCATGGCTTGAGTTGTTTTTATGTCAGCCACCTTCTCCGAACAGTTCCACTAGTCAGCCAACTTCATCTAATCCAGGCTGAGTTACAGATCATAACTCTCATCCAAATTGCAGTCAGATGATCTAAAGAACCACCTGCTTCGCGTATGCTGTCCGAAAGACAGGAAAAAAGGCAGTGACAGATTTGAAATTCTAATTTCTTCTAAATAACTTCTCAACCCTGCACTGCAAAACACGATTATAGTACTATAAATGTATGTTGAAAAAAACCCTAATTATAGAATCATAGAACAATTTGACTTGGAAGGAACCTCAAAAATCATCTTTTTCCAACCCCCCTGCCATGGGCAGGGACACCTCCCACTAGACCAGGTTGCTCAAAGCCTCATCCAGCCTGGCCTTGAACACCTCCAGAGATGGGGCATCCACAGCTTCTCTGGGCAACCTGTTCCAGTGCCTCACCACCCTCACAGGAAAAAATTTCTTCCTCATATCCAATCTAAATCTGCCCTCTTTCAGATGAAAACCATTACCCCTTGTCCTATCGCTACACTCCCTGATAAAGAGACCCTCCCCATCTCTCCTGTAGGCCCTCTTTAAGTACTGGAAGGCTGCTATAAGGTCTCCTTGGTGCCTTCTTTTCTCCAGGCTGAACAACCCCAACTCTCTCAGCCTGTCCTCATACTGGAGGTGCTCCAGCCCTCTGACCATCTTCATGGCCCTCCTCTGGAACTGCTCGAGCACATCCATGTGCTTCTTATGCTGGAGGGCCCCAGAGCTGAACGCAGTACTTCAGTGTGGGGTCTCATGACCTAACCTTGGACCTCCAGGATATCTATGTATAAGCATCACAGTCATGGTACACAAATAATTTCTGAATTTCAGGAAGTCTTACTCAGAAGTTTCTATAGAATAAGTATACACAAGAATAAAACCCATAGCAATTTCAACCATCATCTACTGTCAGGGATCCACTATTGACCCTCAAGCTTTAAACACTGTCTCTTACAATATTTTTGTATCCAGCACAAGATGTTAGTCCAGATGCATAGACAGCTAGACAAATTTTTTAAAAAATGGTTGTATAGTCAGGCTCAGAGGATAATGGTTAATCTGTCAAACTCTACCTGGAGGCCAGCAACGAGTACCACAGGGGTCTTTACTGAGATGTCTCCTCTTTAGCATCCCAATCAGTGACCCAGGGGAGGCAAGAGTAAGCTCTCATCAAGACTGCGGACGACACCAAACTGGAAGGAGTTTGGCAGATAAGCTTGTGGTGGAGCTGCTAAGAGGGACCTGGACTGGCTAGAGGAATGACCAAACACAAACTGTAAGATATTAAAAAAGGACAAAGGCCAATTCCTGCAGCTGGGAAAGAAGAACCCCTCACACCATTACAGGCTGGTGATAGACTGCCTGGTGAGGAGGTCTCCTGGAAAAGACCTGTCTTGGCAAACAGTTGAAATAAGCCAGCAGTGCATCCTGGCAGTAAAGGCAGCGAGCACCATCCTAGGTCATATGGAGCACAGCCAGTAGACCAGGGAAGTGATTATTTCCCTTCTGCACTTTATCCCAATTACTTTCTAGTTGGCACCTAGAGTGGCACATCCTATTTTGCCACCTGGTCCACTACAAGAAAGCCATTGATAAACTGCACTATGCTCAGTGGAGGACCACAGAGATGGTCAGGGGTCACAGCACATACCCTCTGACACACAATCAATATTTAAGTTGAAACAGGAACGGTTGTGACTGAATATAAGGTAACTTCTTTTCGCCCTAAGGGCCAGTCAAGCACTGGACAGGTTTCCCAGACAGGTATGCAGACTTCATCTTTGGAGGTTTTCAAACCCAGGCTGGGTAAAGTCTTACTTACAGCCTATCCCACTTTGAGAAGGAAGTTGGCCTCTTGAAGTCCCTTTTAACCTGAAACATTACATAATTCTATGACAATGAAGTTTGAAACTGAACTACACAATCAGTCTCAAGATGTAAAGATTTAAGTCACAACAGGCATCAGAAGAGCATTTTTATGTAAATATTATTGCTATTCATTCCCTTAAGTGGGAAGAAATATTTTCACTAGAATTTTTACTAAAAACCACTTTGCACTATAGTTTTGGATTGTCTACCGATTTGAACAATGCTTGAAATGGCCTAATTTATAATCTGTCAAATAACATCACAAATGTGCAAGCCATCATAGGGCCCCAGAGACTAGTTAGACTTTCGTAAGCATTCAGCTGTGTTCCTTAGACATTTTGATTAAGACACTAAAAAGATACCAAAAGAAAAGTGCTCCGAGTCTTTCAATCACAAGGATGCTAAAAAATATGTCAGTGGCGAAGACTTGCCTTTGATGACAATATTGCACCATCATCTTGTGTATTAGCACTTCACAGAACAGAATACTCAGAACATAAATGCTTTTTCACTGCATCTGCCTTTTTTGTAAAAGACAGACATTTCCTTAAAAGACTGGTTTTTTTATGTGATTTTTTTAGTGGCAGAAAGACAACACTGTGTCTTTGAAAATACCCAACCAAGTGAGCTTAAGAGACTTTTTTTGTTCTTTGGGTTTGTGGTTTATTTGTTTTGTCGTTGTTTTGTTGTTCCCAAGACATCTTTTCAATAAATGGTGACTTCATTTAACAGGAGGAACCTGTAGCTTCTGGAAAAGCAGCAAGAAGTTATTTGTACTTTTCCAGCTATGTGCCTAGTCTTCAGTTACATTCAGTCCACTAGTTTAAATCCATACTAAACAGGCATTTTGGGAAACGTAAATCCTGACAGAAACAGAAAGTATATATGCAAATAAAATGTCTAAATTATTTTTATTAACCTTAGCCTGCACTTTAATCTTCTACCTTCATAGCAATTACTTGAATTAATTTACCTTAATAACTCAAAGTATCCTTTAGTGTCTTGACATACTCGTTTGTCTCCAACAAGTTAGAAAGAGAAGTTTGATTAGAACCTGTCAAAACATTACTTAATAAAATAGTAGAGCAAGGTATGATTTACAAAATGGCATCTATTATAAATTAGCTCTGCATCTGGATGATATAAATGAATTTACAGATCTAAGGCGGCATCAAGGACACAAAATTAGACATCTTTATGTCAGAGATATAACTACACAGAACATAAAGTTGTGACAAAACAAAATTCTCAAGAACAAAAAGAAGACTGGAGAAAAGAAAATAATTCTACTTATTCTTGTGCCAAACAGAAGTTCAAACACATAAGGGAATTGAGCAGAAGAGTAAGTGAGGCTGTTGAAGCAGTGGAACAACAGAGGTCTCAAAACATATTTAATCTGACCTGGTACATCACTTACATCCACACAACCTTTTGTCCTCGTTAACCTGTTTATGCAGTTCTCCCTGCAAAAAGTAGTCAGCCACTCTCCGCAGCAACACAAAAGCACTACCACATACATATATGTATGCACTCACACGAGGTTTCTTTAAATCTTCTTTATCTTTCAGATGTGACATCAGAACGTTTTCCTGAATTATGGCTTTTTTAGCCAGTTAAGGTAGTTTTCCTGGGTTCTCAGAAGCACTCTTAACTGAAAAACAGTGAGAAACATGTTATTCATGTTTTACTATGGTAGATGGCTACACTCAAAATGATCGGCTTTATTTTTCATTAATTCCTGAAGGGTGTAGGTTTTTTGTTTCATATCCTAATGAATGCTCTGGTACCTATTCAAGTTTTAGATTTTTGCACCATAGCGGCAATTAATTCAGTGAAAAATAGCTGTCTAAAATTGATTACAATATCACAGAGAAACCATATTTAAATATATTCATTCAGAAAAAAAAAACACAAAAAACCCCTGATGATTACTAAGTTTAGCCTTCACCTGCACTGACACCAAAGAAGCCAAACAGATATTTCTCCATCTTAAATAAGCAACATATTTCTTTGTTTTGGATTCTTTTTCAGACCTCTGTTTGTTCATATTATTTCTTTCTCTCTTGTCCAAAACATGTGCTGGAAGAATCTTGCAAGTGCCTGAAATACTATTCCCATTCTTCTTTTTTTCTCTCTTGAGCACATAGCCAGCCATTAGAGTGAAAACTACTTACTCTCTCATATGTGTAAAAATTTAAAGCAATTTGGATCTCTTTCTAAATTATTTGATAAAAACTTAAGAATTTGACATTCATATTGGTGCTACACAGAAAAAAAGCCCTAAACAATTATTCTGTTTCTCTCAGTGATCAGTATAATACATGCCAGTGCAAAATGGAAAAGAACATGAAGTAAATATTTGGGGAAAAACATGCCTGTACAAAAAGTTTTCTCTAAATAAAAACCTGGTAACTGACACCTGGAATACATCACAACTGAATACAGGAATTTCAAAGGACAGATGAACAACCACAAGATAAAATTCTTATATTCCTATAATTTATTTTATTTTTCCCTTGAAAATAAATATGTTAATAAACCACATTTTTAAGATGTGCATTTTTCTATAAAATCATTCTTCAGTAATAGATATATTCAAGTTGGAGCTTTAGAATAGCTTTATTTGAAAGAAAACACTAAATTATTAAAATTCTGCACACATTTATGATATATGCTATCCAAAGATTCAAAATACTTTAAAATATCACTTTGAAGTTAGAATCTGAATGCAAAGTTTAAAAGTCAGAATTTACTCCTGAAATATTTACATTGATATTTTCAGTGAAATCATTTAAATAACTCCCCAATATGTGCTTATTTTAAATTAATTTATTCTTCTTAAAATCATTAGAAGTAAGCAGACATCAGCACTTAGAGAAAAATACTACAGACAACAGTACTGCGAAGTTCAGTACTTTAAAAGATATCCACTAAATCAATCTAGACTTTCCTTATTCTTTAAACTTTTATTAGTTTTATGTGCAGGTCAGATATTTTGAAACTACACAAAGCGTATTTCACAGAAAAAAATCAAGCTATTGATAAAAACAAGTGAAATTAATGTTATACTTGGAAATGAAACCTCCCCCACCCTGAAACAGAGTTGATTCTATTAAAAGTGATAAATGAAATGGAAATTAAAATTTTAATGAGGTGCTTGTTAATCCATTTGTTCACATCTAATTTGAACTTGGTTAAATTGCTACTTATTATGAATACTATAGATATGATTCCTTAAAAATCTCAAGGGCAAACAAAATGTTAGAGGACTGCTTGTCCCAAGATAGGTCCCCAGTATATTATCCAAGCTTCTGAAATTAAGCACTGGAGCTATTTCCTGTGATACATTTCATTTAAGAAAATTAATGATATTTTAAAGCAGTTGGTTTAAGTCCTTTGACATGGTAATTGTCCATTCCAGAACAATAGAAGAAACAGAACCAAAAGGAGACTGTCTACCTGCCATTGATCATATCCAGGACTGGAGGGTTTATTTGTACCTATTGCAATTCCCAAGGACTTTATCAAGCACTATCATCTCCCTTAGTAGGATTTGGGGTTTTTTATCTTATTTATTTCTACTTGATGTGTGTACAAGAATTTAGTACAGACACATATCAATGATTTTTTTCTGCTTGACTTTAACAAGCAGCGAAAAAATATAACTTTTAAACTAGGCTCGAAGGGGGAAGGGGGAATTACCAGGCCCATTATAGACAAACTTAGGGGTGGCATGGTGAGGGTAGGAGTGGATTCGACAGTTCAGCTCAAGTGCATCTACACTAATGCACGCAGTATGAGCAGCAACACAAGAGGAGCTGGAGGTCATTGTGCAACAGAACAGCTGTGACCTAGTGGCCATCACGAAAACATGGTGGACGAGTCTCATAGCTGGAGTGCTGCAATGGATGGCTATAAGCTCTTCAGAAGGGATAGGCAAGGAAGGAGAGGAGGTGGGGGGGCTCTATATGTCAGGGAGTGTTTTGATTGCATAGAAATCGAGGATTGTGATGATAAGTTTGAATGCTTATGGGTAAGAATGAGGGGAAGGGCTAAAAAGGCTGATCTCCTGCTGGGAGTGTGTTATAGGCCACCCTCCCAGCAGGAGGAAGGAGATGAGGCATTCTGTAAGCAGCTGGCAGAAGTCTTGCCATCGTTCCCACTTGTTCTTGTGGGAGACTTCAACTAGACATTTGTTGGAAATACAACACAGAGGAAAGGAAACAGCCTAGAAGATTCTTGGAGTGTGTGGAAGATAACTTCCTGACACAGCTGGTAAGCGAGCCTACCAGGGGAGGTGCCTTGCTTGACCTGCTGTTCACAAACAGAGAAGGACTGGTGAGAGATGTGGTGGTCAGAGGCTGTCTTGGGCTTAGTGACCATGAAATGACAGAGTTCTCTATCCTTGGTGAAGTAAGGAGAGGTGCCAGTAAAACCACTAACATGGACTTCCAAAGGGCAGATTTCAGGCTGTTTAGGATGCTGGTTGGGAGAGTCCCTTGGGAGACTCTCCTGAAGGGCAAGGGATCCCAGGAAGGCTGAACATTCCTCAAGGGTGGTTTTACAAGCACAGGAACAGGCTGTCCCCATCT
>WKFP01015076.1:833042-899959 GCA_011057875.1 Pterocles orientalis
AAAAAAAAAAAAAAAAAAAAAAAAAAAAAAAAAAAAGTGAGGCGGAGCATTGACATATACTCTAGGGAATTTCTCTCTCAGAAAAGGTACAAATAGAAATAATAGCCAAAGGGTATGGATGCGTTGGTCAAAGAGAAAAGCTAATGAAGGCTCCAGAAAGGAGCACTTGTACTGGACCTGAGGCTACAGTACAGGCAGAGTTCCCTTTTTGAATTGGGCTATGCTTTATCAATTTAATGACAAAGGAGAAAAAATTGTGGGCCAGACACCTGGGAAGCTGCCAGGTGAGCCAGGAAAGGTGCCATGTCCACAGCACAGCTGTTTTCTTGGGAAGAAGGAAAGTCACAGAATTTTTTTGTTTCAGAAGCACAAGTCAGAGCAAAAGAAGATGTACTCAAGCAGCCTTACACTGCTTGTGGCAGCATCTGAGGTAGTCCTTATCTTTCATAAGCAGCAAGGAAACAAAAGCCTGTGAGGACAAATTATCTGTTCAATCTTCTTCCACTGTGACCAGGTCAAACACCTTCCGATACAAGCCATCTTGCAAGAGCAGGCCAGATGAGAAGGAAAAAGGGCTCATCTGCTGCACACAGAAGCCTTTCACCTCCCGGCCCATAGTGAGCAAGGGGGAGGATGGACACAAGTATGTGGGATAGTATTTTCATATGAGTAACAATGAGTAGGTCTTCTGCCTACAGATTTTAAGCACCAGCTATCAAGGATGGATACCATGTTTTTCACAGAACAGGGCTCTTTGATTTAGTCAAGTGGAGGAATCCCTCTAACCACAGCTTCTACAAGCATTGTATTTGCTGATCTGCATAGTGAGGGACATTAACTCCACTACTCCAAGATTTCAGATTATCTTATGGAAAGCAAATGCATACATGTTTCTCAAATCTCAATGTATTTGAAAGGCAGCAGAAATACAAATAATACTCAGTTTTATTTGCCATGCAATTACATACATTATAATCAGTGCTTTCATCCCATGTCCAAGGGCACTGAGAAGTTGCAAGTGTCCTTGGTTGAACGCAACCTACAACAAAATATTTAGCTAAGTAAATCTAATAACATGCATCCAAGGGCACCTATTACAAGCAGTAGCTAGTTGGATATTATTCTCAAAATCAAAATGATAAGGTCCGTAGGAGGGAAGATACTGAGAATATACATGATTAGATTAAACTCATCTAAGATGTGCTGCCTCAAAAAACCCCAAAATACCTCTGCTCTAGAAAGTGTTCCAGAAAGTCCTTGTCCTGCAGCAACTATCATACGCCCACATGAAGAATCCCGATTTTTATTTTCCTGGGCATTTAGTGAGATAAGCAAGTTTCTCTACATTACTGTGCAGAAGAGACAGAAAGAATGCAAGCAATGCTTTATGCCAACTATGAAACTTCACCCTTAAGTTTTTTTTCTTGCAGGGCTTTTTCCTGCAATTGTAGAAAAAAAAGAGACCACGCATATGACACAGATATTTTGCACTGGACATCAGCATTCTACACTTATCTGACAGTGCTAAAATGGAAAGGAATAAAGTCCTTAAACAAAGCACAGGAAGACCATCATGAAGAATTGTAGTTCATGCAGGACCACAAATCAGATCCACCGTGGCATGGAACTTTGAGACAGAATTGCACCCGAGTGTAATTAAAGACTGTAAGTACAATTAAGGTTAATAATTGTGCCCCACTAAATAAGAACTGTCAGACAGGCTTTTGTAGCAAGAAAATTGCCTAGCATTTGAAGCTGACAACTCAGTTAGAAGGAACACACTGAATGCAAGAAGTCAATGAGTCAGAACAGGAAAAGGTAAAATTGCAAAGAAAAACTGCAACGGTTCAAACCGGGATTGACAGCCATGAGTGTTGCATCTTCAAAGTATTTTTTAAAGCTTGTAGTATAAGAAATTAATGCATCACACTTGTTCATGGTAACTGTTGGTGGCAAGTCAGTTAGTTCACTTTTTTCTGGTATACCTTTGTAATTTCCACTTTAGAATTTTAAGGGAGGTTTGTTTGGGGGTTTTTAATCTTTCAAGCAAAACTCACAAGACATGGACTTCTCATCTTTCTGTGTATTCAGATGTATATTCCTGACTCAAATGATGGATCAGGAAGCGGGTCTGCCTCAGAGAACCCATTACTGTATGGCTTGTGGGGTGAGTTTGAGGTCAGACAGCTAGGCAAAATCAAGTCAGTCAGGCCCACAACAGAAATCTAAAGGAAAAACATGAAGGCCTGGTGCAGAACTGTTTATATATTTAGGAACAACTGGATGTACTTAGAGAAGGTCATGCGTTCAACAAGACAAACCAGCATCATGACTTTTGGGAGACAAAGTATGTAAGAAAGCATCACTGAAGCAGATGTAGTTTGCATTCAAACAATGCATGGTGCACGCACATATTTGTGACAGAAAAGTGATGGCCAATTACTACCAATTGCCATTTAATTAAAAATTACACAGTAATGGGAGGAGGAGACAGACTTACCGAATTCTTTCCTGAGTCACTGCACTGTTTTCAGTGTCAGGATGCAAGTGAAATTCCAACTACAGTCAAATGCACAGAGTACTGAACTGCAGCATGTATTTGGAAATAAAATACATACTTAATACTGACCAAATCACTGAAAATCAGCATACGATCAGTAATCAGCTTAATAGTAAGAATAATCTCCCTCTCCAGTGGCACATAACGACTGACATACTGTGCTTGCCAACATCAAACAGAAAACTAAGCCCTTCAAACGTAGTGAGGCCCTTCAAACTTCCTTCCTGTGCTACAATATCCCTTTTCCAAGTAACATGGGTGTTACAATGGAATTATGACCTGGAAGACACAAGGTAACATCTGAGAAAATATCACCTTGATTTAGGGAAGGGGTAGAGAAGACCCTTTCCTCAGGAACCTGCAGCATACTCAGTTTAATTTCCATAAATTCAGGGCAAGAAAGAAATAGAACACACACACACACACACACACACACACACACACACACAATCAGTTGCAAAAATGCCATCCTGGTCCTGAAATGGTGATGGAAGTATGATAACAGCTGCCATTTTCAAGGGTATATTGTACCACGCAGTAGGAACATTCCAGGATATTTGCAGTTCAAGAGAGGTCTTGTTTTTACAGTGTTGTGGGTTTGTTTGTTTTTTTCCATAAGGTCAAGTGAGCTGGTAGTCTTCTTACCTTCATCAGATCAGCAGCATCATATGGTTAACTTAGACTCTCTCTTGGGATATGGAATGCTTGGAATATCAACCTGTTGACTTCTGCATAGCACGTCCACTCTGTGCACAAAGAATATGAAAACAAGTTTGGTATTTCAATCCTTTATCATATGAAACTCAAACCTGACTAAGACTAAATGTTAACAACATCTCTGGAAACAGAAAAAAGGTGAGAAACTTATGCCAAGCTGCATCAAGAAACCAACTAAGTGGCTAATATGGGGATATCTTCCTTTAAGAACAGATTAATGCACAGCTCTGGAAAACAGTTTTGCATGATGAACAGAAAGTCCAAAACCTGGTGAAGGAGACAGATCCTTCATTCCTCCTGCCATTTTGATTTTTAGAAGCTAAATGTCAGGATTTTCTAATTTTAACACATTAACAGAGCGGCAATGAAAGAAAATACATTCTTTATTTGACTTTTAAGAAAAGATTTAATAAATCTCAAACTAGCCTGACCACTGCTCCCTAATGATAGCTCCCACCAAAACATCTATAGAGTTCTTAATGTCATATAATATCAACAGTATTTCAAGTGCCACATAACAACAGGTCAAACTGCTGACTGAGCCTAATAAACTAATCACCAAACAATAAATGCATGTGTGAATTGGTGCCTGGACTAAGTTTAAAGATAACACATAGCTCTCTCTCTTACAAGTTCCTATACTGACACCAGCATCACAAAAAATTATCAGGAAACACTTTGACTCCCAAATTAATGCCACAACATCAGTTTATAAGCATCTCCAACAGTGGCAACCTACATCTGTAAGCTGTAATTGTAAAGTTTATACCTGGAGCTGTTCAGCAAAGTCATTTGGGCATTCAGGAGTTTCCACATTGCTTACATATTGATACAGAGGAATACCACTAATGTACATGCATGAACACTCGGAAAAGTCAAACTATGACTACCTCCTTCTTCACTTTGGTGGACTGTCACTATGCATCTTTGAAATAACATGGAAACCCTAATCACAGGTCTATACCAATGCGCCTGAAGCACTTCCTAACATTTCATCTGTCCACCAGGAAATGGTAAAAGGTTCATTATGAAAAGGTGTTCACATGCACTGAATAAGTAAGTGTAAGTTAAGTGTACTGAGAAGGCCAATGGAAGTGATTAGAGGGTTGGCAATGTTGACATGTAAAGAAAAACATTTTAGAATTAAAATTAGACAATTTCACTACAGAGAATTAAGAGGCATCACAGATAGACACTGTGATACTAATAATTATAGATAATATTTATATGACTGGTTTTTAGCATTATTAAAGAATGACTTTGAAAAGAAAAATACATGACAAGGGATAGTAAAAAAAAATAGAGAAAAAACTGCGGCTGAGTATCACGAAAAACAACTTGGCAATGAGATCTGCAAAGCAGTACAAAAATATCCCAAGGGAAGTAGTGGAATCTCCATCATTTGGGATATTTAAAACCAAACTGGACAAAATGTTGGAAAATGTTCTGTAGGGAATAGTTCTGAATTTGCAAGGAGACAGACTGGATGACCTAACAGGTCTTTTTCCATCTGTAAGGTCTATTACTCTGTAATTGTTTCATGTCCTCAATCCACACATTAAGCAATCTTCACATAGCTCTAGTGCCAAATGAATTGGTTCCAAAGCTCCCATTCTTTCTTTACTCATCATTTAAGACTAGCAGAGCAAATCCTACTTAGAAACGAAAATATTCGTAGCAAGAAGTCAACAAGAAGGAAAATAATTCTGAGGCCCAACCATGTAAGTTCTCTCACACCAGCAGTTCTCAAGCTGTGCTAGTGTATACCATTCATAAAAGGGTACCATTAGTAGAATACAAACAGCTTCGGTGTGCTCTATCTAGTAATTCATAAGCATGATAAAATTTGTTTCAGATGAAGAAAGCTTTGCCTTTTCATGATATTTAAGTTACTTTTTAGATTCCCGTTTTTCTAGCTCATTTTGAAAGCTTCATTGGAGAAAATTATGTTACAATTAAATGTGACGGTAAGCATCACTACCTTCATGCAAATGCAAATCAAGACTTTTTTTTTTTAGAAGATTGTCCCAAAACCATCCTTTATCCCATATTCAGATTTTGCTTTATGCATAGGTATATATGGTTGAGAAGATGCAGGACCTGGCTGACTATCAACTCTTGCTGCCTCCAAGAGGAGGAAGTAGTTGTTTGAAAAGAAGCTGCTTCCGGCAGCTGACAGCTGCTTCCTCTTCAAGGGCTTGGGTGGCTGCCTCTAATCTCTACAGCCACCAACTTCCATTTCAGGAGAATGAAGCACATTCCACGGAGGACAGGAACATTTCTCTCTTTCTCAGCATAGCAGGATGACATCAGATGAAGATGAAGTACTGTTCAATGATGCCAGTACTTAGCACCAAATTCTTTTCCTTTTCTTCACCTGTGTTGTTGCACTGTGAACTGTCAGACCAGGTTTCCCATCTTTCAGTAAGGTGGTCACTTCAGTATCCCCATCCACACTAAACAAGGCAAAGCTTTCACTACACCATGCAAATGCTCTAATAAAAGTAGAAATACTCAGACTGTAAATGAAGGATGAAGCAAGTGCCTTCTTTCCATCTGCAACCCAGGTACTTTGCTTTCTTATTAGAGAAGGACATACTAAAGGGATTGAAAAGATGCTGAAGTGGTCACCTTAGAATTCATGATCAAACTTTTTCCCTCTAAAAAGATAAAACAGATACGGTTAACTATACCATAACTACCAATTGCAGACAAGGACCTTGCCCTTGGCCTTGTTTAGCCTCATGAGGTTCACATGGGCCCACTTCTTGAGCTTGTCCAGATTCCTCTAGATGGCATCCCTTCCCTCCCCTCAGGTGTGTCAACCATACCACTCAGCTTGGTGTCATCTGCTTCATTTTCAGCTGGTTACTCTTTTTTTCATTTGACCAGCAGTAATTTAAGTGAATTTGTCTGTCAGAGACACCACAGGCACAAAGGCTACTATATGAAGCAGATGAACAAAATCCATTAAAAAACTAAACTAATGAACTCTAGTGAAAAACAACAATTCCCTAGTAAAATATTAATGCCATTGCTCCAAAAGAAATCAAAATGCATTATGCATTTAATTGGCATTTTTTCCTTGCACAAAGAGGAGAAATTCCTCAAAAACAAAATCCCTCCAAGAAAGCTAGCTGCAACTCCAAGGACACATTGAGGCCATGCAATGCAGTGTTAATGTTAGAGACAACTGAACCAGCACTAAATCTGCTAGTGTATTTACATACAGAAACACTAGCTTCAGTCTTAAACAGAATAATATTATTAGTAGCATGCTACACCAAGGCTAATTATTGCATTGCAAGGTGCAGATATGCTTTTAAAATCCCCTCCCACCTCCTATTTTCAATGCAAAAATCTTCCTCCCATTAGATAATTAAGCACCATACCTATGGAACATCATTCTGGGTAGATATCTAATAAATGAATTATAAGTCTTCTGTTACAGTATCATGCCCGTTCAGGTCTACTCTGTTCTTCCTTTACCTTCCTTACTAACCTGGTATTTTGCTCATTCTCACATACGTAAGAGCTCAAATTGTAGATGTACAGAACCTAAGGCTATGAAAAACATCATGATCATCTATGCTGACTTTCTGAATAACGCAGACAAGAAAATTATATGATTCCAAATTAAATCTATAAACGCCTGCTAAAGCAACAGTTTATTGTATTAAATGATCTCCAATTCCAATTTAAGAGACTTCAGGGTCTAAAGAGCCCATCATATTTCTATACCATTTGTTCCACTGGTTAAGTACCCTCACTACAAAATTAAATCTTATCTAAATCTGCCTAACTTCACCTACCATGCATTGATCTGATTAGTCTTCTACCAGACACAAGAGCCTACTATCAGAAATAACCTCTATGTTGTTTTAATTAACTCTTTTCCTAAACTTCTTTCATTAAATCACCTTTTTAGCTTCTCTCAGTCATGGTGGGCTGAGGAAGACAATATTAATCCAATGTAGCAAATATTTTGGAGAGTCAGTAAACCCAAAGCCTATGCAGAAACATATGGCCAAAAATATACATTGAAGACTAGAGCAGAAAGATAGAAAAACAAGCAATCATAAAGCTGAAAAAAAAAACCCTGCTATAAAGAAATCTATGTTTATAGCAAGTCAGTAGTAAGGATCTTACATTAGTTATCTAGTCTGTTTTCAAAAACATATCATCTAAGAAACTTTGTCATTGGATTCTTTCAAAATACTCAGCTGTTTGAAGCAAACCTCTATTTTGATCACTTAGATCATTTACACAGAACTGAAATAGTCTTATTTGCACATGAATTGAAAATAAAAGCTAAGTCTGTAACATTACAAACAGATCACCTCATTCAAAATTTTTGCATTTACCATGAGTTAAAATACTCATTTCTTCCTCATCTTTCAACATTATTTCATCACTTTTTTTCCTAATTGCCATGATAAGCATGCCCATGTAAGTTAATATGTATCGAAATGAAAACAACTAAACAGAACCAAAACATTTAAAACGTAGCCTCAAGGAACTGCTGCAGTTTAGGGCAAGCTTTCTTACTTGTAATAAAAGTTTAAACTGAACTACAGGTTAAAGGTTCTGTAACATACTAACAACACAGTTTCCTTTAGGATATAGCTTTTGGAAGCTTCCCAAGACAAATTTTAACTCCTTGTACAATTCTAACCATGTTTGCTATACAAACTTCTTTGGCTCATTCAACTCCTTCCATAAACTCATGACGGCCACAAAGACTGCAAGAAGTGAAATTATTTTTCTAACTCACAGTGAAAATATAATATTTATAATTTTCTACAGCTCCATCCTTTTCCCTTTGTGAGTAGGATTTTGTTCCCCTTTGCAAAACACCAACACAGTTTAAAGTAAATAATGAATAATTATTGTATGAATATTTTAAATATGAAGGTTCTATATGACACTGAATTCTATAAATTTTCTACAAGTGAGCTAAAACAGTATTATATTTTGCCAAACCAGATTTCACATGAAACTAATAATTATACAGAGTTATGCTTGAAGATTAAATCACTGAAAAAAAAATGCTGAAAACTTACGATAAGCAACAGAAAGAAATATTTTCAACAAAGTATGGAACCAGGAAATTATTCTGCAGAACAAGAAGAAAAAAAGGATAAAAATATAAAAGCAAAGTGACCTAACCAATTGCAACCAATGTAAAAATGAGACACTTTGTTCAGAGAGAGAGAGGACATTTTCTGAAGTGTTACATTAGTCACAATAAAGTAGGCCATTTGAGAGAAGTCTGAATGAACAGAAAGGCAGAATTTTAACAAGAAAAGTCACTTGTTGACCAGATCTTCATATTCCTAAGGACTCTGAACCAAATGTAAGTCTAAAATTTTTTTTTTCTTACTCAATGAGTACAGTTAAATGCTAAATTAGGGATTATAACAGCTGTACTGTAAGAAAAAAAAAAGAACCACTAATTAAAACTATAAGGGAGAGAAGACCTGAAATGCAATTTCTCTGCTGGTCTTTCCTGTCTAATACCACTCTAAAAGGAACACTCCTATTAGATGCCTATATAAGCCTAAAATTCACTGAAAAAATTCTTCCTTCATAGGGAGCATCTCATTCATCCCATGAATGATAATGCAAAAGTTAGTGCCCTCCATTTTTCTCCATAGTTTTGTATGGAAACAAGAGATGCACATTATGTTAGCTGTCTACTCATTCCTCTTGTTTTACTTAACTGTAAACAAGTATATTTTATAGGCTGTAAGGAGCAGGAGCTGCAGTGGTGACCTGTATTGGAGGAGGTAATGAACTGTCATGTTCCAATCAAAATTGACTCCAGCCTGTCCCAAATGAGATAAAAACAGTGGAAAAAACTTCGGTCTACCAGAGGAGCACACAGCATCCCTGCTCCTGTGCAGGGATGGGGCACTCCAAGCCAAAAGGCAGTAGGGACACTCCCAAGGGACTTCAACTGTGGGCAAGCCACAGTAGGGTAGGGACACCCCTAAGGGACTGTGTGGTTTGCAGGTGATCCACACAAGAACCATTGACACAGGGTAGCAGACAGAAACCATCACACAGACCACCTCAACCTCCTGGCTGCCTATCACCATACCAGAGGTGTTTGCATGGACTCAGTACAACCCATGGCAAAGTAAGTGCAGCTGGACTGGGGCTGGGGGTACACAAATGTTTATGTCAGTGTGTGTCTAGTTTGTCATTTTCCTCTTCCCAACACTCAAAACAGTTATCACAGATTTACGGTGGCTTGCAATAAATTATCTGAAGTAAAACTCCCCAATGCTAGATTATCCATTGATTACATTGCCTTAAATTTTAATCCAAGGACCTAGTTCTATCAAATTCGAGAGCAAACGAGTTCCCAAAGATATTACAGCTGTTGCAGTACTCAGTAAATGGAGAGGGCCAGGGGACAGAAAGGTGGGAACAATCTCTATCCATTCCCAGACTGATGACAGAACAGGAAGACTTTAAATGTCATTCACTTTAACAACAGCCAGAAGTCCATTCAACACATGTATTCTTTGGAATAAGCACAAGCTTTGTTTGGAATAAACCAGACTGCATTATACCTTTTGCCCAGGTAACAGAAGCAAAAGGAAGCTGAAGGTACTACAAGCATACATTTTCAAAAGGGCATGAGAAAGAAACACAAGAAACTGCAGTGGGATTCAAAGGATATCATAGGACTGGATGGATAAGGATATAAGAGGTGCTTCTTTGGAAAGCCTTAGGGAGATCTAGAGGTACTAAAAGATGCCAATGAAAGAAGGAGATAGCAAAAAGCTGGATTTTACAGTGGCAAGATGTAGGGGACACAGGATAAAAAAAAAAAACAAAGAAAACATACTTCGTAACTTCTCACTGAACAAAGTATTGAACCATCCTAATAACAGAGCATTAACATGGAAAATGAGAGATATGGGTTATCTTCTCAGGGTGAAGTTGTATGCTTTAATTCCATGGAGCTCTAGCCACCATGGATGGGCAGAGAATGGGATACCACTCACCCTTTCCTGCAGTTGCTGCTGTGGGTAATGAGCAATGCAAGACATCTGAGACCAAGTATGCCATCATGAGAGGTTTGCCTTCACACCCTTGTTCCCAAGAATGATTACTTTCTTTGTGAGATCCACTCCTACACTCTTTCAGATTTTGCTATAAAATGACAAAGTCATTTCTGATGCTAATGGCAGCAACCTTCATCACTCGCTAATAATTTTTTTCTAACAATTTTTATACTACTTCTCATTCTGCCCCTACTATTAGCAAGACAGTCCCTATAAGACCACTACATTTTTAACTTTTGCTGGGGAAAAAAAGAAGTATTTTACCAATAGAATATTTTAACAAACTAATTAGTATGAACTTGAAAGCTATTAACTTACTGAAAAAGCTATTAACATATTTTCATTATGCTATCTTGCAAATTAAATATTATCTATGAGACTCTAGAATCAGGTCTTCGAGAGGAAATGTCTCTGCTAAGGAGATTAATTTTCTTTTTAAATTAGAAAAATAAGGTAACTTGACAAATGTGGATGTTTCCCTTGCACATCTTTATAAGCTGTGTTCCTTGTACAATAAATGTTTACAGACAACAGACTTTGCCCAATTCTAAAACCTACTATTTCAGCTCCTCAAGAAACAAATCCTCACTTTTTGGCTGGCATGTTTTTATGCTTGTCCCAGACTGTACTTTTCATTTTTGTTAAACTAGAGAAAGAATTAGATACATGGATGTCAAGAAAAATGCCGCATTCACTTCAAAAATGAAGTACATAAGAAACACTTTATCCTTATTAAAAGTGAGGAAATGTCTTGCTTGAAAGTGTAAATCTCATCACAGTTTAACACAAAGGCTTGAAATAAGGCATATCGAATGAACTATCTCAACACGGTGCTTTCATGGACCCTGCAGAAATTATCCCACCTTTGGCCAAATTGTGAATCTCTGCAAATTATATTTTATATAAATAGCAGAAAGTTCATTCCAAAAGTAAAACTCTTAAAAAAAAAAAAATAAATCCTTACTGAGTATGCTCCAAACTGGAGATGAAGAAACTAATCCATCCCTTTGTAGTTGCCTCTCTTCCAGGCTGTTACAATGCCAAAGACAAGAACAGACAGCAAGGGAACATTTCCTTCTGTGCCTTTTGTTCCTTCTCTAATTGAGCACTGAGAGTTCACAGATGAGAGAAGTATGAAAGAGTGAAGAAAGACCAAACACAATTAGGTAGATTAGACAGAAAACTGCTACTTGAACAGTGATGCAAAAGGTCATAGGAAAAAAAAAAAAAAAACCAAAAAACACAAAACTGCACAAGGAGAAGAATCTAAGATGAGACAGATTTAGACCTTTAGGTGAGGATATGAGTTAAACAAGATGAAGAAATATGCCAGGGAAAGAAAAACTGTGTTAAACAAGAGGGACACAGACAGATGTGGTCAGCCGAGAGAAGTACCTATATAATACATCCTGCACAGAAACTAGAACTCAATCTGAGTTTACAATCTCAACAGTCTTCAGTGGCCAGCAAAGCAAGTGTTTTAACAACCTCTAGAAGCTGGCCCCTATACATATGATTATTGTTAGTACTCTTTCAAATTAAGTAGCAGATGTTTGCATTATCACAATGAACTATGTGAAGATCAATGTAATTCCAGATAATGGATGTTGGGTTTTTTTTAGCTTTAGCTTCACTTAAAAAACTTGGCAGTTTATATTGATAAAACTACAATTTTCCTGAGTTATTGTTTTCTAACTGGATAATATTATTTCCCAAATTACTTTTATCCCTTCCTTCATGTCATAAACCACTGCTGGAGAAGCACTGGTATTATATCTAAAACTGACAAAGAGTTGAGCTGGCACCACCAGTACAGGGTAAATATTTTTTAAAGATCTTCTTAGTGCTTTGCAGGAAATATCAACATCACCACCCCAAGCTAACAAATAACCCTGTTGGATAAAACATTTACTGAATTTGTCCTTCCACAGAAAAATAAAATCTTACTGAATATACCTGAGATACCACGATCCCTCCGATCATACATAATGAAGTGAAAAAAATGATCTATTTAATTCCCTTATCAATTACAGTAATTTAAGAAAAAATATCCTTCACAGTAAGACAATTTAAAAAAAAAAGTAAAAATATTGTAAAAGCAATCTTTGTATTCATGTTTTCCTAGTCTAGATAATCAGAAAGAGGGAGACCTGTTTTGATTAATGTGGCCCCATTTTTTCATTCAACCTTTTTAATATTATTTTTCATTGGGAGGGTCATGCCTTCTTCCTTAGTTGCATCTAACACAAAACTGAAGTTTACAGAGAAGTTTAGATTTTAATGTTGATCTTTGCATGATCACCAAGTATAATGCAGACACACTGTAGTGCCCCTGATTTCATGAAAGCCTACACAAAGTACAAGACATCTGTGCTCTGAGAACCAAGTCAGTGTACACAGTGCTGCAACGACCTGAAGGGAGACAGGATGCCAAGAATGTAAAGTGTAAATTTTCAAATGATAAGGGTACTATTAAAAGATAGTCCCCCAAAAATAAAATGAGGGAGACCCAAATAAGAAAAAAAAAAAAAAACCTACCTTCTTTATCTCTAGCTATTG
Source organism: Pterocles orientalis (assembly GCA_011057875.1). Taxonomy (NCBI): domain Eukaryota; kingdom Metazoa; phylum Chordata; class Aves; order Pterocliformes; family Pteroclidae; genus Pterocles; species Pterocles orientalis. Next base: position 845,958 of record WKFP01015076.1, read on the forward strand.
TTCTGAAAAATAATTTTAGACCTCCTGTCAGAGAAACGTTGACTGCAAAGCACAGAAAGCAGATCTGTTGCATTAATAGGTACCATTTTAAACAGTTACTTTTCAGATTAAAACTGCATTTTACAGTGATGCAAAGGACTGCAAAGCTGGAAAGAAGGATTATAAAACAGAAAGGGTACTCTTCAGTTTAAGAAATATTTCTATTGCTCTCCAAGGAGATTTATTTCATCCACAATATAGTATTTGTCAAGAGTTATGCTGATCCTTCACTGGGAGCTAAGTACCCAGTAGTTTTTAAATTACCATGCACCACAATAGCAATCCTTGACATTGGTTAGAAGTGTCAGACAAAGCCTACATTAATTGTCATCATCTTTAAAACATAAAAGAAACCCTCTCTTCTTGAATGTTATTACACAAAAAGTGTACATGTTATCTATATACAGCAAGTGCAAAAATGTTTTGTACTGTAATAATAATCATTTAGAATATATGGGATAGAAAGTGTACTATTGTTAAACTGTCAGTCAAAACCCTTGTTATACAAGGATAGAACATCACATCCATCTGTAAAAGCCCTTCCTGTCAGTCAAATGTATTGTTCTATACAAATCTAACATCAATTTGATTTTTAAATTGGCAGAGGCTGTAAAACATTATTCTGATGTGATACCAATGTGATCTAAGTTGCTGTTGATATCAGAATACAACACAGATTTCCTCCCAAATCCAGTTCTTCTGCTTTTAGGCATCTACATAATGTGGATGATTTTGCAGATATATAAATACATGAAAAGTTAAATATTTTTTTTTCTTTCATTACATGGCAAAGAACTTGTTTGGTGAGAATCTTCTCTAATTTGAAATAAACCACAATTTGAAAAGTCTGTATCAGGGTGATGAAATCATCATTGATATATACCCTACAAAACCCAACAAATACTCCTGTTTATCCACCACATACCTTCATCCAGAATCAGATCAGTCCCTTTATCCCAGCTATGAGCAACAGTGGCTTACGAAAATTGAGTTAAAGAGCACTGAATTTCCACAGTACTTTTCTGTGACATTACTTGCAGAACGAACCAAATGGGACAAACTATCACTCACAAAAGAATGCAGAGTTGGACTCTGTTTCTTGTCCCACTGCAAAACTGAACACAAAGGGCAGACAAAATTTAAATTTTATTATTAAAAAAAAGTAGAAAACAAAAAGTCAAGAGAAGCTCTGGTCCTTTTTAGCCTATTTCCATGCACACCTTGATGTCTGCAATTTTTGTACTAAAGTACTAATTTCTATGCCTGGGTTCAACACAAGCCAGAGAAAGCATATCAAATCAATCTCACCGTAGACCACTAACAAATTTAACCATTTTCTTCCACCTTTGAAGTGTACAAGTAGAGGTAACGAAAATATAAGTTATTAAAAGCAATGTTAGGTTTTCATGTCATATTTTTTTATTTTTTCTACACTAATTTCATATAGTAATCATTAATCTAGAGTGATTTATTAGCAACCTTACAATTATTTGGATATACGCAATATTGCAGACCTTTTTCATGGATATAAACAGTGGCTTTTAATATACTTGGCATATACAACAACTTTATGGAACACTACCTAATGAATTACAAGATTCCAAAATCCTCAAGAGCTCTGGAGGCAAGTTCAAACAAATTTTTACTGAAATGATAGCACCAATCACTTTTCCACTCGGGGCAAGTTCAAATGAATTGCTACTGAGGCGGTATCACCAATCTGTTTTCCACTTGCACTGTTTCAGTAACATCTACAGGCAAAAGACAAAGGTGCAATGCCTAAATCACCCCAGTTTTCAGATCACTAAAGCTTCCAACTGTTAGTGAAGGCACAGGACTACGGAACAGAGAGGCTAAAATACAAGCTCGTGCTTTAGTTTACTAACCCAGCTACCTTTTCACAGAGCTGAGGTAAACAGCTGGCTACAGTAAACCTCAGTGAATCAGAATTAGAACCAAATTATGTACAGAATTACTGAACAGTAGCCTCAAAATCAGGCTATAATTCAAAAAAAATCCCAATATCTTGGTTTTGTTCTCAGCTTCAACACTTTAACTTCCCAGTAAAACACCGAATATTTCTATTACTCAGTTAAAATTCAACTATTATATCTAAAAAAAACCCTCTTGCAAGGTCTAACTAGTTCATTCATATTAAAACTATCAATACTTAATATAAAAGTAATTTGTAAGGCAATCAAGAGTTTACACACAAAAAATAAAGATAGGTAATTAATGCAATTAATATTTATTGCAATATTTACTTAGATGCTATGTCAAATGAGGCTAAAACATAGCCAGCTTGCATACTGGTACTGTGTACAGTCTTTCCATTCTGAGAAAACTAATTTACGCAGCACAGTGCATTGTATATATTCAATTGTTCAGCCTTATAACATTCCTTGTGGCCAATCATGTTATGCTAACTGCTTCTGTTTATGTGCTTTTTAATTTAAGATAGGGATAAAAACTAATCAATCCCAATTACCTTTTTAAAGATTTGAACTGATATTTGAAAGCTTGTCTACAATGAAAAAGTCTTGACAAGGTAACCAGACAAATTACAGAATCACGGAATGGTTGAGGTTTGGAACAGAACTCTGGAGGTCATCTTGTCCAAACCCCACTCAAAGTCGCTTAAGAGCTGTGTCCAGTGGAGTTTTAACTATCTGCAGGGATGGAGACTCCACAATTTGTCTGGGCAACCTACTCCAGTACTCAATCACCCTCAAAATATGGGGGACAGAATAAATCACTCACTCTTAGTTAACCACTATGCTGTCAAAAATGGGAAAAGAAAAAAAAATCTAAATGTTTTTGAAGATGTTGCTTATTCTGCTTAGAAAAATGGTCTATAAATAATAGTAAAAATAGACTTTTTTTTTCCCAGTAGAAGCTTCCTTCATGAAAGGGCAGATGCTTGACATTGTAAAAATACATAGAAAACAATCCCTGCCTCTGGAATTTCACAGTATGCCATCAAAGCAAACTTTAGGACAAGGAACATCAAGTACATAGGAATACACCTAAAAGCTTGGAAATTAAAGTTATGATGTTTGCCAAGGCTAAAAAATAGACCTGTTCTTTCTTATTTATGGATAAGTATATATATATAAAATTTTGTTTTAATTTTCAACTTTCTTTAACAATATTCTGCAGAGACTTAATATAACACCGATAAGAATAACTATTTCCTCTTTAGAAGGAGAGAGTAATGGAGAAATAGTCACAAATACTAAAAGAACAAGGAAATGAAAGTGACCATACGAGGTACTTTAAGAGTCAAACGTAAGGAGGTATATATACAAAACCATTCACAAGATTTTTCCAGGTATTTTAAATTACAGAGCAAAAGACATTACCATCACAGCCTCAGTAGAAAAATTGCTGCTTTCTATTAGAGACTAAGAACCACATAAGGGCAAAATAAAGTAAATAAATAAATAAATAAATAAACAATCAGAAAAGATGAAATATCTTTGTTACTTCACAAATAGCAAAGCTGAATCATGAATTTGAGTTTATATAATACCTTAATCTGACAAAATAAAAAAAAAAAACACAAAAAAACCAACCAACTTTAAATGTGGAGGTTCCCATATAAGCCCTTCTTTCCTACAAAATGTAAATATTAAGATTCACTCTTTCCCCAAACGCATACCTTTAAAGAAGACTACATCATGGTCGATTTTCAAGCATATAGAAGTAGTCATGGAAGACAGTACACAAACTTTCACAATGACAATCAAATTCTAATCATTATTTTGATTGATAAAAATGCCTAATGTCTATGCAATGTAAATTTCCTTACTGTACAACCTCTTCCACCAAAAACCATGCCAAAGATTTTTCAGTAGTAGTGCACTGCCTTATGCATCATAAACTACAGAAAAGAATCAATTCTCTCAACAGATCTGCATCTCCACCAGAGCTTCTGCTGGGTGTATCAGGTAATTCTGTGATTTTTTTCCTCCTCCTGTGCTGTCATGATTATGCCAGCAAAATACAGTTGGATGTACCAATCTTAAAATTCCAAAGCATAGAACAGACACTAATTTATGTCTACAACACTAAGAAGCAAGCAGGTATTTTACATACCAGGAAATCAAAGAAAGGTGAAGTGCTTTGTCTAATAGGCACTTGGAGGAAATGACTAACAAAGCTATAATTAAAATTCAACATCAAACTTCATGTTAATCCTCTAGACCTAACTGCCTTTTTCAAAGTGCATGATGTGAAACATCAAAAATAAGAATCAATTCAGTCTCTTTTCTCAGTATATGCTTTAATGATAAAACATCACACTTAGCTTCCTCCTCATGCTGTATTTGCACGAACAATGATCTTTCTTAGGAATCAAATTCATTAAGTCATTTTGCATTAAAAACAAATTTTTGAAAAGGAAGCCAAGTCACTGATAAAACTTAAATTCCACATTTGATTTGGCCTCTACCTCTGTGTACTGAGGGACTCACACATACATGCCAGGAACACTAGTATACCAACTTATACCAGACTGATTTAATTAGTTTGCTTTCAATGCAAAGGTGCAGCACCTCAGCAATTATGAGATTGTTAATACAACAGAGCATAACAGCACCTTTAGAGATCTTGTCTAACCTCTAGGTGCACATAGAACTCACATTAAGGCTAATGGGAGTCACATGTGTGCATCCAAGGGAGAACAGACCCATTAAAACTGATACAACATATCCATTAATCTTCAGGTCATTCTTAAGGTCAAACATTATAAAAATGTTTATGAACAGTACTTGCTAGGTATGAATAGTAGCTGCTTGGGTTTTCGGACAGACCTGTGAGCAGTTAAGGCCATGGAAAATGTCTGCTTTAAAAGCATCACCACATTTCAAGTAGTGGCATGGAAATTTGCAAGTGCTTTTCTGCAGTCAGAGAGGATATTTTTATATCATCTCCTGAAAGAATCATGAGGATGGAAATGACAGGGAAGTTTAGACAAATGAAAACCTTGGACAAAGGTATGCTCTAGCTTTTAATTTTCTTCCATCCCCCACTCTTTCTTCATATTTCAGTCCCTTAGTTGTGGTTTTCCACTTCAGGAAGAACATTAACTGCAATGACCAAATTCCTAATCTGTGTGGTCTCCTACAAAGACACTACAAATAAGATTTTTATTACTGAATCACCAGCAAACCACAACAATTCAAGCACTGCTTGCTGAGAGGAAGCAGTGTTGAAAGTTTTTCAGAGAGAAAGGTAACCTTAGTTTTCAGATATGCAGAATGAAATGTATACCAAACTCCCTTTTTCACCACTGTAGTATAGTTTAAGCAAGCATGCTCTTTTCCAGCTAAAGGTAGCCATTCAGTCTGCAAAACTGATCTGATCAGCAATGAATTTACTAACTTTGCCCACACTGAGTCCTGGAGGACAGACAGATTTCTGAGCAGCATGGGGGACAGATGATCTCCATATGAACAGAGCAGAAGGAATAGCAAGAGGAAATGCAATTGTCATACGAGTACAGAAACGAGGACAAACTTCAGATATGAACTACTCATATTTGCCTGCTGTTTCTTTCAGGAACTGGAGAGGATGAGGAAAGGTGGCTTCATCAAGAGTTACTCATGAACTAATCTGAAACTCATCTTCCAGAACTCATGTCAAAACTCTTATTCTGCATGTGAGACTTGTTCAGCACTCCCTGACTACACTTCCTGTTACAGGGTCTGTAAATATTCCAAGCATTGACAAGTCAGCGTTACAAGCTTTTGTTCAGAGACTTCACGTGACATAGATGGTTAGCTGCATCTGGAGAGTCAGGTCAAAGCACAGGCAAGAAGCTGGAGCACAACCTCACCCAGAAACCATGGCCCCCAGACAGTCACAACGATATCAGCTCCACAAAGAAATAGCACATTGCTTCAGTCTTGAGTTGCAGGTCCTCTATTGTCCTTTTCTAGTACGCCCATGTCACACAGGGTCTCACTTCACAAGATTTTTAAATGCTGATATAGCTCTTTACTGTGTCCTGCACAAGTGTTTTTCTCTGTTTCTAATTTGAATATGCAATCATAAATAAATGACAGATTAATTCCATGATTCAATTAAATGAATTACTCCTCAGCAGAAACAAATCATCACATGGTTTTGTTACACAAAAAAAAGGGGGGGGGGGGCAAAAATTGCCTGAAATACCTTGGTGTATATGGTAGACTATCTAAACATTTTGGAAGTGATGGTTTTTCCTTTCTTAGTGGCCATAACCTTTCTATTACACTGTCTTTCTGTGAAACAAAAGAGCTGTCCCAGCTCAAAAGATAAAGTTACCTCCTTTTGCTTTAAAGGTTTTTTTCATATAAAAAGACCTAATCCTCATTTTGTGAAATTAGCCATGTGAATTAGCCTTATTCACTTCAAACAGTTCTTCTAAAAGAGGAATTACTCATTGTCAACAAAGTTAGGCATCTGTTTTGAAGGTGCTTTACCATTGTGAAAAATGGCATGTAACTATTCAACAAAACTGCTCTTTCAGTATCAGAATATTCATAAAGGGCTGTATCCTGTTCTGTGACACCACAACTAGTCCAGAGCACTACCTAGTTCCCTAGCTGTGAGTCAGAAAAAAGCACAGAATCCATCCATAGGTGTCCATGAAATCACCCCCCAGCCTCCCTAGCACAGGTAACCTCAGCAAGGTATCTGAAGAACTGAGAGGCTTAACATCACCTGCAAATCTGTATTCATGAATATGCCAAAACTAAATATAGTTACTATTTGGAAATAAATAAATCACTATTTATCTTTTAATTTTTATGTTTTAATAAACAATGTAGATTCCTCACAACCTGTTCATGTAGTCACATTTTAGAGAGTTCCCTTTAATTTGCTTTCTAGAATCATAGTAGCCAACTTTCCAATGCACTTTCCACAACTGTGTAGTACATTCAAGTAATTCCTTCTGAGCCACGTAAAATACTTTAGGACCCGTCTGGGAGGACTTGGCCATCACTAAGGCCAGTAGCCAACAGATCAACCACGCACCCAGCAGCGCCAGTGTAAAGCTGCTGGAGAAACACCTGCCTGCACTACCTACAGCCTGTAGCCACATTCCCTCCCTAGTCTGCTCAGCTTCTCCTCCCACAGCCCCATGAATCTCCGTAGCAGGAGATGCTGCGGAAGCCCCCGAGGCTGCTCTCGACTCCAAGCTGCTCGGCCTTGCCCACCCCGCACCACCCTCGGTGACCAACCCACCCCGAGCAAGGTGACCAGCCCACCCCGAGCAGAGCGCACTTCCCCCCCCACGCGGGCGGCCAGGGCGAGCAGAGTCCGCTGCTGGCGCCTGCCCCAATGAACATGGCAAGACCGTAGCTCCACTCCAGCGGGACGCTTAGCCGCTCACAAGGCCCGAGAAGCAACCCCTGACCGGCGGCCCGCACTCCGCCTCAACCCGCTCCCCCACACTCAGCCCCGGAGCCGCCCTTCCTCCTGCCTCTCCCATTGGCTCCTCATCCTCCAATCGAGCCACTGATTGGCTCTCCGGCACGTCAGTCAAACTGCCCCGCCGTTCACCCTGGCACGGATACCGTCCTGGGAGCCCTTCTAGCTTGTCATCTCGATCTCCCAGAGTACTTCCTGCGAAGCCACTCTAGGCGGTTACCTGCGGGATCTATTGTCCGTGCAGCAGCCGTTCTAGGCAGCGGGAGCTGGCTCTATGACCCGGCGGGGCCTGCTGGTGGGACGCTGCCCGTGGGCCGAGGGCGGCAGCCGGGTGGAGGAGCGGAAAGTCCCCGGGGCGGCCCGAGAAGGCTTCGTCCGTGCAGGCCTTCGCTAGGAGGCCCGAGGCAGAGCCTGTCGCTCCCGTACGCCTGCAGAGTCCCGGCGGCCTGGGCCCGGCGGCGGCGCAGGTCAGTCGGGGCGCGGGACGGGACGAGGCGGGGGTGCCGCGGGTGCCGACAGCCTCTCTGACGAGCGGGGCTACGGCGGGCGGCGCTGATAGCCGTGCGGGGGCTGCTGCCGGAGCCACGGCCCGGTGCAGAGCCCGGCCTGGCGGCTCCCGCGGCCCGGCAGGCTCGGGGGGCGGCAGCGGGCCTGCAAGGCCGGCGAGGCAGCCCCGGGGTGAACCCCGGCGCTCGTCTGGGCCCTCCCCATAAAACCTTGTGTTTCGGCTCACGGTCCCTCCGGGCGGCTCAGTTTCGTGAGTCCCAGAGATGTTCTGTGTCTCGCGGCGTGCGTCAGTGTGTAGAGAGACTGCCAGGGTTCCAGCTAGCCCCAGGGTGTGAGGTGAGAAAGGACTGAGCCTGGTAACGTACTATGTAGAGAGGAAGGGGCATGATATCCTGGCAGAGGGATATTTTCATTTGAGCTGTTATTGTGATGTCAGTTAAGAGAGAGAATCATTTATAGATCACCAAAAATGTTTCCTATGACTTCTTCAGCTCATAGTTACTGCCTGCTAAAGGTGACAGGGGCTGCTTTCCACTTTCTGCTAAAACAGTTTTGCGCAGCCTGCAAGTGTTTAGTGGCGTGCCAGTGGTTTGTCATAATGTGATGTAGTCTGAATGGGCAATGTGTTTTGGCAGAAGGATGAATTCCGCTCATAATCTAGTTAGTACCACAAGCAACAGGACTGTGTATTACTTTAAATCCAGAATTATACTTGTGTCATCTTTCACCTGTCAGTGGGATGGAAGTGCTCACACCAGTCAGAGGTGAAGTATGGTCAGTTTGTAGTAAAATCTGATTCCAAAATATTTACCCATTTGTTTGATTGTACTGGAAATTAGTGAATTCTTGTCTAACTCCTTTTGGAGACATTATTAGTATGCAATGCAGTAACAGTTGCTGATAAAGTTTTCACTTTAAGACTAATACTATTTTTACGCTTTATGAAGATCTATTTTATAAGTTCTTCTACAAACTTTTTTTTTTCTTTATGCTTAATTTTCTGCTCATCAGCTGTTTCTTTTTCACTTCCTGGATGTCCATCAGTAGTTTATCTGATGAAGTGATTAGTAGGAAGACAGCTGAAAGTGTCTTTGCTGCGACATGAATTAGAGTAGCAAATAAACTGGGAGTAACAATTCACACCTCTGAATTATTTTTTTTAAGTTTGTTCATGCTACAGGATGTCATCAATTTCAGTTACGTGCTCTGGAGTTAGAGGGATAACTTCACACTTATAAGATGTATAAATGAACTCATTAAAAAGGCTTTTTTCCTTTTTTTTGTAGAAATGGAATAGACTAGTAAGGCACATAATCAAGAGTAATGGAGGGATTTGACATTTGTGTTTCCATTCTTCTGGAATTTACTGTAGATACAGGTGATCATGTCAGTATTGCAGCACCTACAGTGGTTGCTTGTGCTCTAGCACTGGTTGCTAGTAAGAATACTTTTTTGGAATTAAAAAGTTACATTCTCCACGAACCCTTTCTTTGGAGTGAATAGCTCACTACTTGTATCTGTAGTGATGTATGTGGAGAAAAAACAGTGCTGTGCATGAGAGATTACACCATCAATAGACTAGTTGAAACTGATTTCAGTTTTCTGTAGAAAAAATCCTTCCAATATTTTGCTATCCTACGCTTCGGTAATGTTTTGGAAATAATTTGTCATCTTTTGGGTAAATCAGATATTACTTCTGTTGTTAGTTTGTGTCTGTCTGTGCAAATGTATTCTTCAGAAAGGTGTTGTTATTGTTAGTATTATTTTAATAGTTCATGCATTTATGCTTTAATTGCTGTGATGCTTATAGTCTTCTCTATATTGTTAAGTAATTAGTAGAATCAGTGAATTGGAATTTAAAGCTATTGTCTAGTAAGTTTTTGCAAGGATCTTACATTTACATCTTCTCTCTTGCCTACCAGTCTGGGCTGTATTGTGGGAGGCTGAAAGAGCTGGGGTGTTTGGGTATTTTTATATGTGACAATTAAAAAAAATTATGAAAAAATGTTATGGATATGTATTTGCAGTTTTTAAGGGGATAATTGCATATGTTGATTGAGTACAGAGCATAATGAAATTGCATTTATCTGGGGACAAGGCATCTGAAATTACTCTTTGGTTAGAGTTTTGCCTCTATTTGTAAGTCCTTTTAGTTTCTAGGCCTGCCTCAGTTCAAAAGTAATTTCAAAGATATGAGGTTCAGAGAGAGTAGGGGGAAAGAAAGCACAGACATCTGTTCATCTTCTCTGAAGGAAAACTAGGGGTATATTGAACAGTAGACAAATAAGTAAAAAAATTGAGGATATAATGTAAGTACCTTATTACTTATGTTCTTTATTTATATATTGATTATAATGGCCTACTCTTAAAAAAAAATTAAAAATCCCACAACACTGTTGCAGTTGCAGTTTCTGTGTTTATTCAGTGAGAACAGGAATCAAGAAGATCTGGGAAAAAAGTTTTACCCAGCTAATGTTAATTGATAAGTTTTACGCATAAATTCAGCTTCATGGAATCAGCTTGTAAACATGGTGTACTCTAATAATAAGAAGAAAAATAAGATAATAACAAGAAACAAACATGAATAAGTTTTTTTTTTTTACTTGAAAGATAGCACTGCATTTAATAGGAAATGTTGTTCATGTATTACCGATAAACTCGTTCTGAATTAATGTCAGTCTAACTGAAGAAGAAGATGTATTATATTACATTATTTTTAATATCTGACTTCTAAAACTTTTTAGATACTTAAAGATTTTTGGGCAGAGAGTGTTTTTGAAGACTCTCCAGATAATGCTTTTTTAATAAAAACGTTCAGCATGTTTGTTCCAGTTTATCTCATGTCTCCTTTAAGCTGTGTGGTCCCTGGATGAAACTAGTGTGATCTATTGCTTGTTCAGCTGGTTACTGATGTTGGTACCTGCTTTCTCTGAGAGCGTGGTTTAAGGGTTAGAAAGCAAGATCACAGCCATGGATAGACTCTGGCCTCTTCAACTATCTGCTTGGAAGAGTCCCATGGGATAAGGCGCTGGAGGGGTGTAGGAGAGCTGGTTGATACTCAAGGATCACCTCCTCAGAGCTCAATCCATCCCAAAGAGTAGGAACTCAGGCAGAAATGCCAGCAGCCCTGCATGGATGAACAAGGAGCTCATCACAAAACTCAGACATGAAAAGAAAGTATGAAGAAGCAGGGACAGGTAACCTAGGGGGAATATAGAGGCAGTTTCTGAGCATGCAAAGACGTGATTAGGAAAGTCAAAGCCTGACTGAAGTTGAATCTGGTGAGGGATGTCCAAGGCAACAGGAACTGCTTCTCTAAGTACATCAGCAGAAGGATGGATGACTAGTGAAAATTTGAATTCTAAGAAAATTTGAAAAACACATTCAAAAATAATATTTTCAAAAATAGTATTATTAATTCTACAAGCAGAGGAGTTGACAGGAGATATAATAAGATGGAGCAGGAAAGGAGAAAGTAACTTTTCCTGGAAAGGAAATTAATGTAGGGCCGTGACACTATGGGATATAACTAAATCATGAAGGTGAGTTCACGTTGGAATTGCAGAGGAATTGTAGAAGCTGTCACAGTGTACAGCTCAGGCTGCCTAGTAAGGAAATTATTATCCCTCTTCTAAACTTTACTTGTAATATGTGTATGCAGCTGTGCCAGTGGATTTTAAAATACTAATGAAGATACAGGATTGGAGAGAGTGTGGTGAATGTATATCAGTCTTCCCTCGTGTGCCTAAAGTTACTGTAATTACCAAGTAATAAAACTGTCAAGAGTTGGGGGCACGAAGCACATCTCATTTCCCCAACATCCCTATTAGCCACTGTGTACGCCATACATTTCAAAGTACAATCATATCAAAAAGGTAAGAATGGGGACAAATCGTGTAGTGTTATTTATTTAGACAGACTAGCCTCTCACCTGCAAGTCTGGATGACTCCTACAACTGGACTTGTATAAATAATTTTTTTTTTCATTTTTGAAAGACAGCAAAAAGTTTCAGTACTCATATTTGCAGTGTTGTGGTGTTATCCTTGCACATTTAGCATGTTGGGTTTGAAGACAATAAGCACAGTTCTAGTCAAATGAAAGACTTGGTTTTCTGTCTCGCTCTTGACTGGTGGTAGATGTGAGAGTATGATGCTGGGAGTCAAAGGCAGCTAGTTTCATGACTACCTGTTTTCCTGGCTCTGATGCTGTTCTTACTAATACTGCATGCATCTTACCTGATGCTATGCTGACCTGTTTGCATACTAAATCTACAGAAAAATACATTTAAACAGGTTTGTTTTCTGCCAGTTTAACATACAAGAACAGTTCAGTAGAGGGTCAAATGAGTATTGGCGCTAGTCTGTAAGAAAGGGTGGCAATACACAGTTGAAGAAAGATGGGAGGGAGTGACTGTAGCTGTCAGAAAATAGTTCAGCTTAAGTTTCTGTAGAACATGAGCCTGAAAAATGAGACACATATGTCAGGTACTGTTCTTTATCCTTCCATCGGCTGAGAATTCTTGATTATAATTAGATGCAATTATTCGTAAGTTATGCCATATAATACAAGGCCCAAAATTAAAATTGGTAGTGAATGGGCTTGTCTTTTTATTGATGCAGGGCTTTCTTGGCTTTAACGTATCATAAATACGTGCAGTCTGTAACAACATTGTTTTTCCATACAGTCCTCCTTTTAGTGTAGAGGTGGACAGTGAGTTAGCTGTGCATTTAGGACAGATTTTACCTTTCTCATCTAATAAGTATTTCTAATAAAAGGTTAAAGGATGTTTTGCTCCTGCAGTGCAGTACTTGGATCAGCATTGTTATACTTGCATATCTCTGGATATTCATGACTGGGCAGTTGGTATGCATATGTATTAAAAAGGAAGAAAGTTGGAATAAAATCTGGGCACTGATGTTTCACAAATTATGAGGCTAAGGTGTTTAATGCAAAATTCCAGGGTTCTGTCATCTGTGGTAAATTGTATCTGAGTATATAGAACAGGCATTGCTTCCGAATCCCTTCTGTGTATCTTCTCAATCTTCATCCTGGCATCTTCATACTTACCTGGTGATCCATTCATATGGATCAGACAGGTAGGAGCAGAACAGAAACACAGACATGTGAAACGGGAATTTAAGTTAGATGTTTTATCTTTTTTTTTTTTTTAGGTAGTTTCGAACGGAAGAAAGGTAGGACGGGGCATAGAAAAGATTCGTAAAATTGGTATTGACACCGTACTTGACAAATAAGGCTATGTGAGATACAGTGCCCTTAATACAGTGAAAAGCAGATATTACATATGTCATGAGTCATAAAGCCAACTTTTCAGGTAAGTAACACTACTCAGCAGGTGAAGAGTTATGGCTATAACCGCCCACATGCTCACAACCAGGCATTCGTGTTCTGTCTTTGAACCATTCTGAAAAGAAACTGCATACCTCTGCCGCAGTATGATATTCCACCTGCTTAACACAAAGGATGGCACATCTACTAAGCTTTACATCCTTTTCACTTTTACACATGCAGTGCAATATAACTTTCATTTATTCATCCTTATACCCGAACCTCGTATCCTCATCATAACCAAAATCTCTTCAAATGCAACGGTCTCCCTGTCATCTGCTGATGTGGTCATCAACAGTTGAGATGTACATTTGTGGCACAACTGTTCTTTCCTAGTTAACCATCAGTCTTAACTAATCCAACCAAACCTCCACTATTTTGATTTAGCAACATTAAATGTAAGGCATGTCTCCAGGTAATTCGTGTTCCCTAGTTTGAAAGAAAGAGAGTCAATGTTGCATATTAGGCCTATAATTTGTCTCTTCATCTTAGTGTTCAAGGGAATTTTTAACTGCGTTTTTTGGGAAGCCTCAAGTTATGATGCAGCTTTTTTTTGTCGAGCTTTTGGGTTCTTTTATCACTGATTTAATTAAAAGGAACAACAGCTATATTTCATTTAGTACAGCAGAGAGTGGGAATTTACAAGTGGAATTGACACATCCCTTTAAGAGATCAGTTTGCAGTTTGACATACTAAGGAGAGGGATGACAAAAAAGGGGAAATAAGATAGGGGAAGGAAAGGAATAGGCTATGGGATGAAGAAGAATAGGGATTGAACGTATGACTTGTTAAATGCTTATCTTCCTGTTTATTCTAATAAATGAAAATTAGGGTCATATCCAAAAAGTTGGTAGGATGTTTCTGTCTGCAGCCTTTATGCTACAGGGAATACAAATGTTCTTTGAGCTTTTGTAACCCTAAATTTAACATCACAGATTTTAAAAGGTGTTATCTTGCATATTAGTTATGTGTTAATTAGTCTAGTCAGATCTAGTTGTTTCTGTCTAGTGATCTGTCTTTTAAGAGTGCTGACTGATCACAAAAATCAATGGGAGCTCTTAGCATTCAGAGTATCTTTGATGGTGGCCAATAATAGTCTTGGTTGCTAGCATTCATTGAGAGAATGTATTACATTGACGCGGGATTTTCAGTTTCCATCAAATACTGACAGAAATGACTGATGTACAGCTTCTAACACTGCAGCACTTCCCTACTACTCTTCATTACTGTTGTATCAATTCTGGCTCTTCTGAGCTGGTTTTGATTTTGTAACTTGAAGCCCTAGTATTTTGACTCTGGCAGGTAGTTTATGGAAGATGAATCAATGAGCTGTTGTTATGTTTTCTTGCTGTCTCCAGGCATTCAGTGGTGGCTAATTTCTTGTATACCATTTTATGAAATCCAAGTTTACTGAGGTGAAGTTGGAAAAGCATTCTGTGATTTGAATGTATCTTTATCTTGTACTTGATTTTCTGACATTAAGTGTAACTGTAACATTCAGGATTCTGGGAGTTGTAACTAGTTGCTCACTCAGCCTCCTTAGTAAAATCTTAATTTCATCTACAGGATTGGCTTGTTATGCAGTCAGTCATTCAGTGTTTTCCTTTACTTTGTCTGTTTTGAAAAATATTCCCACCTCCCTGGAGTATAAGAAGTAAATAATATGTTCTGTGATTGCAGTGTATTACTTTTTTTCAATTAGTAGCTATTCCAAATGCTTTAAGAATCAGTTTATGTTCTTTACAAAATTATAGGTATTTAGCTGAAGTATGTAGAAATTCAGACAGTAATACAAAATCAATGTTTTGTAAGGTTATTTGAGGTAATGATATAGTGATAAGTTAATTTTACAGTGATTAAGAGACAACACAGTTGGGGCTCCCAATTAGACTTTGATCTGAGGATATTTCTGTCTACACTTGATGAGCAGGAAAAAGAATTAATGGTAAAACATGAGATTTTGAGCAGATGGGGTCCATGTTCTGTGTTTTATTGTAAGAGTTGATATAAAGGAAGATTTTAAAATTAACTGGATATGTATAATTTTATTTCTCATCTTTAAATTTTATTGATTTCAAATTGACATCTAAAATACCCTCTGTGATTAAGAGTAACTGAAAAGTACAGTTAAATGGAATACATTTTCACAAAAAAAAGACACAACAAAACACAAACTCAAAAACCCCCATACCTCACATAAAAAAAAAAGAACCCAACTCAGCATTCTTGTGGTGGATGGAAAGATAGTTTTCGTTGCCATCTGTTGATATCCTAACTTTGTGAATTTAAAAGGAGGAATAGTAGACCAAAGATACGGCTTGCTCACTCCCTCTCACATGCGCCCAGTGTAGCAACACTGAATGCACAATACCGAATGCGCTGAGCTCCTGAAGTAAAGGGGAATTGTGTGTTAGTGCTATTTTCTCCAGAAAGGGCGTGTTTCCTAGCATGTCCACCACAAGCTACTTCCTCCTGCCTGGCCCATAGATCTTAATGCTGGGACTTGGCATAATGTAGCGTGTTGAAAAGGCTAAAAAAATCTTTTTTCTTTTATGCATATCATGTCATTTCTTTGTGTTGAGATAGCGTGTAATAATAAACTAAAATAATAGTAATGAATGCTAAAGTGAATTACGTATCAGGAATTCTTCAGTGGCCTGGAAATCAAAAGAGTTGTCCAGGCAAAAATAATGCAACATGATTAGGGATGAATGTAAAGGAATAGCATAGGAATGTAAGAATAAAATCAGTGACTCTAAAGAATAAAATAAGTTGCAATTTACAAAGCACAAGAAAAGAATCAATAAAAGGGTCAAAAAATCTCAAGGAAGAGGAGGAATAAGAGGTTAGGTCCATTACCTTGTTCTGTTATTAAATAAGAAAGAAGAACAAGTAGCAGATTTTCAAAGACTGATTCTTTACTTTATACTTTATAAAAGAGATATATTGTGACCTGCTACTTCATAAAATTAATCTTAGACAGGAAATAAGAGTGGAGCCAAAGCACAGAAAGAATAGTGTAAGGAATCTTAATATAGATGTGCTCAAGTGGTAAATCCTAATAAAATTAATCTTACAGTGGTTGAGAATTAGGCACCACTGATCTTAATTATTTATTTACTTATTTATTTATTTAATATTTAGTATCCCAGAGAGTGAAAATAGCCATCAAGATGTGTGTGCTTTTTTTAAGAGAATTATTGAAAGTCTTGGTTCTGATTCCAAATAAAGATTCAGGAATAGATAGTTTAGCAATTAATTTGTATCTAAAAATATGCAGAAGAGGGTAAAACGGCTAGTATGGTTTGACATGACCTGTTTCTCCTTGATCTATATCTACTCTTAGAAAGGATGACAAGCGTAGTAAGTAAGAAGAAAACTTTAGGTACAATGCAGCTTGATTTTAGTGAAGTTTTTTCCCTACATAAGCAAGCTAGGGAAATGTAATGTTGATAATATCTCCGTTAGATGCTGATAATATCAGCGTCAAGTTGAAAAATTGCCTTTGTGGCATAATTATCTATAGTACCCTGCCAAAATGAAAAGACAATAAAAAGTTGGATGATCGAAGAGAACACATGCTTATAAAAGTTACTAATACTAAGCTGAAGAGAGGTTGAAAGTTGGGGGTTTTTTTCTTTCTTTGTTTTGAACATAAGATCTGAATTGTATTCTTAATGAATTTGGAGAGAATGTGTGAAATCAACAAGATGAAAAGCAGTGCAGGCAAGTATGAAATACTGCATTTAAGACAAAAACCTCAAATACATGAATACAGAACAGGAAATAATTATTCAGACAGAAAAAGATCTGAAGATATAGTAGACCTCTAAGGTAAATGCTATGTTGCTGGAAAAAAGTAAAGGTTTATTTTTTCTGAAGGATCATACCAGACACATAGGTTGGTCCGCTCACATGCCTCACCACTTTTTACTCTTGAGAAGATGCGGACAAACTGGAAATTCTTCTCCATTGTCATTGCTGTTTTCTCCCATGAAATGAATGTGGTCTTTATTTGTAGTAAAGACGCTTTTGATTGAATATGAGAAGAAGATTCTTTGTAATTATTAGTGTGATAAAAGACTGGAGCAGACTACCTAAAGAAAGTGTGGAATCGGCTTTCTTGGTAGTTAAACATCTGTCAAGATATTCTTGAGCCTTCATGCTGAGTTAAGATTAGGTGGTCTCTTGTGGTCCATTCCATCTCTGCATGAGTGCAGTGCTCAGATTACGTGTTTTGGCTGCACAGAAGAGGTTATCTAGAAATTTAAATCATGAACTCAGTGAAGCGAATGGGGGTGCTACTTTTTGCATCCTAAATACTATTTTAAGCTAAAGCAGTAAGGAACAATGTTCATTTTCGACCTAATAAAATATATTTTTATTTGGCTTCCCAATAAGTGTTTCCACAGATCATATGTAAAATTATTTCAAAGCTTCTGTGTATAATGTATGTCTCTCTGTCTTCTAATGGTTATGCTAGAAAAGCAGGGAATGTGATTGAAGTAGCGCTGAGACAGTAGAAACCCCTAGATTACTCATCCAACAGTGGAATAGCCCTGTGGAAAAAATGGCACCCTAGAGGTTACTTGGATTTGTATATTTCTGCAGGCAAAGTTTACAGACCTGTAAATTTAAATGTAGAATTTTTGTGGGCAGAATGCATTGACAAATATGCCTGATGGTAATACATCTCATACTTAGAGTCCCAGAACAGGTCAATAATAATGCTTACATTGATAGCAGCAATGCAGGAGATGTTACTTGGTATTATAGCTAAAATCCATGTTATCCCCTTAATCATAATTACATTACTATTGACAGGCTGTTGACAATACTCACATTACTATTGATAGATTTCTGTCAATAACATGTTTCCAAATAAAATACATTCATTCATAATTTGTACAATGCTCGATAACAGCACTAACATATACCAGAAGAAATTCCTCTTTCACTGGTGGTATACAGTAATTTTTTTTGTTGTTGTTGCACATTGTACTGTACAAGTGAGATTGTTCATTTGTTTAGTTAAAAAAAAAAAAAAAGCTATTTAAGAAAGAAACATTCTGTGGTTTGTTTTTATTTCTGGGAGGCATTTTTTTTTCTATGTAATGTATGTGATGATATAAAATCAAGGGAGAACATTTAAAGTAGTTGTCTTTAGTGTTTTGTCTTTAAAATGCACTTGTGTAACAAGTTAATTAAACATAGACTTTATTATGTATCTTTACCTGATCTTTTACTGTTCAATTCTGATCATGGAAGCTAAGCCTGATGGCATCCTTAACTGAGCATTGATATTTGTCTCTTTTGTTACTGAGTCTACAATTCTGAGTTCTTAAGTTCTAAATAATTTAAGATAGACCAAGTAAGAGAGTTAAAAGGGTGAGGACATGACAAGTAGAATTTAGTGCAGAAACACAGAGGAAAACCAACATTCTCTATAGTCTTTGTAGCTCAGCAGAATATGGAATGCAAAAATAACGTTAAAAAGTACAAGTGAAATGTATTGACACTTACAGGCTGCGTGTATTATCTAGTTTTAAACCAGAATATTTCTCATTTATTCCTACTCTAGGACTGCTGTTTGTGAAAACAGTACAAACTGAAAAAATTAATAAGTTTCTGACAAGATTTTGGGTAGAGGAAGTAATTTTAAAAGGATAAACTTTATTTATTAGTATTTATTTATTATTACTTGAAGAAATGGACAACATAGATAAAGAATATAGCAGCAATTCCTTACTGTAGCAAAATAGAGATTAGAATTTTGGCCTCTTCTCTCAGACAGTTGCTGTTGTCCAGATTATTAGGGCATTTGCGGACATTTTTCATAGGAAAATACAGATTTCAAATTTCCCTTTTAATGTTTGTCTGTGGGAAATCAGTAGCTTCCCGATAAGTGAAGTAAAACATTAAATCAGTTTGGAAGTAAGTACGGTGTATAGCAGAGCACTTCAGCCTGTATGTGTGGTAGACACACTGAAATGTGCTTACACGTTAAAATCAAAGCTATATGGATGTAATCTTTAAGAACTTGCAAGGTCCAGTTAAAAGCCACAGCCTATGGCAAGCTTTCAGTGATCTTAGCAACAACGAACTTCAGAACAATGTCCGGTTTCATTGCTTATATTGAGAATGCTTACCTAATTGTTCATTAAAAAGGGAGCTTTCCTTGCATAGGAACATTATAAGCATAATTTAAAGATTTTAATGGAATATATCTTTATTATTAGTTGCTTTTCTTTTTGGCTGGTATTCTTCCTTTTCCATATAGTTTCTGTAAAAGTGACTTCAAAGTTGAATCAATCTGCTAGTTGGTAATTCAGAAAGACACATTAAATATGTCAAAGATAAACAGTATATATGGTGTCCATTCTTTTTTTTTTTTTAAGGAGACTTATTGGATTTTGCAAAATTTTTAGTGTTAACAAACAGTGGTTGGACTTGTTGGTTCAAAAGTGGTTCCCATTCTCTGTATACAAAGTTCTGACCCATACTGACAGGTTCACTGAAGTTATTTCCTTCAAATAAAGTTCTAAAAAAGGTCATGGACATGAAATATATATATGTATATATATATATAGTCACAAGTCAATTAGATTCTACAACAAAGCATGCACTAATTTTTGGAAAGGTCAGGCTCCAAGTTCTGGGGAAGATCTTTACAACATCTAGCCCATCCTTCGTGAAAAATAGGGATAAATTCCATGCTCGAACAGGTAGCCTAAGGAATCGTTTGGTGAAGTTTTAAGAATTTACAGGAATGGAGATTTCACAGTTCCTCTAGACAAACTGTCCCAATTTCCTTATGCCTTATTGGAATTTTTCATGTAGCAATTTACAGCCAGTTGCCTTTTATATACCCTTGTATACTGGCTCGTCAGGCCCATGTGAGTTGATGCAATAGCTGTTTGCCCAGAGGAGGTGGCCTTATACTTTCAGCTGTGTTTTGCTTGCTAGTGAGGAAGGAGGAGTTTAAAGAGTAGAGCTATTGTATGCCCTACCTGTGTAGCCAGTCTTAGTTAATTAGAAACTGCTGTTATACAGCATGCCTTAAGAACAAAATCGTATTTCCTATTAGCTTTGCATAATATTTTCCTTACAGACGTGACCAATTATAGAAAACAATAGGAATGCTACAAATAATATTTTTACTGGGTTTTAAAACTTCTGGTGTACTATGTTTCAACAAATAGCTATTGGTTTGAAGGATTGTATTTTTAGTATTCTTAGCGTCATTAGCAACCATTCCTATCTAGGAACCTATATAGCATCTTTTATTCAAAGCAGTCTTGTGTTATAACAGGTTTTCCTCTTATAAATAAGGATATGAAGTACCTTCTTCTGTGCTTTCTCCATAAGGCTATTGACCCTTGGTTGTCTGTTTTGCAAAGAATCTGATTTAGAATGTGAAATATGTTGCAGACTGCGTGGAATATACCACTTCTCCTAAATCACTTTGCATTTTTTATGTGAACAAAAGGAACCAAAACTGTTACCCCACAATTTTACATAACTGTGGTATTATCCATATTTTGCTCTTGCAATTTATTATATTTATTTTCTCAGTCACAGAATTCCAGATACAATAACATTTAAACCAAGCTATTTTTAAAAATATTTTTATTTTTCTCTGTAATGCTTGAACAAGAAGAGTATACATTTGTTGAAGTTGCCAGTATACATTAATCGTCTTGCCAGGATATTTGTTATACAACAAGTAGCACAATCCTGCATCTGTCAAAAGACTGGAGAAAATATATGCAGGATTCAGTGATGTACTGTGTCATAATTTTTGTCTGAATGCTGAATATTTCTTTAATATCATATAATGATTATTCTCTAAACAAATCACTGCCTTTATTTAGCAAGTTTTATCATTCCCACCTTAATTTTCATCCATATCTTTCTCTATGTAATCCTTAAATTTATTATTTCTAAGATTTCTCTTTCAGCTGCAGCTACTAAGTATTCACATGGCAATATTTTCTATGCACCCCACTGTTGTCTTCTGGTTTTTAGTTAGTATGTTCATTTTCCCTATTTCTCCTTAAAACACTATATAGCTTTATAATTCTTGTTTCTGATCTTCTGTTTTAAGGTCCAAATGATTATTAATTATGCTCAGCATTTTTTAAAATTTATACAGTGAAATATTAAATCTGTGGAGTTTTCGTAATATCTGGAAGGTGTTAAACATTTCTCTGTAACCAAATACAAATGTTACTGTTTGTGAGAAGTAGTCCAATATAACTTCTTTTGAGGTGAAATTTTGTATTGTCAATGTAAAGCTTCCTGCAAGGGCCTGTAGCATATTAATAGCATATTAATATAGCATTCTGAAGAAGCTTTTTTCTTATTTCTTTTTTACTGCTGGTATATTACAACTTTGTTATGTTTAATAACAATAAAAGTAGGAAATGCTCCATTATACTAAAATCTATTTGTGTTTATTCCTAGAAAGTTTTTTTTGTGAAGAAATGGCATCCAGCATTGGAAATGAAAAGAGTGTGAATCCTGTGCTCAGAATAAGTCAACTTGATGCTCTTGAACTAAACAAAGCCCTGGAACAACTAGTGTGGTCACAGTTTACCAGCTGTTTTCATGGATTTAAACCGGGGCTGTTGGCTCAGTTTGAACCAGAAGTAAAAGCATTTTTATGGCTTATATTATGGAGATTCACTGTCTATTCCAAGAATGCAACTGTGGGACAGGCTATTCTGAATATTCAGTACAAGAATAACTTATCTCAGACAGAGAAATACCAACCTCTGAGCAAACACCAGAAGCTATGGTATCTTATTTTCACTGTTGGTGGACGATGGTTGGAAGAAAGATGTTACGATTTATTTAGCAATCGTCAACTGCACTCTTTCTGCAAAATTAAGCGTTTTATTAACTTTGGAGCTGGACTTCTTAAACTTTGTGAACTTCTAAATTTTCTGATTTTTCTTCAGAAGGGAACATTTGCAACACTTACAGAACGCATTCTAGGAATTAGGTCGGTTTTTTGCAAGCCACAAAGTGTTCGTCAGGTAGGATTTGAGTACATGAACAGGGAGCTCTTGTGGCATGGCTTTGCTGAATTTCTGATCTATCTGCTACCACTCATTAATGTACAGAAACTGAAACTTAAGTTTTCTTCTTGGTGTTTGCCTATTGGAGGTCTTCCCAATAGTGAAAACACATTAGCAGCTCACTGCAAGGAATGTTCACTATGTGAGGAATGGCCTACCATGCCTCATACCATAGGCTGTTCACATGTTTTTTGCTACTATTGTATTAAAAGTAACTATTTATTTGATATGTATTTTACATGTCCTAAATGTGGCTCAGAGGTACTCAGTCTTCAGCCACTGAAATATAAAATTGAAATGACAGAAATGCATGTCTGATATGGGGTTGATTTGGTTTTATACTGTACATGAAATATTATGTTGCAGAGATTAATGGAAAAATTCAGAAATTATTGTAAACAGCTTAAAGATGGTTTTAGAGACTCTGTAATTTGTTATAACATATATCTTTATTGGTCTTAGTGTTTTGCTGAGTATGAGTGCCAACTTGCCTCTCTGGAGGAAAGAAAATAAAGGAGTTCACCAGCTCTTCAGTTCTCTCAGGCTACTTTATCCCAGTTCAAGTCATTCCTTCTTACATAACCACTTCCTGTGCAAATACAGGGTACCTTCTAGATCTTCGTGAGATGACCAAACTCATTTTCTGGCTCATCTGTATGTTTGTGATCTTCAGTGACATATGGTATGACCACCTCCCGCTTCTTCCCTGTAAAGCTGAGGGGTGCAGTCCATCATCCATGGGAATGTGGTAGCTGTAACAGGTAACCCGCATTCTTCAGAGTCAGAGACAGTGGAGAAAACTGTTTACTCACAAAATGCTGACTTTGGGACTTGCCACTCTTCTTTGTTTGGTGTGGTCAAGATGGGTGCCAAACCTCACTAATAGCTCACTCCCACACACTGAAAAGATCAAACACAGCTATGTGCATTCAAAAAAAGGTAACTCTTCTTTTTTTTTGCTATCACTGTTTGCTTTTTCTGGCTTTGCAATGTTTTTATTATCCCCTGTTTTAACACTTCCTCAATTTATTCTCTGACCTGGTTTTATAAGATTTATTATTTTTTTCAAAATCGCAGTCCTTTTTTAACAGGAAGTCTTGCCCAGAAGTGTCTCATCAACACAAAAATACATTGTATCCTTTTTTGGCTCTTCTATCAAATTCTCAAAAACTTACAGTTAAATTGAGTGAATCACTTTATGATGGCTGTGTTCTTGATTGGCTATTGTTAACAGTCAGCCGCAAAAATAGTATGGTAACAAGTGATCCAATATCTTTGATCTACTTTTATGAAATCATTTATTACATTCTTCAGTGTCTGATTAAAACAACCCACCAGCCTATTTGTTTGAAGATCTTAAATTCTAGGTTTTGATCTTTAGAGTGACACACAACGCTTTCATCTGATGCAATTAGGTAGAGTTAGTGGGTTCGCCGGTATCTTTGGGCAGCCCAAAACTTCATTAATTCTGCTACTCTTCTGTGAGTCAACAGAGACTTCAGAGAAACTGGTTCCAGATACCGTGCTGCAATATATTATTTGCCATCAAATGTGTGTATCAGCAGCCTGTGAAATTTCTGTTATTCCCACTTGCAATTTGAACCAGCAGGTACAAATCTGTCTTTATTAGAAGTATCAAAACTGTCAAGTCTGTTGGAGAATGTTTTGGAGTCACTCGCTTGTCCTGAAGTGATTCTGTATGACTTGTCCCTCCACATCCCTTGACAATTCCTCCCATAGAAATGTACGAGCAGCCCTGACTTTGAGGTTGTCTAGTGTCTCCAAAAAAGATCCATCAGCATTTCTGCTACCTCTAACTGTCCTTATTAAGATTTGTACACATCCAAAATCCAGTGTTTGTAGTTTATAATCGTAGCAGACCTTTGCTTCCTGTGGACTTTTCATTCTTTCTGAAGTCACAATGCAGTACTGTGTCAAAAGAGCATGGATTTTCTATATTGAACTCTGTTAGGTGTCATGTTATTATGTGGGAGTTAACTTCTTTCCTATTCAGAAATGTTTCTTTTTCCTGGATATTTAAAGAATGTTAGCTTACTTTTTCATTCCACTTCTCTGTCCTGCTGTTTAATTTACCTAAGGTGTATGAATTTCCTGAGGTTTGTTTTGTCTCTTGCAGCTACATGCAGGTGAAATCCTTGTAAAATGTATACTCCGTTTTTTATCCCTGTTACAATATCAGTACAAAACCTGTTTCCAGAAATTTTGTACCTCTGTTGTACGCCTGTTTTTTGCTGACTGGGCTATATTGCACTTGGCTTCCCTGTTTTTCATTTGAAGCTGAACTTCTGATATTTATGATGTCTTATTCTACCAAAGCATTGGCCTAGTACTGTAGTACCTCATCATTAGTGTGTTGGGTTTGTAGCCCACAGTGCTGACCAAATTTGTGAAGTCTACGTCTTATGGCATAAATAAACAGTTTGCATTACCCTAAGTTCCTGGATCCTATGATGTGGCTTTAATTCTTTTCTTTTCCATGCAAGTAAGCAGGTACCATGCATCTTGCAGAAATAGAAAGTTTGGGAAGAGAGGTTCCTTTTGTCAGATACAGAAATTCTTTTTTTTTTAATCTACTGTGTGGTGAAATCTTTGCTTAGTTGTAGTCACAACTCAGATTGATGAGACCAAGATTTCAACTTGCATCTTGAAAAACTACTTGGTACCAGGTTAGCTTTTAAGGACTCCAAAGTCAATACTCAGCAGCTTCCTTATAGCACTGTAAAACTGAAAATATACCTTTCTTATGTTGTAACTCTGTTTTGTTTTGTCTTGTGATATGCAATCTGCAGAAGAGTATTATCTGAAGATATTACAGAAAAAACGTAGATAATTTGTAGACTAATCAAGGGATTATTAATCTTACATTCTAATTGCATTGATAGTTTGTCCTCATAAGCATTATATTTTCAGGCTAAAACTCTATTGTAACAGAGGACTAAGATACATATGGTAATGTTTCCTACAGTAGAGGGAATAAAATTTGTTTTGGAATGTTAATCTCTTCAGTCATTTTCCCTAAACAAAAGGTTTTTATTGTTCAGCTAGCACGAGAATGTGCTTCTGAGCAGTTGTATCTGCATCAGTGAAAAGGATGAATGCCTAGAATTTAAGAAAGCTGCAGGACCGGAATTTTTGTTCAGTCTTGGATAGGAGTTACAGCCCTGTCTTAACAGTTTTATTTGTGCTGTGTTGTGTGTGCTTGTGTGCTACATTAATGCTTTCATTGTATCAGAAATCAAAAAATGAAGCCATAAGTGAAAGAGACTAATTATATTAATAAACATATTAGAAAACTTTCATATCTTCCTTTGAATGAGAATTAACAGTTATCACAAGGTTGGATTTTGGAGGCATTTAGCTGAAAGGAGACAGAGAATGCCTGTTCCTTGCTTCTACAAACCACCACCACTCCATCTACTCTATATACTTTAAGAGAGGTCTTGTTTAAGTAATGTTATGGAAGATTTAAAAGCAGAAGTTTCAGTATTCTGTAATAGAAATGAAAAGCATAGTATCTGATTTCTGCATTACGTGGAAATATTTATTTTTCAGCACGTGTGAGATGTGACAGGAAAGGATGATCTGGACAAAGTGGTGAAGAGGCGATGTTAAGAAAGATAAAAGAAATGTATTTCCTAAATAGAATCCAATGGATGTTCTTATTTGAGAATCTCATTAGATTGTTATCTGGGATGTCTCATTCTTATGAAAAACAAGTTGGCAAATAAAATATACTTCTTAAGAATTTTTTTGAAGGCTAGTTATGCTTATTCAATGGTTTGGCTGTCAAGTGGTTTCATACTTCAGTATTCATGCATGTACACAAATGCAAAGTGGGAAACTAGTTTATAGTTACAGTTCAGGTTAAAAAATTTTCAATTTTGGAGTCCAAAGAAAATTTTAATAATTCTCCTTTTGAGCAGAATAATTGTAGCAATAAATTGGCAACTGTTACTCTTTGCTGTGTATTTGCTAGGAAGCTGTGTTGGCTTGTACTAATAAGAGAATATTGTGGCATAACTCGACCCACAGCAATAGGGTCATGTGGTTTCTGCCATGATAGATTTTAAAGCTGATGGTCATTTACATCTAATAACAAAAATGGTAGCCTGGGCTACTGCAAGTCACAGTGTGTACAATCAAAACCCCAGGGAGCAGTTTCAAAATGGTGCTTCATCCCTTTTGAATATCAACCCCTTGTGCATTCCTAGGAAAAACTCTTAGTAGAATTGATCAAATAGATTACAACTGCTTGCCTTCACCTTCTCAAGAGGGTTTTCCATGTTGTCACCATCAAAACATACACCTAAATTGCCCACTTCCAAGGCAGGATCTGATGCAAGCCTGGCAAGGTGACCAAATAGATGGCATTCAAGCAAAAGACATTTAATGGGGGATCACTTTCAGGCTGGTACACTGGGACCAGATAACTACACAAACATGCACAGAGATACTTGTAGGGCATCTGCTAAGGCCAAGCAGTGATCTTTTCCATTTTCTGGAGTACACCTGAGGTTTTGTACCTCTGATCAACCTGTCTGTTCACTGTACACAGAATGTAGACCTGTTTCAGATAGGACGTGTGGGCAAAGTTGTGCAACAGCAAGTACAGGTAGTCTTAGATCTTGCAGGCAGTTTTTAAGAAGTAGAAAGTCTGTAGTTGCATACTCTGATTCTGAGTCTGCGTAGAGAACGGACTGGTGCAAATTACAGTGAAGTTGTCCAATGTGCTACTATTCATCTCAAAAGAAACAGTCTAGTTTTAGGGAGATACTTCAAGGATATTTCGAGGAACAAGAAGATGTCAGTCTGGTAACCACTCTGCATTATGCTATATGGGAAGATCTGTAATGGAGAACTAATCATAGAATGTTGGAGTAACCCAGGAGAGGGGGAGAGACTGACTCCTTTCTGCCATTTTCCATGTTCCTTACAACCCTCTGTCTAATCTCTGACTGCAGAACTACCAAGTTTACAGGACACTTTGGTCAGTTTGATTAACGTCCACTTGCTTTTAGGCACTTGCCAATAGCTGGTGTGGCATCTTGTTTAGAGATCTTACCTACCTAGTCTTTCAGGACACAGTCTGCCAAGGAAGTAGCCCAGCCTAGCATCACTGAATTGTTTGTACGTTTGAGAAGGATACCTCTGGTGCAATAACTGTGTTAAGGATCTTCCTCAGAGATACATTGTCATAAAGGAAAAAAAAGTCATGGCTTATAGGTTCAGTAGAAGTCTTCAGGTGAGTATACCTGATTCCCTAATAAGATTGCTAGCCTGCCCTCTGTAGGGTGCAGAAGGGATCAGGTTTCTCTGCCAAGATGCAGGGCAATCACTGAGGTTAGGCGACCAGGAGAGTGCCTATTGCAACAAGCAAAGACAGTAAGTAGTGTTTGTGGCAGTATTAAGTCTTACATTGGAATCTGCATTAGCATTAGAGACTTTTTAAAAAGAGTTTTGAAACTTGCTCTGCCTTGAATCAGGTCTACTGCCTGTTACATGATTACTTCAAAGGAATCCTCTCTTGTTATACCCAGCCTTAATGTAAGGTCTTTAATCATAGTTGTGCATAGTGCAGTAAGGTACAACGATGGGCTTGGTATTCTGGATGTTAATACCCAGTTTGTCACTGGTGATCTCCATCTTACTATCAGATGCATTAAACCACAACAGGAGCTGAACATCTGACTTGGACATACTATGTGAGAACCACGTATCTGCGTAGAGATGCATGGCTTCTGACAAGCTCTAAGAAGCAGTGTTCATGATGCAGACCCAGAGGCTAATTAAGCTTTTCTGAAAATACTTTTGCATTGATGAAAAGAAGGTTTCAGTCTGTTTGTACTTAAGTAGGTAAGTTTCTCATATGAGTTACTACCATAGCCGCTTACAATATCCACAAAACTGTTTCTGTAATTAGCAAAATCCTTCATGATGTGAGCGTAATATTTAGTGATAACTCTTAAGTCCAACCTCCTTTTGTGTAGGCTCCTAACAAAGATTATGGATCCCATGGATTGCCCCATGTAATAAAGTCATATGGTTCAAAGCATGGTTCAAAGATTCAGAGAGCAAATAACTACCATCACTTTAGGATAGTTTTCATAACAGTCTCTAACATCTTTATGACTGCAATGGTATCAGTAATAATGACCTATCCCTGATTTGTTCCATATTAACCCAAAAGGTCTGAATAGGGCCATACTAGAGGTAGTGAGTAGTGTTGGACACAGGAATCAGAGCTCTAGAGGACTGTGGCTTCAGGGTAAGCAGCACGAGGAATAATTTAATGTAAACCTGGCTATGCAGAAGGTGTTGATGGACCTGCAGCATGCCTTCCCAGTTACATCCTTTTCACAGTCTCTGTGACTGATAGCAGCAACAGCAGGCACCACGTAACAGTTTCAAAGGTGGCAGATGTGTGGCAAGGCACAAAGGAATGAAGGTTGCTCATTGTGCCATTGCTTAGTGCCATGAAAACTCATCTTCATAAAAATATGCTTATAAATTCATCCAAGAAAGACTGGTACATTAGCAGTACTTGCAGAGCTAATACAGATGTCAGGACAAGAAGATAAGTATGAACAAAATACCACTTAAAAATTTTCGCATACACAGCAAAACAGCCTTTTGCTAAAGAAATGCAAAATATATTAGTAATTAGAAATATATATCTGTACATTTCCAATCACCTACAGATATTCGTGGAAATATTTGGGAGGATCCAAAAAGAAATCACATTCAAGCAGTGACATCTTTTACTGAAATATCTCAAGATACTGAAAGAAATTGAAAGATAGTAGCAGTCACACTCAACTCTTGTTCCCATGCCCCAATGTAAGAATAAAACAATTATTTCAGTTAAATTCGCAAAACTAGCTCCACTAATTAAGTTGCAGACATGCAACTGTCTTGAGACACATTTGATTGTGAAAAGTTATTTTTCAAATTCAAATGGTCAGTTCTCACCCCTGAGCTATCAGTTTAACACTCGCTTAAAAGAGATTGTTAGTGAAGGCATGCAAGGAGGAGCAGGTACTTGGTTGTCCATGATTACAGAGAGACACTGCTTGCTTTTTGAGGAACTGCTCACAAGCATGATTTTCTTCTATACTCTGTTTCAGATCTACTTTTTGAAGCAGAATACATATTTTTATAAAAGTATTCATTTTACTTTAAGATATGTTAACAAAGGTAACAGTGTTAGTATTGTCCCTGTTATTTTTTTCTCTTGTAAGACCTTAGACGATGGATGGAAATTTCAATTCTATTATAGAAGTAAAAGCCCCTTTTTTGACATTTTGTAAGCAGATGATATTCTGCAAGTGACTGTCTTTTCAGTAATGTGTTAGTCTAAATTCTGAATTCTATTATTTCACATCTACAGCAACTGAAAGTATATTTTTTTATAAACAGCAAACTTCACCTCATAAAAATTCATTACATAAGGGCATAAACAAGTACTTTTCCTTCCAGTCATTGGCAGTAAGTGATTCATCAGTTTTCCACAGAAAACCAATTTCATTGCAGATGTTCTGTAATTTCCAGACTCTCTGAATCGTAGAATCATATCATCCAATCCCAGTGCGAGGAATGTGGGATTTTTTTTAAAAAGGCAGGGGGGAAGGCTGTGCTTAGACTTTTTAATAGGATTGAATATCATTTGCTGTCTCATCAGTTTTGTGAAATCACCATAAAGTAATCAGCTTGCCATTCTTTCCTTTCCTGTACAGACCATCAGCTTACTCACAATGCTGATTCCATAGCCAGTGCATAAGTGAATAACTTGCAGGAGAGAAAAATCTTTCTGGTTTAAAAAAATCTAACTGGTTTACATAGTTGTCTCTCCTCCATTCTTTCTTTTCTTCCTCTTCTCTTTCTCTTCTCTCCTCCCTCCCTTCTTCACTCCTTCATTTCCTTCTTCCCTTCTTTCTTAATAGTTCAAAATATAGAAATTTCCCATAGTTAGGAACCACTAATTTTCATTGACCAATTGCTTTTTTAAAAATTTTTAAATTAGGTTTACTTTTATAAGAAACAGGAACTGACTATTAATGCAATTCAGCTTTATCCCAGTGAGCCAGAAATAAAGGATGGACCTAAAAGCTACTCTTTGCAAATGTTTGCAATTTTGTTTAATTCTATTCTGTGTAGCATATAGACTTCTCCCTACTACATTTCCATTGCATTAAGTTATGTAGATACCAAATTCAATTCTGATAGCTAAAAGAGGGAAAGGAGACAAAGGAAATAATATATTCAGGTGAAAATTAATACTATGGGGAAAGTTTGAAGCAGAGAAACCAGAACAGTAGCCAGCAAGCAGCAGGAACCAGAAAGAATTATTTTCCAGTAAGGAGAATGAATTTCATCGATAACTCCAAGAGTTGAATTTAGCCCTTAGAGAAGAAGCTGATAGTGGCAAAATGCACAGATTAAGTCAGCAAGTAAATATTGGCTTATACTGCTTTAAGTCATGCTGTAAGTCTTCTGTTTCCCTTTCTGTTTTCTCCATTGCTACTATTCTTAACCTAGCGTGATGAGAGAACAATTCTCTAAATGTCTGTGAATCACTGAACTAGTAACAGCAAGATCCAGTCTTGTATCTGTATCCACAGAAATAGTATATAATTTGATACTGAAAACATAGGTGAACATCTGTTGTGGTTTTGACCCTGGCTAGCAATAAAAAACCACAACTGCTTGCTCACCCTCCTGCCTCCAGGGGGTGGGGGAGATAATTAAAGGGGTAAAAGGGAAAGAGACTCATGGGTTGAGTAAGAACAATTTAATAACTAAACTACAATAAAATTAAAAACAATGATGTAATCATAATATATACAAATATACAAGTAAGTGAAACTGCTTGCCACCTGATGAAAAAGGCTCAGCCCATTCCCAGTCAGTGATCCTGGAGCATGGAGAGTCCTGAAACCGCAATCCCAGGAAGGAGACAAGAGCCTGAGTATCTGAGAGCTGACCAAGAGAGCAAGACAACCCTGGAGAGAGAGCACTTCTGGACAGAGCCTCGCCTATATACTGGGCATGATGTGCATGATATGGAATATACCGTTGGCCAATTTGGGTCTCAATCGTAAACCTAAGGTCGAATCCTAGGCTAGTAACTGGGGCTGTGCTCCCTCCCAGCTTCTCCTGCACCTGCAGAGACTGGCACAGCAGAAAAGCTGAAAAGTCCTTGGCCTGGCAGCAACTGTAAACATCAGTATGTTATCAGCCTTCTCCTCAGCACAAATCCAAAACACAGCCTCACACTAGCTACTACGAAGAAAATTAACTCTGTCCCAGCTGAAACCAGGACAACATCCTAAAGGAGAAACCTTTGTTTAAAAACTGAGAAAACAGCAAAATCTGTATCCAATTGAGTTTTGTTGATCTGATCAGATTCAGGATTTCACCAGATTTAACAACTATACTGTGTCTATACTAGGAAACCAAACCTGTCATGGCCTGGTTTTTTGTTACTATGGCCAGTCTACATGGCACAGTCCCCATCCATGTTAGTAAAATCACTGTCCCTTGGAACAAGAAGACTTTGTCCTGCATATATATTCGTTGAATGTTTGGGCTCTGCTGAGTATATTTCTGTGTATACATAGAAACAACCAGAAAAACTTGATTTCTAAGTAATCGCAAAAATATTTCACATGGTAACACTTCCCATGTGTTGTAACTATGGTGACAGATTGTCCAGTGTAACTGATCTCGATAATAGATAAAACCAGACAGAATATGCATGCTGTTGTCTTATACCAACCTCTACAGAAAATACACTTCAGTAAAAGTTAGGGAGCTATAAAAGGAGCATCAGCTCCAACTTTGACATCACTGGTTCTGCAGAAGGATCTGTGAGTGCCCTCAGAGTGCTCTATGCTTCTTTATTGCTTCTCCAGTTCACTTTTTTCCAGGGCAGAATCCCTGTGTGGTTTATCTCCTGTGACTGCTAAAATAAGAAAAAAAAGCTCAAACTGCTGGTGTCTGTGTTTCCAAGATAAAACCCACACAATCTGCTAAGAACAGCGCTGTAGAAATCATCTCCCCGTTGTCATCATCCTGAAACCCAGGTTAGTTCACATCCATGAGTTCTGGCTGTGGAAGAACACTGGGGCAAAGCTTAGGCTAGATTTAAGCATGACAAGCTCCTAAGGTCTTTCTTTCCAACTTATTTCTGGCTCCAGACCACACAGTACCAGGACATTGAGTGTGTGTCAGCAAAGAAAAGTTGAATTTGGCATACCTTCTAGACAACTGTGCACTCAAGTTACCTGTATTTGTCCTTTGTAGGTTATAAAAACAAATTTTAGCACATACTAAAGCCCTGAGCATATCCAGTATATGGTTACATGCCCATTCATAGAGCTCTGGAATATATCCTGTGTTTAACTGTGTTGTAAACAACATGGATGACTAATAAATCTAAATTCAAGAACAGGCTCAGATCCTTAAATTGGCAGCTTCAGTATACATAGAAAGGATGACCGTTAATGTCATTAGTCCTGCTTTACTTGCATATCCTTGAAGATGGAACTATGCAGAAAGTGCCAACAAGTGCAAGATCTGTTCAGTTATAAATTCAAGTGTGGTGAAGAATGAGAAATTGCACCCTCATGATAAGGAAGAGGAGAAGGGCTTGGGCGTATTGGTGGACGAGAAGCTCAACATGAGCTGGCAGTGTGCGCTTGCTGCGCAGAAAGCCAACCGTGTGCTGGGCTGCATCAAGAGAAGCATTAGCAGCAGGTCAAGGGAGGTGATTCTCCCCCTCTACTCTGCTCTCGTGAGACCCCACCTGGAGTACTGTGTTCAGATGTGGGGCCCCCAACATAAAAAAGACATGGACCTGTTGGAGAGAGTCCAGAGGAGAACCACAAAATTAATCAGAGGGCTAGAGCACCTCCCCTATGAGGACAGGCTGAAAGAGTTGGGGTTGTTCAGCCTGGAGAAGAGAAGGCTCCGAGGAGACTTCATAGCAGCCTTCCAGTACCTGAAGGGGCCTACAGGAGAGATGGGGAGGCACTCTTTATCAGGGAGTGTAGTGAGAGAACAAGGGGTAACGGGTATAAGCTAAAAGAGGGTAAATTTAGTCTAGACATTAGGAAGAAATTTTTCACTATCAGGGTGGTGAGACACTGGAACAGGTTGCCCAGGGAGGCTGTGGATGCCCCATCCCTGGAGGTGTTCAAGGCCAGGCTGGATGAGGCTTTGAGCAACCTGGGCTAGTGGAGGGTGTCCCTGCCCATGGCAGGGGGGTTGGAACTTGATGATCTTTAAGGTCCCTTCCAACCCAAACCATTCTATGATTCTCTGATTCTATGATTCTCTGATTCTATATGTAATCATATACATACATAAATATATATATATATGGTAGTTTATTAACTATTATTTTTTAGGTTCTGCTGTTGTAGCATTCTAAACTTTCCTGTTCTTCTGAAAGCAGTGTAGCTGTGCCCTGGGGTGCCAGAGATTCCAAGACCAGACACCTAAGGAGAAGAGTTTACACAGTTTTGTAAGAATAAACTGTGACCAGACATAAAAATATGGTCCAGGAGAAGAAAGCTATAGGCATCTGGACAGAAATAAAAAGAAGAGGAAACAATTTCAGAGAAAAACTTAAGGAGGACTTGAAAAAGGAGAAGGCACTTGGCAACTGGGGACAAGAACATTTACCTCATGCAGCCTGGTGGAGTCCAGGAGCATGGTACATAAAATGAAGAAAAGTTGATTCTTACTGAGGTATTGAAAAATCCTGTTGAATTAAGTTTTTCCTTTAAGATGCCTTGCTGGAGCTTTCTGTGTGAAAAACAATCAGCCTGATAACAGCAGGCTCCAAGTGAATATGTGGAAAAATATTTTTCTTTCTGTGATATAGGTTACACTGACATGTAGAATGGAAGCTTAATACCGTACTTTATCATTAGTCCAATGAAAATACAGATATCAACTCTTTTAATAAATTAAAGTTATACCACATGGAGAAAAGGATTAAACCACATGCAGAATTAAGGCTATTTTCATTCTTTTCTGGTCTTAGACCCATTGAAATGAAAAGGGCCAGTTTGAGAAAGTTGCTAGGAGACCATAATCACAAGTGTCAGAATAATACATTTTTATTTGAAATAGGAAATGTTGATTAATGAACATACTTAACAGATAATGAGTACAGGAATTGAAAGCATCTATGTTCTATCAAATTTCAGGTGAAACATTTAATTTATATGTTGAAAAGCCAATGAAAAATTGGCTTCAAGGTAAAGCCAACCAACACGTGGTTAAAACTGAAGGACACAGTGGTTTCCTAAGTGCTTGATATGAAGCCCTAGATATGGAGAAGCAAGAGAAAATTTTTCCAGCATGCAAGTCCAATAAGACTAAAAGAACAAAAAAGGAAATTATTTAGCCATTGGAGCCTCATGTACACATGCTGAAGCTAAGGTGAGATCAGCCAATTCCTTTTCAAAGCAATGAATGGAGATGAGGTGAGATACTGGAGAAAATGGTGCACATTCCAATTAGACAAGACTATGCAATAAATTAAATTGGTGGTAAAGAAACTTCAGCCTAAATTGCAGGTTAAGTTATTAATCCCTGAACAGAAGGATCCCAAGATTTTTTAAACCAAATCCTGCAACAATCTATTGCTATAGCCACGTTGATTTAATTTGTGTTGTCACAATTTAAACAATATGTTGTCACAATGAAAACAATAGCATGGTACTTTGCATGCAAGATTTATGATCCTTATGTTCTGTGAATCACGAGTCCAAGAATGTTACACAGCTAGGAATCTGAAAACATTGACTCTCCTTTCTCACATTTAGGTGTAAGTGGTGATGTATAACAGACAGCTTGGTGCAGTGACCACCTCAGCTTCATGTGCGTAACATGTTTTGTGTTCTTATTGATTCATGTCAGTGTCTTGACAAGGAAACAAGTCAACAAGACTGTCCATCCAAACCAATTAAAATAATTTTAATGCTATGAACAAATTGCTTCCTATTTGCTAATAGACACCTGCAGAAACAGGAAATGAGATACTGGTCCAGTGTCTGGCTGCTGATCACTCCTGATATTAGTAACAACAAAAGCTTATCATAGATACAAATCTTGCTAAGTCTTCTAGGGAAAAAAACATGTAATAACAGAATAGGAATCACAGCATGGTCTTGCAATAATGGTATTTTGAAATAAACTGAGAATTCAGTTTTTAATATGTAATCATCATAAAAGCAAAATATATTTCTGTGGTAGTTTTACTTGATAAATAACAAATCCAGACATTTCTTTTTACCAAGCCATCACTTAACTAATTCTAATTTAAATATTTCTGATTGTATGCATATGTTTATTTCTACATACAGCACATATTCTTTCTAATAAAAAAATGTAGTTGCATGCCAGGAGAAAACAGTTCTGCCTAAAACAATTACAATGCAGGAAAAATACATTGTTGGTGATGTGAGCTGAAATGACAGCTACTTATACAGAGAGAGCACAACCTGAAACAGTGCTTCACTTAAAAGAAAATAGATTAATGTTATTTTAATAGTTGGCTCAAATTTGTAAAATCTTATAAGAAGCACATTGTTGTACAACTGACAAATTTCTACTATCTAGTAAAATAATGAAATCA
Source organism: Pterocles orientalis (assembly GCA_011057875.1). NCBI lineage: Eukaryota > Metazoa > Chordata > Aves > Pterocliformes > Pteroclidae > Pterocles > Pterocles orientalis. The sequence continues at coordinate 882,022 of WKFP01015076.1, forward strand.
CGATTAAAAAGTTTTGGTAACTTGTAACTGAGAACAGCAAATATGCCTTCTGTGTAAGACTGAGATAGCACTGATTTGGAAATGGTTTGTACTTCCCAAGTTTATAGTTGCTTCCACTAACAGTTCCTTTTTACTTTTGATCTGATTAAAGATTTCCTGGCAAAATGGAAAGGACTAGCACTACAGATTCGTCTCTTGAAGGGTGCCTTTATCACCTACCAAAAAGAAAGTGATGAAGAAAAAATTATTGTTTATTATTTCTTGATAGAAATTACAAACTCAGACAAAATATAGTTATCTGAACTTGGATAGCATCATTATTTAGTCATTTTTATAAGGTATGATATTCTGGGGTTGCTTATTTCATTTATATTCTAATTTAACACTAGGTCTTGAATCCTTATATTAGTTAATTAATCCAAACTCACTAGTAATACAACATAAATAATCATCCAATAATTAGCAAAATTAATTATTTTCTATTGTGTAAAGGAAAAAACAAGGTAATGCTTTGTACAAATTAGTGCTCTCTTTTTCTTCCTGCACCTTAAGTGAGTTGTTTGCTGGAATATGTAACAGATTTTGGTCTTCCTAGGAATCCTGAGGAAGCAATTACCAGCTGAATTTCATAGTTATTATACGGGGGAAAAAAGCAGATATGTAGAAATTAGTAGTTTCCTAGGAACATTGAAGGAGGACATTTTTAAAATTCATATGCACATAAAAGACTAAATAGTAAATAAGATAAATGTGATTAGTTCTTAAACAGAAACGACCAGGCTCTAAGAACATATTCAAGGAAGTATTTCAGCACCTTGTCCAAGAGAGTGATCCACAACCCCCGCAAAATGTTTAGGGACCTTGCTTTCTACCAGCAGCTTTGTTATTATAGCAAATTTCTTAGGCAGGTATTACTCTGGTACTATGCATGCCCCAAAGTATAGCTCTTTTGGGAGAGCAGAACATGCCAATGCCCACCTTGTACCTAAGAGAGCTTGTGATTTATATGGCAGCTGTCCTTCTGCCTATGTCTCCTGAATGGCCTGTTTCAGTAGTCATGCACCACGATCTTCAAACATGCATTGACAACCATGAGTCATACATAAAACATAGAAAGAGTATATGCCTATATCCATATTTTTTCATATGATGATGGGTAGAGAACCCTAGAAGTGATTTGATTTCTATGTTTTCCAGCTCCCGGAAGTTCAACTCATACATGCCTGTGAGGAGCTAACAACAGCTCTAAATTAGGCTGCAGGTGAGACAGCAGTCAAATATGTAAGCATTTATGGCATCTAGATATGTCTTTTTAATGATCTGTTTTTTTATTTTCTGTTTTTAGGTTCATCACTGTGCTTTCCACTGGAGGCAAGTTATTCCTTATTTTCAGCTGAAAAGCTAATAAAGTACTGTGTTGGCAGACATATTTAATCAATTAATATCTCTTCTTCTTAGCTCTGTTGATTGCTAGTTCCGTATCTCTTCTTGGAGTTCAGCACTTGGGAGATACTAAAGATTAGCCTCCATAGATGTCGATGGGAACTGAGTCTTTCAACAGTAAGAGCTGATGGCATTCAATGCATCATTGGATGTAATATGTTCTGCATTTGTCTTTTTTTCTTCTTTATCTACTGGGCCTAAATTACATGCAGTTGCATCATTTGCATATTTATTTTCTGTGAGGTTCACCACACACAGTAAAATTTTATTTTACTGGATGTTAATAAAAGTTAGAATATCTTGTGACACCTTATGTTCAATTCTGAGAAGTGACACAAGACAAAATAATTCATACTATCTTTTTTAGTAACAGCAAAAATACTTCCGTTTTAACTTTTAATGCAACACTTTACTCACTTTCTGGGGCTGAGTCCAGAAAATCCTTTGAGAATGTAGACCTTAATATACTAAGAAAACAGTTGTCTGCTATTCTTGAAAAACAAAATCTTCTATTTTGCATAATACCTGTTTTGGCAACTTAAAGACATAATTTCTCTTACTTATTTGCCTCGTAGGTTTGAACTGCAGCACAGACAGTCACATAGCGAAAGAGAGGTTTTGTCTGAAGAGTTTAGAATACCTTTCATATTGAAATCTGCTGTATATGTATACCTAACGTACAGTATATATACTGGTAGATGTGTTATGTTGTATACATACACGCATAGGCACTTTGGCTTTAAGGCTCAATAGCTGAGGAGAAAGATTTGCTGTTGTACAGTTCCTCCTCCGCACAGTGAATTTCCTCTGAGTCTTTATTTCAGAATACCCACAAATGCATTCAGATTCTCTCTGAACAGTGTTGGAAGTCAAATTTCCTTTGTTTCAACTGAGCAGTGAAACAGTATAATCAAAGTAAATGTGGCTTTGTCTGCTATTTCCCTCCCACCATCAAAACTGGTGATAGTGTTTAACTGTTACCTTAACAGCATTTAATTTTACCCTCCAAACACCACACGAATTTCATGCATAAAACTAAGATGTATAAGTTGATGCATATGAGACATGGAGGACCGGCAGAAGGAGGAGCTCCTAGGCTTACCCAGTGTACAGTGCCATCAAAGTTTTTTGGACAAAACTTACAGATTTGCCCATTTATCCACAAATTTTATTTGGTCCTGCCATCTGTGCTGCCAGAACAGCAAAAACCATACTCACCTGATAGCTCATCTAAACTGTTTCCAATGACAACTGCAATAACTGTCCATTTATTTTTTTGCTCTGGTGTCCCAAATCCTCTTACACAGGCTGGTAATTCAAGGAACTTGAGCAGGATTGGAGGACAGAGAGAGTGGCATATCCAGTCTCCACATAATACAGTTGACAATGTTCGTGGTAAGAAGAATTTTAAATTCCTCTTTCATGAAATATTTTGTCCATATTGCTGTTTTCCCCATACACAATGGTCAAATGCAGGTATTAGATAAGCTTTTAGATGTTACCCAGAAGTTTTGTAAGGACCTGCTTTTGAAGTAGTGAAGACAATTGGAAAGGTTCAAACAGCAGAAAAAAAGCCTTACATTCAACAATTTTTGTTGTTCTTACTATTGTCTGCTACTATGTTATGAACATTTAATTTACAGTGAAGTTCATGTGTAACATGTATTAGGATATTTTCTATCTTCAAGACTATTTTTTACTCTTTTCTTTCAGAAACCACAAAATCACTGAAATAGTACTGAGTGAAAAGAAACTTCAGAATTTAAGGGGAATAAAGTTTCGTTCTCTTGGGGTTTTGCTTCATTCTGCTCTAAAAATGCAACAGCGATAAGTGCCCAGGATCTTTCCAACTCTCTTGTTCTGCAAAAGAGAAAATCGTGTATAGAGCATTTTCCAGGCTTTCCTAAAAATTGGATCTATTGTAGTAAACATGGTCTGGTCTAGATGTGAAGGTAAAATGCATTTTGAAAATTCCCTGTTGCCCCCATCATCCATAGCAGTGTCCTTCTCACCCTCCCACTTCTGTTGAAACCAAACAGTAGATTCTGTTCAGACTTGTGGATGCAGTGGAGTGCTCAGGTTGTATTCCAACACCAAATAAAACATGGTTTGAGCTTTCACAGGGATTTGGGAAGTTCCTCTGAATTTCACAACATAGTCATAAGCTGTAGCTACAAGCCTGCTTTAGTGCCTCAGCTGTATTGAGTGGATTGTCTGATGCTATCAGGTACTAGACAACTTTTCCAGTACTGGAGAAGGAAAAATGTCTCCATTCCTCCCTCCTCTGTCTGAAACGCAATATCTAAGCCCCAGACAACAGGATTTGTTTACTTACAAATCCCAGATAAATTCTCCAAGACATTGTCTCATGTTCTACCAACATTTAGGAAAGAAACTTAAGCGTTCATTAAATTTCTGAAAGGAACTGCAAAGCAGTAATGAGAAGGGAGGAATATTAAGGCTTAGTTTGTGCCTCTCAGTATTAGAAATAAATGGTTTACGTGAAAAAAATACAGGACTTGAGTGACTATAATCCACCTTTTAAAAGAAAATTTATATCCCATAATTTGCCATATATAACATGTCTAATCAACAATGCAATCGAAGGAGTAGTCCTGCTTTTTCTGTTTGGCTTTTTTTTAAGTCTAGCTAAATTCTTCTCGAAAATGTATCACAGATTTTTAGGCTGGACAAATAAAAGACTTTCTAAAGTTGAAACATTTTCAAAAGGTGTCAAACCTCGAGATTCTGAAAGTCCTTCATAGCAAGGCACATGGATCCTATGGTCACTTTTAAAATTCTTGGCAATCTACTTTTAAAATTTTAATCTAATTTCCTGTGCTTATTTATAGAACAGTGCAACCTAAGCCCTTTTTTGAACTGCAGCCACCCTGTGAGTTTATGTTATCAGTTATAAAAGCGTATGCTGCCCCAATTTCACAAGTCCTTAATTACTCATCTTCTCCCACAGAAACCATGAGCAAGTGATACATGATATGTATATATATATCCTAAAATATACCACAGAATGCAAAGCAAAGTGTCAAGCTATTCAGAAGCTATGTATATTTTGGTGACGCAGAACAATGCACAGCAGTATAAGGACCTTAATAAAATTAAGAATTCGTATTCATTCCCAGTTCCAATTGGTCTTATTTAAAACATGAGTTGTCCTAAGGTTAAAATAAGCCTTCTAGTTTTAAGTTTTTAAATTGTAGCTTTGTCTCGTTTAAATTTGATAGACTATATTCAAAGCAGGTGGGTTATAGATATTCATTAATTATTTATTAATTTTTTTAATGCCACCCATTGCAAACCAAAGAGGTCACCAAAATGCAATTTCATAACTTTGCACTGATTATTGAAATATGTTTTCCACATGACCACAAAAAAATGTTTAAGTTTTGTTTTAATATTTGAACTCAATATTTCCTCACAGAAGATTACTCTGGTAGCAAGTATTTTTAAGGAGTCCATCAAACTGTGCGTCATATTGCATTTGGTGCAGAAAAAAAAATGTTGCATATATTTAAGGAAGGGAGAAATGTGATCTGGCTAATTACAGGCATAGTAATCTTATGTCATGAAGATTTTAGAACAAATCTAAATCAAAGCATAATTAATTATAATTAATAATCTGAAGTGAAATAAAATTCCAGGTAGGTTCAGCAAAGGGAGATCATGCTAGGCTAATGCTATACGTTTCTTGGTTAAAGTAATAGGTTTTCTAGCAAAGAAAATGTAGTAGCTAAAATATATCTGGCCATCAGATTTACTACAAAGTAATTTCCATAGGAAATTATTTATTAAGTTAATGAAGATAGACTACCACAAGAATTTTAACGTGTAGGAAAAGAGTGCAGGTGATATTGTTAGGGGAAACTGTTCGTATGAAAGTAAAATAGTTTAGAATTATACTAAATTGGGATTAGCACAGAAAAGGTCCAGATTATCAGATACAGCAAAATGGAGAACTGAACACTGGAGTAAAAGAGATGGGATGATGTACAACAGTAGGAAGTGTGAGGTTTAGGACTAATAGCAAGACTCTGGTGCCTACAGAGTGGGAATAACACAGTAAGAAGATAATGCTTGGTACTATTAACAAGTCACATAAGATGTTTGAACCAGTAATGACAAATATGATCTCCAGTTGTGACGAGCAAGGTATTTGCAGTAGAGACAGGAAAGCAGTAATACTATTGTAGAAGACATTGGTGAGATCTCACCTGAAGTACTACTTAAAGTTCCTGCCATGTGTTTACCAGAAAGATGTATAGAAATGAAAAGAAGCATAAAGAAATGGACTTGAAATATCTGCCTACAGAAGACAGAGTATGTTTAGCTGCACTTGTTATATGAGGAATAGTTCACTTTCCTCACTCAGCCCATGTGCTGAGCTTATAGTCTTGCAGCTGTGTTAGAGAAGTACTTGGTTTGAGCTGATATAGTCTGCCTCTGACATGGTTGTTCTTTTACAATACCTTACCTAGGAAAAAGAGTGACAAATGTGTAGGCAGAAAAACATGGTTCTCACAAAGGTGATCTTTAGTCTGGAAGGTTAATCTTTCTTTTCCTTGCAGTCTTGCAGCAGTCTGTGAAAAAAGGTTCCTCCAAGGAATGATTCAGAACACATAAAATTAAGCTACTTCTCCAAACTGACTGAAGTTGATAAGTTGATGTGTCTGTGTAGTGGTTTTTCTTTTGCAGTGTTCAGACAATTGTGTGTTTAATGTAAATGACTAGGACAATTTCAGAGAACAGAAAATTATGGTTCTCAGTGGAAGCTTCCAGTGTATTTTACTACCTAGCTAATTGGGGAATGGAGGGACCAGAGACATAGACATGGACAGATTTTTCAGAAGATTAAGTTTGTCAAGTTGTTTTATCATTACGCTCATTTAGTGTCAACCCTTGACCTGGTTCACAGAGGGACTGTATGAGACATCATCTGTGGGAATCAGAGGAATGGAATTTCTCCCAGAACAGGGAAGATGGGCTGGCTGGTCTACCACTGTAACCTACATCAAAATGGAAAATGTGAAGCTGCATGTAGAAGTTAAGAGCCACTTACATTTATTTCAACCATGCCAACCTGTATCCCTGCCTTCTAAAGAACAGATGGTTCATCCAAGTGAAACTCAACCAGCATTTTAAATTTGATAGTAAGAAATATAAAAGTTTATTTAAAAATGTTTCTACTTAATTAATTAGATAATATATTATTGACTTGAAAATGTGTGTTTCTTCATCCAAAATATCATTCTCTCTTCCATAAATGTGTAGGAAATAATTTATGTTGCGGGCTTCATCAATGGAATTTCTGTTAAACACAATCTACTGAGTGTTAGCAGTTCCAGCAAATATCTGAGCTCACTAGCTTTATTTTAGAGCATGTTTTTATCAGGATATACATCAAAACCAAATAATCCTTAGGCCAAAACTTTTTATACTCTGGAGTTTTTTCTCCCATGAATCCATGAGAGATTTGCCTTGATAGCTCCTATTAACACAAGTGGGAGTTGCAAGCCAATCCCTTATGCGTTATTTAAAGAACTTATCTCAAAGCATTGCCCAAAGCAAACTTTTGTGATAGCTTGGCACCCCTGGGAACAGGGATTTATAATGGCAACAACTGAAAAAGACCCTAATCTATAGTTTAGGGATGGGAGTAAGAGTACTGTTGTACGTTTTCAGTTATGCTGCTGAACTTGAACTCCAAATTGTTTCCTTCTTGAAGAAATATTTGGAGTAGTTTTAGTGAAATAACTATTATAATTCTTTAAAGTTTCTAGAGTATTTTAATATTATCTCATATTTCGACCTTTCTACCCCTTCCTCAGTCAAATGGCACTATATGTAACAACATGCATTGTTAACAGAACTTACATAAAACCCTTGAAAGCCACTGTGTGAAGCAACACTCTTGGATGTATACCTCTAAAGGAATGTTTTCCTAATATCTGTACATTTAATCTATTACTGGCAATCTTTGCTGTGATAAAGGATCTGACTTGTTCTTTGGGTAATCATCTATGTTTTTAAAACTTCCAAAAATGAGTAAGAAACAGTAAGGGCTCTTAAGCTAAATGGCATGAGTAATGCTCTACAAATTATCTTGTCAATAATGCAGCCCAACATTTAAAAAACCAAGGCTGATAAAAGCATCTAAATTAGAACTCTGTTTAAGTTTGTGATTTTTAAAAAATCTTTTGACATGGTAAATGTTGCCATTTTGTAATTTTGGAATTTTTGCTAGGTTTGAAAAAATACTAATGAAAAGTTAACTTAGAGTGGGAGGTTGATACTAGCATTTTTGTGTATGTGGTTTTAGATCTTATAGGGAAAAAAAAGTTTTCTTAAAATAAATAATGGTGAATTATTTTATTTTCCAAATGAAATTAGAATTTTTCTTTATGAAGACAAGTTTTCAATAACCTTGAAAATGTAGCTTTTGATGTAGTCTCATTCTCTTTGAGCCCATGGACAATATAGTTTGTAGCCTGAGAAATGCCCTTTCACTGAACAGAATTCCTTTCACTCAAAGTCACAGAGACACAGAATGGTTGAGGCTGGAAGGGACCTCTAGAGGTCATTCGGTCCAAACGCCCTGCTCAAGCAGGGCCACCTAGACCCAGTTGCCCAGGACCATTTCCAGACCACTTCTGAATATCTCCAAGAAGGGAGGATCCACAACCTCTCTGTGCAACCTGTGACAGTGTTCGGTCACCCTCACAGTGAAAAAGTGTTTCCTGATGTTCAGAGGGAACCTCCTGTGTTTCAATGGGTGCCCATTGCCTCTTGTCCTCTCACTGGGCACCACTGAAAACATCCTGGCTACATCCTTTTTGCACCATCCCTTCAAGTATTTGTAGGTGTTGATAAGACCCCTCTGAGCCTTCTCTTCTCTAGGCTGAACAGTCCCAGCTCTCTCAGCCTTTCCTCACAGGAGTCATGCTCCAGTGCCTTAATCATCTTTGTGGCCCTTCTCTGGACTCTCTCCATTATGTTCAATGTCTCTCCTGTACTGAGTGGCCCAGAACTGGACAAAGTACTTCAGGTGTGTCTCTCTAGAGCTGAGGAGACGGGAAGGATCTGCTCCCTCAATCTGCTGACAAACAATCCTCTCACTGCAGCCCAGGATACCATTCACCTTCTTTGCTGCTAGGGACGTTACTGGCTCACAGAAGACCTTATAAGAATTGGATGCGTAAAAATATTGGGAAGGATTAGGCTACATTAATGCATTGCTCAATTAACTTCCACTTGTTGGAATATTGATATAGCTGACCTGCTATTTCCTGCCAGTTGTTATTGTTCTTAAATTATTTTAACCTGGCTTACATATCTGTGCTGGAAGGTTGTATTTTGAACAGTGGTAAAAAAACAAGTAATTTATCTGGTTTTGTTTCAGTAAATTACTCCCTGACTTCTTTGTCAAACTATTAGCTCTCAATATGCCAGGTCTACGTCTTCTAATATATGTATAAAGTGCCACATGTGTTCATCCTGCACACGGATATCTGTGTATCTCAGTTCCCTTCCCTACTTCATAAAGTATTAACTTACAAAGCTTAATCTTTTAACAAGAAACTAACAAATTCCATTGCTTTTCTTTAATGATAACCATACGTTTTTTCTCTCATTCTAATATTTGTCTGAATGAAGATGACCAGTCTCTTTATCTGTGAAGTGTTTGCACCTATAGGAAATGTGCCACACACATCCTTTTGTTCTGTTTGAATTATTGCATTTGCCTGAAATAGGTTATAGCAGTTTCATTTTTCTTAGTATCTGCTCTGAAGTAGTATACTACATAAACAGAAATATCCCATTGACCCTGAATATATTTGCAATACTATTTCATACTACGGACATATTCTGGTTTCATTTATACTGGCCTCCACCTAGACAAGTTGTTCACCAAGAGAATAAATGGAGAAAACCCTAGATGAGCATACTGAAAATCAATGTTAATACATGTCCCATACTTTCTGGCAAAAGAAAGCAAACATTGCTATCTATTTTGAATATCTGCATTAAAATGTATAAAAAACAATGTCATGAGATTTCTGCATTCAAAATAAATATTTCTGAATTGTTTAAAACTCAGTTCCATTATTTCTTATACCAGTAGAATTCCAGATTATTTATTAAAACCTGAGGGCCCATCACATGCTAGGTTGTAATCAATAAAACTTGTGCCAACTGATGTTATTCTGCATGTCAAGTCATATTGCTACAGTTCTTTCTCCAGGATGTTGCAAAGCGCTAGCTTGTTTGAGGTTTTCTTTTCTACCTTCTTAGCACTGACTCAGGAATTGTTTCTCATAGCTATAGCAGCAGGAAAAAAAAATTATATTCCATACATTTCTAACAAAAGACAAAAACAGACCAACAAAAGCATTAGAAAATTCTGCTCTACTGCACCAACTGCTACTGCATTGCCTCAGATACATTATGCAAACTAAATAAATTACCTTCTGGTAAGAAACTTGCACGATCACTCAGTCATGTCAGCTTGTTGCCAAACCTGACTAATTTAAGCAAACAAACCAACCAACCAATCAACCCACAAACTATATTTGACATTGTCAGATCATCTCAAACACTACAACATTCATGCAGATTAGCTTGGTATATGTATTTTAAGGAGTAACCTAGATTTTATTTTTAAGAACTTTTTCTCCACATTTGAGGAAGGTAGGGGAGAGAGGGCCCTTTTGAGGAAAGAAGTTATAAGAACAGAATCATTAAGGATAACGTGGTAAATTTTATGGTAGAGATTCACAAGGGACCAATGAGGCCAAGATAAGTACTGTCCTTAATATGCACTACAGAAGCCAATTCTATGACTCTTCAGGGATCAACTGTTTAGAGCTAGTTTTGTTAATCTAATATATATTTACATATATCCAGAGACAGGAAAGGATTTCTGTTGCCATTTGGTTTTTGACAACTAGTCTGCTATTTAGTTCTGATACATTCCTTCGTTAATGTCTCAGACATTGCAGGAAAAGAAGACAAGACACCAGGAATGTGGTTTAAGTAGGCCGTGACTTCATAAATAAAACATCTGGGAACCATCTGGCAATGACTCGTCCAGTGCAGGTCATACTTCCTTTGTAATCCATACCACGTGGTGGCAAACTGCCATCAGCCCTCCACCCTGCTAACATGGCCTTAGCATCACTCCTGGGATCCATGGGCCCCCTTCCCCATGAAGAGGACTGCAAATAGGGTAAGGGGGCTGTATCTCAACATGAGCATAGCCCCAACCTTCCTTGCAGTCTTCTGTTCCATTCTCACTTCTGATTACAGTTTATCATAAAGCAGACTCTTTAGTGAATAAGTACCTTCACTGGACATTTGCTACAGTGAGAAAACAACTTTTCTACCCCAGACAGATTGTCATGTTGTCAATAATTGCTTCTGTTAGAGCAGCCAGCATCATGTTCCCTTACAAGTCAGAAATTTGAACAGAACATAGAATTCAATTGAATGCACGCTCCAAATGAATAGTTATCTGATTTTTTTTTTCAGCTAATTTATAAAGCAGACAAATTTCTCCCATGATCACCTAAACTTGCTGGTGTGGTGTCCTGAAATCATAGTCATTTTGCTGTAATATGATCTGGCTGTACTTATGACCTCTTATCCTAATCTCAATTCTGCCATTATCTTTTCCCTCCATTGGCTTTATTGTGATTTATCTTGATCCATCCACATGGCCTCTCCCTCATCCTGAATGAATCAGAGCTATCTACTGACCTCCTGCTATGCCTTAGGTACACTAACGCCTACCTGAAAGCTAACAGATCAACTTCCAGAAAAACTAGCTTCCTGATGCAAGCCAAATGCACACTATTAGCCAGACTATGTATTTACAGTCTGACACATCATTCTGAAAAATAGGCTTAACGTTGATACTCCTGAAACCGTCCCCTCCATACTCATGTGTCATCTCAGATATTATCAGTCACAAACACAGTCTTTTGCATTCCTGTTGCTGTGTCTGCTTTAGATACTATCATTTTCATTTGGAATGAAGAACCCAGTTTATGATGATAATGTCTGCAGTACATATTCTTTGACATTAACATGAAGTTAAATATTCTGTGTGAATTAACTGCCTTCCATAGGAAACAACAGTGTCATGGCATCACTTGACTTCTATCCTTGTCACATCTCAATAGTTTGATCGAGAAAATCTTATATTGTTGTAATACAGAAATTTACTTCATCACCCTTATTTTTTAGAACAATATTCTCAGTAGCAGAGGAATTGTAAGATGCAAAGGCAGCTTTTCTTAATTTTTCAAATGCCTGATTTGTAGGTAACTAAGCCAAACCTCTACCAGGATTGTATTTTGCCAGTTCTTGGGAAACTGCAACTATCCCACCCTCAGACTTATTTAAATCGAATACAAAATTTCTCTTTCAACTGATATACTCCTAAAATAATGCTGATCAATACTAACAGAAAAGAAAACTACAACAGATTGCCTTGTACCTCTAACAAATAAAGACGGAAAATGGAAATTTGTAACATCTTTGGACAGATTATCTTTCTTCACTTAAGGAAGAAGAAAAAAATTATTCATGCTTACGTATTTCTAGATGTTTCGCGTGTTGGCAAAATTTCTGCTAAAAATCAAGATTCCAGAGGCCAAAAGTACCTGAACAGGCTCCTTACTGACCTTCTGCAAACTCTCCCAATCTCTGTCTCTCTCTCTCTTTGATTGATTTGAAAAATATTGATCTTATTTTTCACTATTCCCTAAAAATGAAATTAGTACCATTTATGTAAATGGAAAATTTTACTTTTTCCATTATATGTCAATTCATCTCAAATGGCTGTTATGGCTAACTATAGTCCTAATCTTCCATTTAAAGTAAAAAAAAAAAAAAAAAAATCAGGGCCTCTCCAAAAGTAGGTCCCCCATTTCTTGTTTTGCCTTTAAGAAGAAATTGGGTCTGGTCACTACTTAAAACACAGCTGATGGGAAAGTATCAGTTTCAAAGTGACTTCCCAGAATATTAAAGGTACCATATCTGTAGTTAATCTTTTTTAATATTGCACTCATCTTAATGATTCTGATAATACTAACAGCTTTAGTGAGCATTTAATCTAGTCTCTAGCTGAACTACCTAAATGTAGCACTGAATAAAGAGGACAATTCACTATTTTTCATTTTTTGGCAGTATCCCAAACTTACTGGCCAAAAGAACATGAAGGCAGCAGACTTTTGTCCTCTTATGATCTCTAGTGCTGAAAAGAAGTTCACTGTGGTGGCTACTTCAAAAGACCTTAAACTTTAGCCAGTCCACCTATATTGATCCGTATTCATTCTATACTGCACTTTTACAACCTGAGTATCTTTTGGTTTGATCTGCCAAAACAACCTGGACTTTTCACTAAAAGGTGGAATTAGACAGTAATCTACTTTATCAGGTTCTAGCTCATCTGTATATGAAGCACAGTGCAGGGAAAAAAAAAAAAAAAAGTGGAATAGACTCCTGGCCCCTGAGAAATGAGGGGAGACATCACTTCGCAGGCTTTCAAATGAAACTCTGCTGATATGACTGACAAGATGTTAGCACACCTCTAATCCTTTGGGCACACAAAAGCAGGTAAATGCATGACAAGTATTTCTGCACCCTGCCTTCTTACAGCAGTTTCTTCTTCTAGCACCAGATAGGTACTGAGAGAGACATCTCCTATAAAGATTATAGATACATATGTGCACATATGTAGAATCTTCTCAAGGAGAACAACTCACTGGATGAACAGGAGACAAGAAGCTGAACCCTTCGCTTTACCAATCAGCTGCAGCACCCTCCTCCTGTCTTCTCCATGCTTGAGAAGAGGCTGGGTGGCCAAAGAGAAGGTGGGATGAAAAGATATGATGTATATAATTCAGCGTCTCTGTTGGCCCACACTATTTCCCTGGCCTCTGAAGATGTGGAATGTGTTCTCCAGATGGACAGTGTACAAAGCAGTTGTTACAATGCAAAGTTTTAAAAAAAATCTCTAGTGTTTTGGTTCAGAAGCTTTCTCTTGTTCCTAGAGCTTTGTATAATCATATCATTCCCTAATTGATACTGAGAGAGTGTGCTCTGAGTTGCAAACTGATGAGAAGAGCAATAATTAAGAGGGTATACCAAGTACATCTGCCTTAAGCAAAAGTAATTTGCAATACTGAATTAATGTATTCTTTGTCTATCAGTGACATTTGGTGCCACATTTGCTTCTGTTATTGTTTTGGGCATATTTATTTATTCTGACTGATTCTGTCTCCCCTGAGTGTGTTATTTCCCCAATCTCACTTTCTTTTTTTCCCAGAATAAATGCAAAAATAAATATGCCAGGATAATACCTCTTTGTGATACCCTGCACAAAATGAAAAGGCATTTTTTATTGTTATTTAGCAGAAACTCATAAAATACGTATGTACCTTTTGACAGAGCAAACTGTTCTCTGAGATGGAAATTGTTTTTTAACTAATTTTATTTGAAAAGTATCCCTTTCCTCCTAATTTTATTTATTTCAAGTTTCTGTTCTACTCTAGTTTCAGCGGACATAACTATTATGAGGTCAATTTCATTTCTTTGAGGGTATTAAGTTTTACTTTACCTGAACATGTTTCTTGAAGATTTTTCCACCTCACAGATTGGCAAAGGCTAAATCTGCAACAGGATTTGGTGTTGAAATACAGACTATTGCAACATTTTTGATATCCTATCACCACCCCTAGTTTTCCAATGCAAGGCATGAGGTGATTTGGGTTGTTAGCAGTCGGCTCAAAAGCAGCTAAAAGTGAGTGGAGAGTCCTGAACTTTAAGGTAAGGATATATGCATGTTGCCTACACCATGTACCTCACAGGGGCTTAACTGTGTGAATTTAGACTGCAGTAAAGTGCTTCCTTCTATTCTGGAGTCACATCTGGAAACCCTTTCCTGAATGAGGCACCTATACCAAGTCAATCATTTCCTGAAAAACAAAATCTGTAGGGAGTTTTTGGTTCCATTAAACCCAGCTGCCTAGAGGTTAAAGCATCTGACTACTTTAACTGCATGAAAGGATGGAGATGATCTATGTTTAACTGTGTCTCTCCATGCTCCACTCAGAACATAGTCCTGCCTGTTGGGATAGTACACTACCCATGAAGGTATAGTATATTTTGGGGTAAAATTCCTGGCTGCTTTTAAAACCTTTTTCTATAAACTACTTACATATTCACTTGGAGCAAGGAATAGGACTTGGATTTCCCTACTGAGTGATTTAACCACCAGGCATTCTAACTCTCTCTCTGGCCTAATGAATATTTCATGTTTTATTCTGTGGAACAACATATTATGCAATCATTCAATTAAGCACTGTCTCATAATGCATATGCACAAGGTGTTATTCATGAATAACACCACTGAAGCTGAGAGGCTTGTTTTGTAAAATAAAAAATGCTGTTCTTCATTATTAAGCACTACATCTTTATCGTTCTGCTGTTGAAAGCAGAGCTCACGTTTGGAAACAGAATATCAACCAGCCATTATTGAAAATATTGCTAAACCCCATGAACTTACAAACCAGAATGGAGAGGTCTGTAGAAAGAGGATTGTGGTCTTTCGCCATCACCTGAGGCATCTTCACCTGTCTTTTAAGATACAGTCAGCTTCCAGGGAGGGAAGACAAGAAATAGTCCAGAGAGCAGAAATACCAAGTATTGGGTACAGGAACAAGCATCTTGTAAATGGAAGAGGCAGGAATTACAAAAGACAAAAAAGAGTGAGGAAAAGAAAAACAAAGAAAAACAGAAATTTCAGTCTTCAGAGACAAATGCCTTACAAATACTCTTTTTGGTTTTTTTTCCCTTGCATTGACTAAAGAGAATTAAGAAGCTGATGCCTCACCCTCCGGAAAAATCCCAAAAGAAAGGAAAGAGGTGAGGAAAATCTCAAGAAGATAGATTATTGTCCTGAGTTCAGCTGGGATAGTGTTCATTTTTCACAGAAGCTGGGAGGTGGGCATAGCCAAAGGGATATTCGATACCATGCTGACATCATGCCCGGGATATAAGGGGGAGATAGCCAGGAGAGGGGCTCTTTTGTGAAGTTCTTGGTGGTGAGGTGGTCTCCATCGTATCAGTGTTTTCATTGTATTCTATATCTTGTCTTACTATTATGTTCTCCTTTTTTTTTTCTTGTGTTGTATTGTTAAAATCTGCTGTTATCTCAACTCACAAGGTTCCACTTTTCTTATCCTCCATTTTACCGGGAGGGGGAAAAGCAAGTGGGGGAGGGGAGGGAGCGACCTCGTGGTGGTGACCCTGACCCAAGACACTTATCTGAGAAAACTGCTTATTGTTTTTCAGGAGCTTAGTTAGCCTGCTCCTCTTCCAAAGACCACAGGTGACGGCTGGAAAGGCCTAAAAAGAGGAGGCAAGTTGTAGATTTACCTTAACAAGTATCAGAAACTGAACAGAATCAGAATTAAATCACCATATTTGAAAGGTTTTTAGTTTTACATAAGGCTTGTATAATTTTTTGTAAGACACGTTTACTGTCATCTGCAAAGTCTTGGCCAGCATTTTAGCAGTGTTCCAAAATGGATTGAAATGTACTGCAATCTGTCACAGGTGGGAGTGCTGGACAGGCTAGAGGAAGCTGGAGAGACCTGCTGAACCTCATAAACAACCCAGTGCTCGTGGAGCTTCCTCCAGGTCACAAACTTTGCTGGACATCATGGATAGGTAGCAAGGTTTAGGGAGTATGTCATGTGGCAGAGGAAAAAAGTGTCAGGTTTGAGTTGTGCTAAGAAGACATGTCTGAGATTGTTTTGTAGTTATGGGAGAGACAAGGGGAGAGGAGAAGGTGATGGGACAGTAAGTGGGACCAATCTGTCCTTTAGCTCGTTACGTATCTGTCCTTTAGCTCCTTAGGTAAGACAATATAAGGACATGGATAAATATCTGTTGCTAGTGGCAGGCCTACTAACGGTCCTGATTCCCTGTTCCAGGAGCTCTTACTCTTCAAGAGTGGGATTTGTACGTACAGCAGCTTAAAGAAGAGCTATATTTGTGTGTTATCCTCTTGTTTAGGAGGCATTTAAGGCTTTAAACTTTCATATAAAGAGGTATGTTAGTGCAATTTTGACATTGTAGAAAATACAAAAATTGTAACAGTAGCATCAGTCAGTTGCAGTCATTAATGTTCTTCATTCAGTACCACCATGGAGAGATGAAGAGACAGGGTAGTCAAATGTTTATAAGCTCAGCTATGGTTGCAAAGAGATACAAAAACACCTTTTTAAAATCAGTTTTCTCTATATTTTGGTTGTTTTGCTAAATACTGGCATGAAATCAAGAATTCTGCTTCTTACATTTTCATTCCGTACTGCCCACTTTAAGTCATACTAATTTGTTTTTTCAAGTTTCAAAGTATTCTAACCTTTTGTTGTCCTCTTTCAGAAATAGTCTGCTACAAAAATTTCATATTGATCCTGTGCAATAATCCTTGATGAGAACTCCTACATTGAGCTAGTTCAACCAAATTTCCTCTTCAAATTAAGTTAATCAAGGTCAAAACTACTATTGTTCAAGCCATTCTCTCCAAGCATCACATACAAAGCTAACCTTTCGAGACCTGAGTACTTGGACTAGAAATGCTGTAATTCCACAAGCTCCCAAATCTTTGTGCATTTCAGTTTTTACAAAAGTTATGTACTTCAACAAGAGAGCTAAAAAAAACACACAACTTTAAAATGAGAACTGAAAGCCCGACAACTTTATGACGTCACTCAGCATTTCCTGAAAGTTTCAGAGAATACATTATCTTTTGAGATGGTATTGCAGTCTACAAATGCCAAATTTGAAAAATTGCTGATATTGTCAGTGTCCATATAGAATCCATAAATATAACATTTCACAGATTATTTTCAAGAGCATCACAAGTTTTGCTGGACACTTCATAAGGTATGCTATTTATGGGCTTCAATTAGACTACCTCAGAGAGTGGCTAAAAAAAGAGAAATCCACCCAGCACATTGTATGGCTTTTGTGAATTTTTATGGCTACAGTTGCAGGCACTTTATTTGTGTGAGAATTAGTGCTATGTTTCTCAAGTCTGATGGCTGATGTAGTTGCTGAGCCGCTCTCCATCATATTTGAAAAATCCTGGCTGTCTGGGGAGGTCCCCGAAGACTGGAAAAAGGGAAATATTACTCCCATTTTTAAGAAAGGGAGAAAAGAAGACCCGGGCAACTACAGGCCGGTGAGCCTCACCTCTGTGCCTGGGAAGATCATGGAACAGATCCTCCTAGAAGCTATGCTAAGGCACATACGAGACAAAGAGGTGATTCGAGACAACCAGCATGGCTTCACCAAGGGCAGATCTTGCCTGACCAATCTGGTGGCCTTCTATGATGGAGTGACGGCTTCGGTGGACAGGGGAAGGGCAATGGATGTCATCTACCTGGACTTCTGCAAAGCCTTTGAC
>WKFP01015076.1:899979-912479 GCA_011057875.1 Pterocles orientalis
AGCCAAAGGGTTATGATTAATGGTTCTGTGTCAGAGTGGAGGCCGGTCACGAGTGGTGTCCCTCAGGGGTCCGTCTTGGGACCGGTGCCCTTTAACATCTTCATCAATGACATAGAAGATGGCATCGAGTGCACCCTCAGCAAGGTCGTGGATGATACTAAGCTGAGTGGTGCTGTCGACACGCTGGAAGGAAGGAAAGCCATCCAGAGGGACCTGGACAGGCTGGAGAAGTGGGCCTGTGTAAACCTAATGAGGTTTAATAAGGCCAAGTGCAGGGTGCTGCACTTGGGTTGGGGCAACCCCAGGTATTTATACAAACTGGGGGAAGATCTCCTTGAGAGCAGCTCTGCAGAGAAGGACTTGGGGGTCCTGGTGGACAAGAAGCTGGACATGAGCCAGCAGTGTGCACTTGCAGCCCAGAATGCCAACTATGTCCTGGGCTGCATTAAAAAAGGGGTGGCCAGCAGGGAGAGGGAGGTGATTGTGCCCCTCTACTCGGCTCTTGTGAGGCCCCATCTGGAGTACTGTGTCCAGGCCTGGGGCCCCCAGCACAGGAAGGACGTGGAGCTCTTGGAAAGGGTTCAGAGGAGGGCCACTAAGATGATCAGAGGGCTGGAGCACCTCTCCTATGAGGAAAGGTTGAGGGAACTGGGCTTGTTTAGCTTGGAGAAGAGAAGGCTCCGGGGAGACCTCATTGCGGCCTTCCAGTACTTGAAGGGAGCGTATAAACAGGAGGGCGAGCGACTGTTTACGAGGGTGGATAGTGATAGGACAAGGGGGAATGGTTTTAAATTAAGACAGGGGAGGTTTAGGTTAGAGATTAGGAGAAAGTTTTTCACCCAAAGGGTGGTGGCACACTGGAACAGGTTGCCCAGGGAGGTCATGGATGCCCCATCCCTGGAGGCATTCAAGGCCAGGCTGGATGTGGCTCTGAGCAGCCTGGTCTAGTGGTTGGTGGCCCTGCATATGGCGGGGGGGTTGAAACTAGATGATCACTATGGTCCTTTTCAACCCAGGCCATTCTATGATTCTATGATTCTATGAAGCCAAAGGAAGCCTTTTTCTCGCTATGTTGATCAGAATCTTTTTCTGTAATCAGTCAGTGGTCAAGCCTCACATCATTCTGCGTTGTATTTCTGGTCAGTATCACTATTTAATAAAGGTTGCTTTCTCAGGGAGATGCTATTCACATTAATTGTATAAGGACTGTGGGCACCTGACTGAGACTGAAAAGTCCACGAAATGACTGAGTAATAAGTAGTTTGTCATTAAAATTATATTTAGAAGTCTAATTTAAGAATGCATTTTTATATTAATTAGTCCTTTGAGTTGATTAAGGCCCTTAAAATTCACACAGATTGTGGGGCCTATGTTTCGTATTTATCTTCGTGACAGTATTCTGCTTATAAAAATAAACAAAAAAAAAAAAAATCAGACATTCCCAAAGAGCAATGATTGTCATCTGCTTTCAGCACATGTTTAAAAGCATCAATGCTCACTCTTTTTTCCTCCTAAAAAATGAGTTAATTTGCAATTAATAATTTAATACTTACTGTGTGTTTAACTGTAAATATTTCATACCATCCTTTTAATGGAACTATTTTTCTTAAGTTTGTTTTAATGTGATTTTTTGCTATACAATGAAACGGACAAATAAGTAGCTTTGGGTGTTCCTTTGTTCATTTTTGCAGTAAACTTATTTTTTTTTTAATTGCAGTGTTGAATCACACTAGAACTGAAACTTTTTCTGCTGCTTTTGGGAAAAAATCTCTAGCCAGTATTTTAAATAAAATTAATTTGCAAGTATCTTAGAAATACTCTGAATGTTTTATATCACTTTCTTCCTTTGCTAGAATAGGAGAAAGCACTTCTCTTTGTATCTCTTCCTGTCACTGCCACTACTTGAGGTTAACATATTGTCTGTCTACTTTTAGTAGAAACATTCTTCATGTATTCTAACAAATCGCGTATATCTGAACTGTACATACAAAGCTGTAATTCCATTGAGAGTTTGTAGTGACATTGATAAATGATGTCACCAGAACCCTGTGCTTGAATTACAATCTTAATTATGTACACCTGGGTTCTTATTATTCCTTATATTATTTCTGTCATAGCACTATCTTGTCCTACTCTTACCCTGATGCTAATTTGTTTTATCAGTAGCCTAGGCACTGCAGCTTAGCAAAGACTGTCCACGGTGTTTAAAGGACTGTAAATTTCTCCCTTGTTACTGCTGTTTTAAAGACAGAGTATGGCACTAAACAACAATTTTTACATGAAGCTGATACAGATTGTATGTGAAGTTTTAGAGGGGTTGTTTTTGTTTTCCTCAGTTGTCTTACGCAGGACTGTCCAGCATTTCCTGACTCTTCTTCTTGGTGTTTCATGTCTCTCAAGAAAAGAAGCGCGAAAAAGTTTGTTTACTTATTTATTTTTTGTGGGAGAGGAATTCCCATATAACTGAAGGTGGGAAACACTGTGTATGGTAAACCTGAAAATGGGAATCACAAGTTTCTTCTAGTTCTCATTTTCTTGTTGTTTTATTTTTTTTCCTATATTCACCTTGTGAACCTAACCAGGATTACTTTTGTCACAGGAAATATAAAAGACTATGCTTTGAGTTTATGTGTGGCAAATGGAATCCCTTTAAAAATGATCAATCAGGCAGTGGCTTGCTTTGCTCTGGAAGTCCCTTGAAGAGACAAGCTTGCAAGGAAGGTGATTAAAAACTCACAAATCCACTTTGTCCTCCTAACATTTAAAAAGCATGAAGAAAGCTTAGACTCTGAGGATATAACCTGCGTCTGTTCATTATGTTTATTTAACTTGAAGAATGGAGGTCTTATCTTGTACAGTGCTCACAGTTACACACTTGCAAAACTTGCAGAGCTAAATGTTAACACATTAGTTTTGAATTTAGTCTTTAGTCTGGCAAATGTATTGATGAGCTGTGTCGGACTTGAAAAAGGAGTTGGAAGATTTGATTCTTGTAAACATTTATTCTTCTTCCTTTTTTTTTTTTTCCTAAGCTTTCTCCTATTTCTGTCCATTGGCAAAACCTGAATTGCATCCTCTAGAAAGAAGGTACATTTGTGCTTACTTTGTGGTCAGACTGACCAGGATTGAGCATTAACACTTGACTTCCTCCTCATCACTAGTGATCAAAATTCTTTGTTCTTTCTGCAACAAACAATCCACAAAAGCCTGAAACAATAGGAATCAAAATGCTCTGTATTTTGGAGCATTTTGTTACTGGAAAATCAGGATAAATGCTTAGATATTTACTTACCTTTTAGTTTAATCAAGATGGATAGAGTATTTGTGATAGTTATTTACTTGTATATGAACAATCACATGTTCAAGCCTACACTACAGAAATTATTCATTCTTGGCTCAGCTTTCTGCTGCTGAAAATTTGTATTTATATTATTTCTGTTGCCAGTTGATACATTCATCTTTACAGTTTCAGTTCTTTCTCATGAGAAGCATAGGTCCAGATGAGCCTTTGAACTTCTTCCACACTGTTTCCTGAGCATAAGGTCTGTTCTGATGGCTCTTCCTCTCCCACACATATATGACACATTTCTTCAGAAAACTCTCAGTCCCTCCTCCATTCCCTGGGGTTAGTGTAACTTCTTCCTGTTCCAAAGCCTTTAAAATACTAATTAGACTCTCATCAACCCATGGGTTGTAATTCTGAATTTTAAATATTTCTCAGTAATTCCAGCCTATGTCACAAATCATGGCCTTCTGGAAACTACACAAGCCATCACAACAGCCAAGAATATGGAAAGTTGTAGGAAGGTGGACTTAAAACTGGGACTATCATGTGAGAAAATATCTAAGCCTACCTTTACTTTGCTAATAGTTGAAGCACTTGAGTCTGGCATCTCAAACAGTTTTCACACTTCAGGTATGTTCACAGGGATCTGTTTTTTGGAAGGCCTTGTCTCCAAAGCTCCTTCAAATTCAGACAGGGTTTGATGTGCATGTTAGTTACGTTAAATGTACCAGAATGCACCGGTTTCCCGTTCTGATACCCCTTACAATTTTGAGAGTGTATAACAGGCCTTATTTTCTTATCAGCAGAATATCCAAAGAGGCATTTTTTTCGCTCCTTAGTTGATATATACATATATATGTGTGCACATGCATTGCTGATATCACTTCGCTTTAAAAGACCTTTGTTTTTTCCTGTATTTCTTCTTTCCCTGACTTCCCTGACATAATACACTTCACCTGTCTCCCCAGGTTAGAGTGAACTCTTTCTTGGACAATAAATATATGTTTCTTCCAAAGTAAAACGGGATCCTGATTAGATTGGGGTCCCTTTGGAGTTGTAGTACTTCAAAACAAAAATAATAACAACAGCTGAAAAGGAACAGTGACCCTACATTCAAGCACTTATGATCTGTTCTTAGACATGGGATGTACGTAACTGAAATTCGGGCTAAATTCCTAGGTCAGTTACCCAACTGCAAATTAGTTATAACTCCATGGAGTTTAAGAGAGCTGATACAGATGTATACTTCGATAACTATATATTTTTTTTAATATTTTGTCTCAAATACTTTATTCTAAACTTTCCTGTATTCACCACTAAGTCTGTGGGGGTAGGGGAAATGCAATCTCAAAAGCTGACATTTTTTTATTTATTTTTCTAGTAAATGCTATACAGTCATTTAAAAAAAAAAAACAGAATAAAAGCTCTATATCAGTTAGTGTCTTTGAGATTCTAAAATAAAACAATAAATAGATGGAATACATTGGTCAATGGCCCTTGGCCTGAATGTATCTGGGACACAGGCTCACTCGCAGATCATCAGTCAAAGCTGAGCTGTGCTCAGTCGTACCATCTGGCTGCAGCCTCCACACTCTTCTATTTGCACTTCACTCTGGGAAGAAAAGGATCTCAGTCCTTTCTGGTGCACTCAAGATGAAGACATGGGGAATATACTGCAAGTAAACTTCACCCAAAAAGGGGGCAGAGTATGATTGGGAAACTCATTAAACTGATTTCTTCACTTCTCAGAAGTTGTGTGTTTGCCATTTTCTGCAATTACTGTGCAGAATACTTTTCCGCCACATTCCTCCTCCTCCTCCTTATGATTTCCCCACCCTTGTGAGACACAAAAACAGAGAGCCTATCATTAATCTTCTTTCCCAAAGTGTTTAAGTCTATGAGATCTGGCTTTAATTACCAGCCATGAGAAGAACTAATTACCCTGGCCTAACAAAGACAGGATGGCGGAAGGGGGTGATGCTGTGAGGATCTGACAGTGCAGATCTTAGCATATTAAATATTCCCATTGCTACTTCTGTGTCACTTGAGAAAAGAGATAAAAGGACAAGTATGCAGGAGTTACTCCAAGTTTATTAATACCTCCAAAGATACCTCTGTGGGAATTAAAGTTTTCCTTGTGGGAACAGTTCTTGTAGAGTACAGAGCAAACAGATAGCACTTCAACAACAAATGTGTAGTGATAATGAGTTGACCAGTGACTCAAAGCTGAGCTATGTAAGCCAAAAATAAGCATGACAAATGTGGGAGTCTTATAATTCTGAATCAAAGAAGAAAGTATTTCACTGTTTTAAATGTAAAGAAGCTACTTCCCATCAGTTGAAGCTGGATCTGGCCACATCACCTCTGAGAAGTTGTCATTCTATGTGGAAGTGGGTTAGTTCATAATACGATTAATATCTACAAAATATACTCTTTTGCTTTAATAATCATCTTATTTAGCATGGAAGTCAGACTGGAACACTGACTTACAATAAGCTCTCTACACTGAATGGAGCTACAGCTTGTAGAAGTTAAAGCACTTCGGTATTTCAGGCAATAAAACGTTTCTCTGATCCTTCTGTGTACCTAAAAGAATTGACTGGGTGCTTTACAATATCCAGTATAACACAGGAATAGCATTTGAAGGGAAGGATGTGTATGGCAACTTAATGTTATTTAGTAAGCAGGACAATAACATTAAAAATGATAAGTGAAATTTGAGCCATTCCAGGAAAAATACATCTGAGCTTTCAGTGTAAAACATCTAGCAGAAGACCTGAAAAGTCTGAATAGGGCAAGATTGGAAAAAAGCTCAGAACTTCTCAGGGGAATCTGGCATTTAGCTCTTGTTTTTTCTTGACTAATTGTTGGCAGAACACATTTGGCACAGATGTGGCATGGTGTGGAGGTCCTGTCCAACAAGCCACCAGCTGTGCCTCACCTTTCCCTGTTGTCATAGCCTGGGCTGCTTTATCCTCTGCCATGCTCCCAGTGTACTCAGCAGTTCTTCCTTAACTGGGGAATCTGTAACAGGGTTGTTATTGATGCTTGGAAGACATTACACTGACAGGTTCATCAGTCATCCTGCTCTGCTTTCTGATTTTAAGGTATCAAACGTGGTGTGAAACACGGAGTTAGCTGGCTAAGATTCCAAGAAGCAATGATTCTTGGAATGTGCTGCTCTGTCTGGTTTAATAGGTGTTTCTTCCTATTCAGTTTTAACATCGACTCTTGAAAAACAATGGCTTTTTACTCCCAGAATGGTATGCAGTTTTTTTCTGGGTACAATCACTGCAGAAGCTATCTTCTTGTGCCATCACATCCCAAGTGTTGGATGACCTTAACTCAACTTTTAGCTATTTTGTGATACATCATTAAGTACTGCAAGACTTTTAATGTTTATTTACTTCAGTAAGATTTTATTCCACTTACTGTGACTCATGACTCAATCTATGATGCAGAATCAATTGTCTTTAATTGTCCCAGTTATGACAATTACATTATGACAATTAGGAACATAGTGCTTATCTGATGAATATTATTATCCTTGCCTTTCTTTGGGGCCTGACTTTGCTTTAATTGATTTCATTAGAAGACCTCACCTTTTGGGGGTTGCAGTTCAGGGTCAGTAGCATTTCCACATCATTTTGTTGGTTTGGAAGGTATGGGGAGGAAGAGCTTGGACAAAGTGGAAAAAAAATGACAAAGTGTCCTGTGGTTTTTGCACATAACAGGAAAAAAGCTGTGTCATCAAAGTCCTTAGTCTGAAATTGTATTGTTTTGTTTTGGTTTTAAATATACCTAAGCTGCTCAAATTGCATAGAGAAACGATTTTCAATCCTCTTGAATGTCTCCAAACATTACACCTTCTGGATGGCACACAAACTGTGTTGAAGAGCTGCTGCGTCAACATTTTCTGTTGCAACTGACTCATTGTGACTTTCATGCATGCACAAAAGTAAAAAGAAAAATTTGTGTTGATTTGCTGAGTGCTATGCAATCCTTCATCCACCTGAAGTCATCATCCATCTGAAGTCATCGCCAATAAATACATTAACACATTATCTAATGCTTTTCCAAGTCTTATCAATAATGAATTCTGCAAGTATTTGTATATTCAGGTTGCTGCTCAACCTTGTGTGACAGACCAGACTCAAATTACTTTACCATGAATGGCCTGTAAGAGACCCAGAGCAGTAAAAGATGCAGGATCTGTGCACTGGCAGAAAGGAATGCATGTGTTACTGAGCTCAGTAATGTTCACTTCAGCTATAGCCAAGCATTTCTTTTCTGCATTGTATGAAAGACTAAATGAAGTTTTATGGACTGTGTAATGTAGAAAGTAATCCTCTCCGGTCATAATTGTCTATGAATTCCAGACTAGGGATTCCCAGTCTATGAATCCCAGCTAATTTGTTTTCTCCCCTCTCTTTCATGGGACCAATGGTCATAGGGAGTGGTGAGTTTCGCAGACACACACACAATAATTTCTTCTGTTCTTGTGCCTGAAACTTAGAGAGGTGCAAAAGACCAACCCTTCCTGTCAGTCCAACCAGAGCAACACAAGCAATACATGTATCCTAGGGAATGTGGTCCCTTGCAGCAGAAGGAAATATGTTTGCACAGATTCATTAAAACTAAAGGGGCAAAGTAGGTTTGCAGGTATTTTTTCCAAAACAGAGAAGAAAGAAAGAGCAAAAGAGTGAGAAAGAACAAGAAGGAAAGAAATGACAGAGAGAAGGAAAGGATGGAAAGAAGGACAGAAAGAAGGAAAGAAGGATGGAAAGAAGGAATGAAGGATGGAAAGAAGGAAAGAAAGAAAGAAAGAAAGAAAGAAAGAAAGAAAGAAAGAAAGAAAGATCGATAGATTTGAAAAAATCCCTAAAAGGAATAATGGAAAATGAAATGTTTTTTAAAATACCACGTAAGATTAAAAAGATCAGTGAACAGACAAATCAGCTAAAAGATTTATGAAAGATTTTCTACAAAAACAGTTTGTAAATTATATTTTAGAAGGAAAGTTAGTACATGACAGAAACAGGAATGATTTAAAAGAATTTTCAGGTGGACTTTCTTCAACACTTAATTACTTGTTGTTTAGCTTTCTAGTGCATCTTCAAACTAAGCACCCTGAGGAGTTTTGTTATGTTGAACTAGAAATAATACAGTGAGCTCTAATGACTCAACATTGAATTAGCTCCTCCATTGTTTAAGTAGATTGTTTAGTAGTAGATTATTTAGTAGTAAGTTTAGTGTCAACAAAATCTTTTTTTGAACAAATAACAGGGCATATCACCACAGCCTTTTCACACAGTTTGTTCTAGAACAATTGCTGTCTCATTGAAATGGAGAGTTACTCCAATGAAAATCCTAAGCAGTTTGATCAGGTGTTTTTTATGAAACGTTAACAGGGTCATCACAGCAGACAGTGTGGACGATGACTTGATAAAAATGTGCAAGAAATAAAATAGCAATTATAGCAATTAATAGCTATGAAAAGAATAGAAGAAGATCTATTTTCTGGCAAAAAAGCCCCTAAAATTATGTAGATAATAAATTTTAAATTTACATAGTATTTTTCACCCTAGCAGGTTCTGAACTTGTATAAACGGGCTCACTGAAATGCATATTTTACTAAGGGGTAGGGTAGGGGAAAGACAGAGCAGCTGTTTAATTCTCTACGGTAATGCTGCACTATATGGCTTTGGACACGAAATGAAGAACACCTTTTCTCTGTGGAAACAAGTAGGGAATTTAAGATAGCAGGATATTTTTACCCACACTGATTTTGGGCCAGATCATCAGCTTTAAGACCCTTGCTCTCACAAATGTGACATGAGATCTCTAAAATGACCATAGGCAACAAGGCTATGTCTTTCTTCATAAGAAAACTATCTAAGCCACAGAGTTTCTGCAAATACTAGTTGCTCACAAGAATTTATAGGGTTTGGAAAAAAGGGTTCCAGAAGGCCCCGATCCCACCCCCTCCCAGATCTCTGATTTTCTTTGGGAAGTTACTGTTCAATCAAAATACCAACCTGGCCTACTGAAAATATGTGGGTTGTTAAAGAAGGGTTCACAGCACAAAGCAGTCCCATCATGTGGTGCAGGAGCACTAAACAACAAAACCTATCACTTTGGTCAGAGTAAATAGCTTGTAGATGCATCTATGAATATTAAACTCACTTCAAACAGCAGGGAGCAGGCAACCTACTGTTTGAAATAAGAATGTGTGCTTACAAACCATCCACTATTGAGGGACCTACCCCATCAGACCGCAAGCCAGCAGGCAATCTAATTTTTACTTTAATGGTTCCTACAGTGTTGAACTGGCTTTCTTGCAAAATCCCATTCATTTCATCTCTTCCTGTTTTTGAAACACCACCCTAAGACCTTTCCCGCCCATAAGGTGTTTGCAGAGTTACAGCAGTGGCTATATATTAGTTCAGATCCTGGGCTGGGGTTTTTTTTCCATTTTTATTTGTAGGGAGGTCTTATTATTTATTTAAATAATTTATTTGCTTTTATTATATTTTGCTTTATATTAGCCTTAGTACTATGCCACTAAGAACTTAAACAAAAAGACTGCTATGGTGTACTTACCATTGTTTGATATCACGTCATTTACTGAACTTTCCAGAGAACCATGACAAACAATAGCATTCTGGGCCACTAAAATATGGTAGCTATTCCTACCAGTACTCCTGGCAACCTTGCTGAAACATGTTTTAATATTACTTACCTGGAAAAAAAAGCATTTTACTTCTCACCTGACCAGACAAATTGTGAGAAGACAGGTTTCTCAAGAAGACATCTTCCCATTGGGTACAAGCAGAATGGGACTAATTCAAAAGAAAACACATGAGCTTTACTTGAGAACATCTTCCTTTGTATGATTTATGGAAGTCCTACAGTATTTTATCATAGTTATTCTAAGTCAGACGACTTGGTTTAAGGTTCTTTAAAAAGCTTAAATATGAAAAGGGAAGTGAGAGTCGTCATCTTCTTACTAGAACTCTTACTAGAGTTCTCAGTCTATTGGTATATTAAAAGTAAAATCTTTAATGCAACTAGCCTACTGCTTAGCTATGCTAACTGCTTTTCTTGGAAAGTTCTGTTCTCATTTTCAATGGTATCTTTTTATATCACCACATATCCTGCTAGCTTTCCATATTTTTTTTAATTTATTTTACAAAAATAAGCCAGTTATATGCTGTACTAACACATCAGTGCTAATCTCTTAGTTAAACATTATTTGTTACATAAGACAGTCACTCACTGAGTGTTCATTTGTGTATGAGAACTATCCCGTATGAGTATTTTAGTTGGATGAATTCCTGGCTTCATCTTGCTATACTAATTAAAAAAAATAAAAATTTACGTGTACAGTCATGCAAAGCCTGTGTCTTGATGCTGCTTAAAAGTGTGTCACGAAAAATGCCAAAATAAAAACTCTTATAGTTAATATTAGGCCTTTTAAGCTGATATAGACATTTTACAGGCATTCTAATCTCCAGTTATTCAGCTGTGGTCTGGGTGGAAAAATAATAAATTATTATGAATACAAGACATAAAAGCATGACAATTAAAATAATACCTCTACTTGTAGCTACAAAACTTTGGAGATCTGCATTTTAGAGCCACAGTGGAATGCTATAGATAAAATTCTGAATCTACTCAAATCATTGAGCATTTCACCACTGACCATTTGCCGTACAGCAAATATTTCACTGATATAATTTATATGGCATCAAAAGGGAGAGGTAAAAAGAAGTGTTGGTAGGGTGTGACAAGGTTTTTCTTTGTTGACGAGATTAGTATACAGTATAAGACATATTTATATTTTATCTTCCAGAAGAAATTGTAATAATTTTCCAATTTTGGGAATAGATGGAGTCCAGAATAACATATGCAATTTATAGGCTTTAATTTTCAAAGACATCTGTGTTTTCATAGAGAAGATTCTGTAAAAGAAAGTTGACTCACCCTGACAAATATCAACATCCCCTCTCCAAACAGTTCTTATCTCTACTTGCAGAGCTCTTACCTTAAATAAGAAGGAACATGTAGGCTGAAGAGCCCAGAACAATTTTCTAACAGTAAGATTCAATAGCCTATAAAGCACCCTCTCACAGGAGGTTGAAGGAAACCCATTGCTTGAGCCATTTAAAACTAAACTGGACAAAACATCATATAACAATTCTGGATGAGTGGGAACTGTATTAGCTGATTTAATAAAACTTTCTCATTTCTAGCTTCTGTGATTTTGAAGCAACTTTAATGGAACACAAAATATGCAGAGCTTCCAAAATGGCTGAGCACCAATCTTACATCTTTTCATCTGGAAATATATAGGTCTTGTTTAAATTACATCAGAAACTAGGCCTATGCACAGCAGATCTATTACAGGATTAAGATCCACAATAGGACTCTCTACCTCAAAGTATCAGTGCTATTGTCAAAATTTTTGAGATTGTGTGCTTTCTCAGTTCTTCTGCTAACAAAATTGTGCAACTTCACTGTAAATTTTTACCGTTACCAATACATTATCATTGCTTTCCTTTGTATTTTGCTGATTTAATGTTTTGGGGTTTTTTTCCCCAGAATTGCAAGGCAACCAACGCACAGAATTACTGAATTAATGTGAAAAACAAAAACCTACAATGCAACTTTTAGCTGATATGCACATCTGAAGCTGAACTAGTCTTGTTCTGGAGAAGCTGTATTGAGCCGTAGTGAAAATAAACTTGTTTTTGGGGGGGTTTTTTCACTTTAAAACAGCAAAATACAGCACCTGATCCAAGGGCCATGAAGCCAATTTCAGTGGACTGTGAAAAAAAAATGCAAATAAAAGGCAGAGAGTCTCTATCAGAACTGGTAGAACTGAACCCAACACAGCAAACGCATCCAACTCACGATGTGCAACACTTCAATACAATGCTTGTGAACTACTCTTGAGCAGAGGCTATTAAGTATGATGAAATCTATAAAACCTGGTGGGATTATGTTGTGCATAGGGTTAAGGATTAAGATCAGTCATATTTATTTTCAGTTTGGTCTATGATAGAATTCAAGCTTTTATTTCAAAAATTTGTCACTTCATCTTACCACCTATTGCAGAATGTAATGCTTGATTGGCTAACCAGTCAATGCATACCATAGCATAGCATCTGTGGATAGCAAGCACCAAGTCTGCCATGCTTATGAAAATTAA
>WKFP01015076.1:919979-937479 GCA_011057875.1 Pterocles orientalis
GTCTTCAGTCTGCTCACATTGATGAGGTCCAGAGCAGCCACGATCTAGTCTATTTTCCAGATATTCTTCAGAATTTAGTTGAAATGCACAGAATTCAGTTAAATATCTGGACAGGCTGTAACAAAATAGTGAAATCTGCCTATTTTATTGGAAGCTAAGTGTGGAACTGAGGGTTTCCAAAACTAAATGAAGAAAACTTGATGAAACTAATGCCCCATTTCCAGATATGTAAGATGTAGAATAGAAAATTCACTAATCAAGAAGAAACATTTTAATTCTGCTAACTCTTTTAAGTGAGAGGCTTCTCTTTCTCTTGAAGGAATCAGAGGGCTAAAAATATAAAAATGAAACGACTACCAATGGGCCAAAAAGCAAGCAGAGAACAGAATTTAGTGCCCTAATAGTAAGGAAAGTAATTGATGCTGAATCAAATTTTTCTCTTGATACGATTTCAAAAACCACTAAGTACA
This sequence comes from Pterocles orientalis, assembly GCA_011057875.1. Lineage (NCBI taxonomy): Eukaryota > Metazoa > Chordata > Aves > Pterocliformes > Pteroclidae > Pterocles > Pterocles orientalis. The sequence continues at coordinate 920,450 of WKFP01015076.1, forward strand.
TATTACCCAGTGATGTGTGCATTCTTGGAAAAAGCTGCTGTGAATCTTCAAGGCAGCCCAGGCTTAAGTGATGTGCAAAGAACCTATGGTAATGATTATGACATTAAAAGGTTCATAGAACCAGTATTAATAGCTAGAAGCAAGATGAAGCACTCTTTTTCTGCAAGGGATCATAGGCAAAAACACAAAGCTAAGAAGAAAAGATGTGAATTTTAAGAACAGCTGAAAACAGCAGGTGAACTCTTCTATCTACAGACACCTAGAAAATAAGAAGGGGCTTGAAGAACAAAGATTAGCCAGAACTAAAATTCTGTATGAATTAGAATTCCACCAAATAACTCCATATTAGGAATTATGCCGAGCAAACATAACAGAAATTTTGAGACCTTACTCAGTATTTGATGCCCACAAGATGGTATAATTACATTATCTAGAGAAATGTATCCCACAGGTGAGAGGATTCTTGGATATATCATCCTAGAACAACACAATAATTCTGACATTAAAACCCACTTGTTTTAGAACAAAATAACTGAATTTAAAATTAATGGATCCTTTCATTCAGAAATTAAGCTATCTTATTTTGACAAATCTAATAATCTTTGCAAATAAAAGTCTAGTTAGAGCACTACAGAAAGAAAAGAAAATAAACTGCCATTTGAATATTTCCATCTTTTGTGATATAGCATTATTTTTAAGTGTTCCATTTCAAACCTTTTGTAAAAGCAAATATTGCATTAAAAATAGAATTTTGCACAATTTACATGGGTTTTGTACCTTTTTGGAAACCCTTAAGCAATACTGGGTGCAAGAACATAAATGTCAAATCCCTTGTAAACTTGTACTAACCAGTGAAACTAATCAGACTAATTATCTAGCATGAGTAAACAGAAACACAAAAGAGAATTTTAAATGTGATGTTTATTAGTTTCACTAGTTCCCTCTCTTAGCGAACAGCAAACATAGAATCATAGAATCATCAAATGGTTTGGGTTGGAACCCACCTTACAGGTCATCTAGTTCCAACCCCCCTGCCATGGGCAGGGACACCCTCCACTAGACCAGGTTCCTCAAAGCCTCATCCAGCCTGGCCTTGAACACCTCCAGGGATGGGGTAGCCACAACTTCCCTGGGCAATCTGTTCCAGTGCCTCACCACCCTCACAGTGAAAAATGTCTTCCTGATATCTAATCTAAATCCACCCTCTTTCAGTTTAAAGTCATTACCCCTTGTCCTGTCACTACACGCCCTGATGAAGAAACATATTCTTTAAAAGTCAGGTTCTTACTAATGTTGATGTTGTCCTTTATTAAATAAACATATAGGATAGAATGGATGGGCTTTGCCACAGGAAATACAGTTACCAATGCTGTAAGCATTAGTGAAAACAGGTAAATATTTGAATATAAGGGATCCCAGTGAGACTCCTTCCAAAGTGCATTTTTGGGATTGAGTCCAAAACAGAAGAAATCACACACTTGCAGTGGAATTCACAAGAAGTAGACTTGAAGTATAGGATAGTGAGTCATCAGGGAGTTAGCTTCAGAAAATCCTTCATGCAAAGAATGATGCTGAACAATTGTCCTGCTGGCTGAGAATATATGTGCAGTTAGAAGAACCGTAGCCAAATAAAAGCCTTCTTGGAAGCCTACTTCCAAAAAGATACTTCTTAAATAAATCTTAGTATCAAATATGAATGTGAACTATCAGCAAAAGCAGGGTAGACAAGAAAATAGAAATGGGTTAATTAGGTGCAGAAGATACTAGTGTTGAGCATATACTGGAGAACATCTGAGCATATTACTGTTTTTCTGTCGTGAATGATCTAAATAATCTACTTTTTTTCCTTTTGCTATGACTGCTCCATTATGTATCATTAGGGAATGAAGATTTATGCATGCAAGTATTTGCCAGGCAACAAAAGGGGGATGTAGGGGCTATTTAGCATATGGCAAAAGAAAAAGTTAACAACAAGATTCTGCTAGCTAGTTTACACAGTGGGCTTTGCCCACAATGGGCTAATTAACCTTAAGAAGATACAAGATGAAAGGGGATAAAAATCCATCTCAGTTGGCAGCACTGTGTATGCTATGTTACTAATGATTTAAATTTATCTGAAAGAAAAGTTATTTGGTGGAAATTATAAAATCTGAAAATTAAATTATTATGGACCAGTTGGACTGTAATAATAAATTTTCTATTTTAACAGGACAATTTACAGACTCTGAGGTTATATTGATACTAGGAAATTAAACAGTACCAGAGAACACTCCCCCAAAACTGAAACTAAACCATCTGTAAAGTTAAATGGTAAGAATGTTTACTGGCACTGTCTTGGCCTGGGCCAACTAGCGTTCTCCTAAACAGCTCCTCAGCACAGCTGAGAGGCTACCATGGGTCCACGACCATTCCCAAGACTCACTTTGCATGGGGACTTCTGATTTTCAAGAGTAAAAGAAGGTAATATTTTCCCATACAAATGTAATTTAGTGGTGTAAACAAAGCCCAAGTTTTCTGGAGCCCATTTTATCTGAAGGTCAACCTAACCAAAGCTATTTAGCTAAGTTATATGGATAAACCATATCTATAATTTTCATGAACAATGACCAGCCATTTCTGGACCTGGACACAGTATGCCATTAAGAAGGAAATACAGCAACTTTATGTTTCCTTTATATGCACTCTCTGTGCCAATAACTGTTTGACAAAAGCCAGAGGGCACTCAGCCAGAGACTCCATTGTGGAAGGAAAACCATTCTGATCCAATGAAGAGAAAAACAAGATGCTTTGACCACCACTTATTGAAACAATAACATGATCATCATCAATCAAAATAGAGCTGGGTAGCAGAGAAGACATTGCTACAGTCTTAGTACATCTAACAACACTGGTCATTAAGCCCCTACCTTACTTGCCAAAGTGAGTTGCTTTCTAAATAGTTTAGAGATCAACAGCAAGTAGAATTACTGAATAAAATGAGGTGAGGGGTCTTAACCAGCTCCCTAACTCTGCTGTGCACATATTTGATGTGAATGTGCAAAGTTAGAAGATGAATGGGAGAGCTTCAATCTGCAAGGCTGCACTCACTATGAACTCTGAGTGCAAAATTGGAACCTAATGCAAGAAAATAAAATAGGCTCATTCTCTGAGGACTAAACAACTCATTCTGCAGAAAAACTGATTCTCTAACTTCAGTGAAACTTATTGCAAGAGGAAGTGCTTTCCAGTGTGAGCAAAAAACAGAGTCAAACCAAAGTCAAGTCAGTAAAAGGGAATTACTTGTTCAACTAAAAGTGCAAGCCCAAACGAAGCGGTACATGTCCGCAATGACTTTGCAAGCTAGGGGTGGGAGATATTCAACAGCTCCTGGAATTTGGACCACAATGAAACTGCCATTACAAATCACCTTTAACAAAAACCTTCCTATCTTAGCATGCAATTATTCATAAATATAATAGAGAGTCTTGGGCAGCATTTTATTTTAAGCATTTATTCTGAATTAAACAATAGATTGGACTGGTCTAAGGTGTAGATCAAATGCCTGATGAATTGATAATGCAGAAATTAGTATTTTGTGCTTCATCAAATGTTACTTTAAATATTTGCATACAAAAAATTTACATACAGAATTGTAACCCAAGTTTTGCCTAAAGCAGTGTCCTTCAAAACAATAAAAAAATCATAACAATGTTATTGTTATATTGCTTTTGTTGCAGAAGCCTAATATAGGCTAAAAAAATTTCTATCAATTGTATCTCAATTAAATTTTGTGTGTGGGTGAAATCAGAGATAACATCCAGGCTACAGCAACAATCGAGAATTGCACTGAGTACACCTTGTAGCGGTATGTTTTAGCTACTCACACCAGTCTCACAAGCATGTGAATGCATAATATGCTGTGTTTTAGAAGGGGATGGTGACTATGCAAGATGACCAAACTATTAGAAATAGAAAATTATCCCCTTATAGACTTACTGTTTGAACTTTGTGGAAATCCAGGTAAGGAGGATGGACCATTCATTCCAGGCAGAAGAACAGGAGGAAGGCCAGGGAGTCCTGGATAAGCTGCTGGCAAACTGATACCATGAAGAGAACTGCTGTCCATCATGCCTGGCTGCTGTACTGTTAATCCTAGCACATCAGTAGCCTTCTTTATGCGATCCAATTCTTGCTGTGCCATCAGCTGTCTAACCGTTGTAGGAGCCAAATAATCTTTCTCCCGATCCAGCTGACTTCCCACAGTTTCTCTCACCTTTGTAATATGTTGTTTGGAAAAGATATGATCTCTTATGGACAAACGCGCAGAATATTTCACACCACATAGAGAACATTCTGGCTTTGTCCCATCAGGTCCAGACTGATTTATCATGAATGGCTTTCCTATGTTAATTTTGAATTTCTTTTCTTTAGCCCGAGCATTCTGAAACCAGACCTGGACCACACGTTTGGGCAGGCCAATCTCATTCCCTAGCATTTCACATTCCTGCATTGTTGGAGTCCGGTAGTCACTAAAGCAAGCCTTGAGAACTTTAAGCTGAAGGTTACTCATTTGTGTTCGGAAACGTTTGTGGCCTGGCCGATCACTGTTTTTCGATTTAAAGGGATTGCTAGCTCCAAATGGATTAGGTGAGCTTGGATCAGCTATGCTTGAAGTTTCACTGCGGTCAGCATTATCATCAGGGTCATCAGTAATGTAGTAACTTTGGTCATGATCACCATCTTTTTCACTGAAATGTATTGAGGGGCTTGTTAGGGAAAAGATAAATTTATCATCGGTATTCTCATTTGTAGGTGTAGTTGCAGCTTTTGGTAACGTGTCATTCACAAGTGGTTTTGGTTCTTTGGGAGGTGATGCAGGTTTTGCATCCCCTGAACTGCCAGTCGTGTTTTCCATTTCATTGTTCCCCTCATCCCCAGTTGTGGCATCGCTAATTGCTGTATTAATTGACGAAGTCTCATCAAAGTCAGTCTTGTTTTGATCGTATCCAGAGTCAGCAGGAGGAGCATTCAAATTTTCTATATCCTCACTAGACTCTGCTTTAAAAGAAGAAGGACTTAAGAGGTTCTTTGGTGACATTTCTGCAGTTTTGCTAACAGGGGTTGATACAGTGGAGGCTAATTCATTTTCACTTGATAATTCAGTCTTTGCTAATGACAGTGATGGGTAATCAAAAAATATGTACTTTTGTGGACTTTCTCCTCCATCTTCAGTTGATATCAAAGGACTTGGAGGCAAACTATAACCAGCCTGTTTCCCTTCATTCCAATGTCGAGAGCGAATGTGACTTTCTAAAGCTGATTTGGCTTTAAACAGAGCTCGACAAAAAGGACATCTTTTATGGGACTGGGCTGGACCAACTGCACGGAATTGTCCCTTTCTTTCTCGGGCCCTTGTGTTCTGAAACCAAACTTGTACGACTCTCTTTTTCAGTCCCACTTCACGTGCAATGTGATCTAGCATCTTTCTGGTGGGGTTGGAATCTAGTAGGTACTTTTCATAGAGTATTTCCAGCTGCTCTGGAGTAATTGTAGTTCTTAAACGCTTATCACGATGTTGATCTTCTCCACTGTTTCCTCCCTCTTTCTCACTACAGTTATTGTCTTCTTTATCATCTAATTTTCGCTTCAGGGAACCAGAAACTGTAGCAGGGTGTGTCGTATGTGATGAGCCAGTTTGTGGTGGCATCTGAGCAAGAGAAGTATTAAGTAACTGTCCAGTCATCAAAGGATTATTGGGGTCAAATATCATATAGGGCATATCCATTGGTCTTTCTAAAAATTGTGAGTGAAGAAATTGGTTTTGGGCTGCTAGGAAATGCATGTGCTGGTGCTCTTGCCAAAGTTCTAGAGTTGGAAAGGCAACTGTACACTGGTCACATTGGTACTGTAATAACTGAGGAGGTAGACTGTTCTGTAGAGAAGTCATTGAAATTGGTAAAGGACTTGAAGGAACAGGTGTTGGTTGTGATGCAGAAGGAGGTCTCCCTACTATCTGTGATTGTTTTTGTTGCTGTGGTTGAGAAGCTGAGGGCTGAGGGTCAGAAGAGGTCACTGGAGTAGACTGTACTGGTTTGGTGCTTTGGGAAGTTGTATCAGTTTGCTTAGAGATGGTTTCATTTTGTTTTGGTTTCTCTGTGGACTCTGGTTTAGGAGAAGCCTTCTCGAGTTCTGGTTTGGGTGATGGAATCAAAGGAGTGCTAGAACCAGAGCCAGAGCTTGCTGCTGTGACTGCCAGGCTTTTTGATGAGTCATTTTGTCCAGAAACTGTGCAGTTCTTATACACTGTTTGATCAGAGGCATCCATAGAATCTTCAGTTTGGCTTTCATCTTGAGCATCGTCATCTTCGTCTTTATAACATTGCTTTTTCTGATGTGTAATCAAATCAAAGATCCTGGGAAAAACCACACTGCACTTTTTGCACTGATATTGCATGTTACTTGTTCGAATGTAACGCTCATTCGTCAGTTCCCTTTTCTCATTGTCTTTAGTTTCAGCTTGATTTTCATAACTTTTGCGAGCCTTTTGTCGTGCATTTTGGAACCATACGACAATAACTCGAGTAGGTAGGTTAAGCACAGTTGAAAGTTGTTCGATTTCATCATCCTTTGGATAAGCATTTGTGTCAAAGAAGTCTTGGAGGACACGAAGCTGGTAGTCAGTAAACCGAGTCCTAGATGATCTCTTGCTGAACGATGCATCAGACTTGTAAGGTTCTACAGCTGAAGGTTGAGGATCTATTCTGATATCTTCCAATACTGTTATGGGAGGGTTGCTGAAGTTATATGGAGAATCTTTATTTCTCTGCCGTTCTTTAAACAGTGTATTACGAAACCAGTGCTTGATAACTTTCTGTGAAAGACCAGATTTCTCAGCCATTTCTTGGATCTGCTCTTCACTTGGAGAATTGTTAATATCAAAATAAGCCCGCAAGATTTTTAACTGGTCATCTGTGATTCTCGTACGTGGACGCTTGAACTGAGAGTGACGCAGGAAGTTGGGATCTAATCCCAGCTGCTGCTGACAAAGCTGGGTAAGATCTGCAGATAAAGTATCCATTGGTGGCAACTGGAGGGCAAGCTGAGGAGGTAATGCAGGATGCTGCACTGGCTGCATCATAATTGGAGGGAAAAGAGGAAGATCAAGTGAGACGGGAAGCTGGACTTGAGGCGGGGCTGATGGTGGCGGTGGTGGAGGAGGAGGCGGTGGTGGTGGAGGAGGTGGCGGTGGTGGAGTGGGTGGTGGAGCTTGTAAAGGAGTGGGAGTTGTGTTTTGAACTTTTCCAGCCCCAGATGAAGAAGGCTGAGAAGGAGTTGGAGGAGGAGGAGGTGGTGGTGGTGGAGGAGGTGGTGGTGGAGGCGGTGGTGTTTCTGGAGAAGATGGAGAAATTGGATAAAGCTTGTCATATGCCTCCCTGTACTGTCGGGCAAACTTTTCTAATGCTCCATATGGAAAAAACTGTCCATGAACATGTTCTTGATGACTCTTCAGAATAAGAATGTTGGAAAAGAGCTTACTGCAGGTTCCACATTCCAGTTTGTCTGTGTTTTCACCATCACCAGTCTTGCTTTTTTTCTGTACTTTCTGTCTGTTCTCATTGTATTGGATAACTAACTCAAACCCGAAGTTCTCCAACAAAGCCTTGGCTGCATTCCCCCTTGCTCCAGAAGCTATTCTGGGTGGTGGGATGGCTGGTTCTGAGGATTTTGGCTTCTTCATATCTTTGTTTTCTTTTAATCCTTCATTCTCGTTAGTAAATTCTTGCTTTGGCTTCTCTTGTTTCTCAGAAATTTCTTCTGACTCCTTGTATGATGGCATATCCTTTATCAGCTGGCAGTCTGTAGTTACTAAGGTATTTTGCTCTGCTTTCATCAGCTTGCTACTTTGCTGCTGCTGTTTTTGGGACTGAAGCTGGGGTTGGGTGGATTGATACTGTTGTGCTTGTTGCTGCAGTATCTGTAGCTGGGTTTGGCCCACATGGTGCTGAGTTTGTATCTGCTGCTTCAAATCTTCTATCAGTGATCCCGTCATACCAGCCATTCCAGGCATACCGAACGTGGCAGAACCAGGCAAACCCAGATCTGGGCTTAAGCTGAATTCTGTCCCAGGTATATAGAATGGGAAAAGGAACTGAGGCTGTTGAAATTGCAGCAGCGCTTCTGGTGTCATTGGAAAGTGAGGCAAAAAAGCTGGGTTTAGAAACTGGGGCTGAAAGAACGCAGCTTGCTGTTGCAGTTCATGCTGTAATTGCATTTGAAGTTGTGCTGGTGACTGGGGTGGGTGATGTGTAGGCTGAGCAGAAATTAATTCAGAAGCTTGCTTTTTATTTAATTCTTTGGCATCTAAATGTGTTTCTTTGCTGTTAACTGCTGGTAAGCTCATAGATTCTAGCATTCCTTGGCTGGGGCTATTAACATTCCCTGATACACTATTTCCACTACTTATATTACCACTTGGTTCTAATTTTGCAGCCCTTGCCTTTGTCTGATGAAGCACAGATCTCATATGGATTTCCAATGTAGAACTTTGGCTATACGCAACATTACAAATGCTGCATTTGTAGGGTTTGTTGTCAGTGCTGCTGTTGGTTTCTTGAGGGACAGGACTTGATGCTTCCTGCAAAACCTTTTTGAGTTTATGTAGATGGGACACTGAGTTATAGTGGACCAAGAGAATGTTCTTTTGGGTGAAAGACTCTTTACACACTGTACACTTATATGGGCGAGATGGATCTAGAAATTTTTCCATAGTAAAATTTGGCCCTTTTCTAAAAGGTAAGGTCCGCTTTGGTTCTGAGCCCATATCGTCTGGAATAGAGCTACTGTCACTTCCTACAGGACTTGCTTTACCTTCCTGGTCCATCTCATAATCTCTTTCTATTTCCTGTTCTAGTGCATGATCATCTTGTGCCATATTTTCACTTTCTGCCCAGAGTTCACCATTGACAGGTAGAGATGCACACAGCTGCTGAAGTTCAGCTTCGTTGAGTTCAGGGTGGCCTGCTTCCAAGTGTTTTTTTAAAGCCTGGAATGTACGGAAGCTACGTTGGCACAGGCTACACATGGTAGCTGCCCGAATAGCATGATACTGGGAATGTATCTGAAGCTTCTGCATAGTCTTAAAAGCCAAGCTACAATGGTTACAACGGTACTTATAGACATGGCGGTCAGAAACAGAGAGCTGTTGTTTCTTCTGCTGTTCATTTAGCTGATCCGTCATTGAATCGATGGTCTTTATATCTTTACTGCTGCTCTTATTCCAATCCGGTGTTTCTGCAGATTCCTTAGGTGGCTTCTGTTCCTCGGTCTTAATTTCCATTCCAGTTTTTGATTCATCGATCCCAGGGCTACTTTTCTCATCCACAGGACTTTCACCTAGTTTAAGAAAGTTAAGTGTCTTTTACACAAATAGAAGAGAATAGCACATCACATAGTATTAATGCTTTTTTTTTAATCAGAAATCAAGAGAGACACCCGGTATGCCACGTGTTGGCCTAGCAAAGTATAGCAACCCATCCTTGCCCCAGAGAATAAAGCAGACAGGATCAACAGCAGGTTAAAAAAAAAAGTGCTAAAATCCAAACATGATGATCAGAACGGCAGTGGCAGCTGGTCTGGGAGTGGCACAGGGCTTCTCTTTGTCATAAGCTAGGAGTTTATCGGTACAATGGGAGCACCAAATACGAAACAGGAACAAAATGGTAAGAAAGTAGGAGGAATTAGAAACGGGGTCAATAGGTAGGACAGTTGATTAGAAAGGAGGAGGAAAGTGGTCTGAGGAGAGAGGGAGGAGCATGCTGTGAGAGGTAGCAAAGTAGCCTCCCAGCACCTAAGACAGCAAGCATTCAAGATAAGAAACCTGCCATTGGAAAGGCAGACAGTATCATTTGCCTAACTTTCCCCATTGATGTTGGTGAAGGTGCCACTATCTTTTAGGGCTAGGTTTTATTTCCTGGTTAAACAAGGAGGGTCTTACCTTCAAAGTGGCTAGGCCACTACCACAAGCAACATACACGTGGCATACACATGCATCCTAGTAGCTCTGTATGGGTGCAGTCAGGCAAATTCAGGCCCCTTGTTATTTTTCTCTTTTTATCTCGGTGGTTATATGCAAGCCAAAAAAAGGATTCACTTTACTGCGAAAGAAACAAGTGTTTTCTAAATTTCTAAATTGCCTACACCTAGCTTTTACATGTCTGGGCTTTTTCTTGCATACCTGGATATTTCCCAGATCCCTCAGCTGTAATGGTTGCAGGTGTGTCACGTTCAGATTTCTCTGAAGCAGCTGCTGGCAATAGCATACTATTGGGCATCATGACATCTGGTACAGGAACCTTTGAAAACCAAGAACAGTTTTATTACAGGAAAAGTCACACTTTAATACTATACAACAGTAAGAAATTACAATTCAAAGGAGCCACCGTATCTGGATAAAAGACTGCCAGTACTAAACCAAGATTCAGTCCTTGATACTGGTTTCTAACAGACCACAAATCCAGACCATTGGGTGGAGAATCAACTCAAAATAATCCTCAATAAGGTGATGCTATATAACTACATACACATATTTCATACCATATTTCATTCATCTCAACCCCTCTGTATTGTGCTGAGTCATTATTTTCCACAAAAAAAATATTATTTTGACATGGTTTGTGCAATTTTACGCTGAAGAACATTTTCTTGGTGAGGTTGGAATGGGATTTGTCCTCCAAACAGAGTTTGCTGGATATAGCATCCATCCCAATCATGGAGAAGGCAGTTCAAGTCCCTACCTGATTCAGGGTAGGTCTTGAAGTAGATATTCCGTACCCTAAAGAACTGACCTAACTGGATTGCTGCCCATTCTTGGACTTGCCTTTCTGTTTCATACTCACACATTTTATTCACAAAAAACCTAAAGGGTCTTTTACGCAGAGGCAGAAAGTATGAAACAGGACATTCTGTACAGTAAGATAATCGTGTTCTCCAGTCAGCACCACTTTTGATATTTTACAGTGAATTTCATGTAACATAATGCAAGTACAGCCCAGCTATACACAGGAGTCCTTCTACATTTGGGAACTACATTCTGCAGGGAACTCCTGTTACTTTACAAACACTAGTCACAATACCTCTGAAACTGGATATTATTAGACCTAATTTACAGTTGTGCACTTAGAAACATTGACAGCCTTGATTTTTCTGAAGTTCGTATCAGTGAGAACTGCAGGTTTTCAGCATCTTTAAAATCCACCTTCAGTTGTTTTCCCAAGGGATGTTAGTCATTGTATGAGTTGGCAACAAAACCTAGGAGTCCTGACCCATTCCCCTCCTCGGGCTACCTGAATACTGTATCACAACAAATACATTGCCCAGAGGGCCGAGTATATTTCTGTAGCACGTGCATCAGTATTTGGAACACTTACTGTCATGAGCAGTTTCTCCACACAGTCAGGGGACACACTGTGCAAATGCGTCAAATGAAGCTGGAGATGCATTTTGTTGCTGAGGACATCCTGGCAGAGGGGGCAGCAGATAACAGGTTGCATTGAATGCTGTGACAGGACATGCATCTGGATACGATTTGGGTCCCTACTATTGTAGTTACAATAAGGACATTGATAGAACTGAAAAAAATCAAATTAAGATGCAAGCTATTAGTCAGTGTTCTTTTTATAACTTGCTGATACTGCTGTTTTAACAGCATATCATCTCTTGTTTCATTCTTGAGTTATTTGAAAGAGTTCTAGAATGCAATTAAATTGTTAAATTTTCCTTTACCTGCTCATGACAAAATTTATTGTCCTCTGGAGGCTTTGATTTTTTAGCTACACCATCCTCTTCTTTTGCCAGAAGAAGCTGTTGTGCCCCTACCACAGTGTTCACTTTTGGTTCCTTCTCTGGTGTGACTATTCCTGTTCCGAAAACATAATTTTTAAGAACATATTTTAATCTTGAAAATATCCTGGTTTACAAAGGCTGTGATTCCAAAGGTTTGTATTGTATTCAAGGGTCTTTTTTTTAAGTTCTGAGAAAAAATATAGTTGACTAAAACTCTGGTAAGGACAAAGGTGAAAATACCCTTTTATCCTTGATGTAGACTTTATAAATACATTCAAAAATGGACTATTCTCTATTGTTTAGGTAACCTTAGGTTACCTTTAAAGATTAATCAATAATGTGCCTTCTTTAGCTGCTCAGTGTGAATTTGTGTATTATATTAAAACAAATCAGCTTTTGCTTAAAATCTTGTTTTCCAAAATAATTAATTTGCTGCTGCTTAATTACCCTCTCTCTTTTCTAAACTGTCTGAGCAATATGATTATTGTGCTGTTTTGATAACTCTTGCCTGGTTACAATTCTGAAGCTAAATATAGTGAGGCTTTCAAAGCAATACTGTAGAGAATAGGATTTCAGAGCTAATTTAATATTAATTATATACAAAGATCAGTCATTTGGGATTGCCTTAGATGTTTACACTGTGAATTTTTATAGTCTGGCATTTGTGATCAAAACCAGAATATAATTGTTTTCTATAGATAGTTCTACTATTAAGTATTAAATACTATATTTAATATTATGCCTGAACTAGCTGTGTAATGTGGCCCAGTCTTGCACACATCAAAGAAAAGAGTGCAATTCTAATTTCCCAGTCCATCAGAAAATTCTTTCCAGCGTCAATTTGCCAGATAATCTCTTCTGCTAGGCTGGATATTACAAGAGCATTGGGTAGGCATGTCACATACATCTCACGACAAACACAAAACCTCATTTACCAACCATTCCAATCTCATCATAGTGCGGCATCATCTGACCTTTTTTCTGCTGTTTATTATGAGTATTTCTAATTTTAACTTTCAATTTTCACCATCTTCCAGTCAATTTGCAACTAAATTATTTCCAGGGTGAGGACACTATCACTGGACACTGGGTGCAAATACATCTTGAAATGCAATGAAGCTAAACCATTGATTGCTATCAGACCCAACGTAAATATATAGTCCAGGGGTAATCTGATTGTATGCTGTGCATGAAGATTTATCTTGATTTTTTTCAATCCACATAAGGTTCATATAAATGAACAAATTGCACCTCATTGCACAATAACCTAGGATTAATTTAAAAAAAAAGGTTATGGATGTTTTGGCAACAAAGTAAACATGGACAAAGGAAATACTTGCATTTTTCTGTAGACAAAACCAAAAACTTTTTATTATTATTATTTTCATGTAGACTTTGTCCAATATTTCATGTTACAAGAGCAACATTGAAGAGAAGTAAAATAAGAGAACAGTTTTCAAGGTAGATACCAAATCCTTATGGTACAATAATAAACAATTGAAAATGTTTTCAGGGACATTTTCTGAAGGGCATATTTCTAAAAAAAACAGAAACATATTTTATGACCTATACGTTAATAGTGATTTCCCCACACATTGTTTTTCATTCCTAAGTTGCTAATTATTTCTTTTGGTGTAATTTAGACCAGTAATTTTTGAACGTTCTTGCTCAAATTAAAGTTTATTCCTGCCATATTTCCATACTTTTAATGACCAATTTGTCAACATCGGTTTAATATCCAAACAAGCCACTTTCAGAAGCCCCATGGAATTTTTACACTCTCAGGAACTGATCCTGGAGGCCTCATTTAGACTGCTCAGTCAGTGCTGTGCTGACAGCCTGAAGGACTAGCAGTGCTTAAAGGCAAAATCTACATGATGCAATCACATAAGGCACCATTTTATTACTCACTTTGGTTTATGATAATACAGTACTCCCTTCCCAATAGGTATTTACTTGGCAATACACTGTTATTATTTAAATGTCTTAACTGTGAGAATTATGGGAAGTAAAAAAGCGGCGTACTGTATTAACAGAGAAAGGTTGCTTCTCAGGTTTTAGAAGGATAGGTTCAAATTATTAACCTTTCTTCATTTCCAACTTTCAAAAACGTCTAACAGTTGACTACTGTTTCTTACCTCTATCATATGTCACTCTTAAAATGTCCCTTTTTAAAGACAAATGGGCCAGAATCCCAGCTGGTGTAAACGGACACTGTTACACAGGAAGTTGAATTTAGAAACCAAAATAAAACAATTCTGCCTTCTCTTCCCCTCACCATGCTAATTGTTCTCAACAGGTTGTTACAGAATTTAGGATTCAAATTCTGCTCCAAAATTCACTTGTGAAAATGCATTTAACTGTGTTTTGGCAATGGTATTTAACTGCTCGTGAAATTTAGCTTGGGGTGCACTCTATGGGCGCCTGGGCACACACAAGCTTAATACTACAATCATCTTCCACCACAGGATGGAATAACTTAATTACTTCAAAGGGCCCATAATAATCATGAAACACATAGTTCTTATTTCTATAAAAACAAGTGTGTTTTTTTGGTTAAATTTTCTTTTGCGGTTAATATAATAAAACCATGGAGTTATAAAACACTGTGCTGGGGTCAATAAATGCATAACAAAGCACAGCTCTTTACTGTGTTTGCTATGATATTTATATAAACTGTCAAAATTTACAGAGGCTTTGTTGTTTTTGTTGTTGTTTCTCTGGATTCATTCAACCTCAAGCACTGTTACTTCTTAAGCAACTGAAGTTACATCTGGCCTACAGCAAAGTAACCGAATCCGTGACTTACAGTGAGCTTTGCAAAAAAACAGGGGAGTTTATTCTTCCCTCTGGCATGGGGACACCACTTGCCCCTGCACATGGTAAGGATCGAACCCCCCAAGCCAGAGTCTACGTGCCAAAAGCAAAGATCGGCTCCTCACGCGAGCAAAAGGCCCAACTAGTACAGCTCAGTGCCTTGTCCGGCTATATCAACTGTCTGCTTTCCATGTTGAATTCACTGTTTTAAGGAGCTTCCTGTAGAGAGGCTGAACAATGTTACAGCCTTATAGGAAGGGTTTTGAAGGAGGAGGGAGAGAGGAGAGAAAGTATTATGGTCCTGAACATGCCAGGTGCCACTGTTCTCGTAGTTGGATATTCTACTGGCATGCTATTCATAGTAAGCAGATGTAGGAAAAGACTAAATCCAGTTGTTATCCACATTTTAAAGGCACACTTTTTATTCTTGAGAAACATTTGTTGGGTTTTTTTTCTAACTGTGGAACACAACTGTAATTCATTTTATAATATATAAAATACTCAGCATTATTTTAGATTAATAATGTAATTTCAATAAATTTAGCTCAAAAACTAAGTTTAATTATAAATAAGTGCCCTGAAATAGACTAGTCAATGATTGCCTGTCAGTTACAGAATTATTTAACTTGTGTAGGATTGCTAATATAAAAATGACATAATTCACTCCAATTCAGACGCCATCACCTTCGTAACACTTTTGAAACCCCAAAATAAAAATAAAAATATTCGTGTGACTAACAAGAAGGAGAAAGTTAATAAAATAACTATGCTAATGAAAAAAATACTGATTAAAAAATATGAAAAAAGGCCACAATCGAAATACCATTTTCTTATTTATGAATCTATGTATTTGACAAAGATTGCATAATTTAAGACTTCTGACACATCAGATGATGTTATTCAGCCTCAAAATAATTCTAAAATTATAATTACTGGTATTCTTTCTAATTAGAGTAGAATGAAAGGATAATTTTCATTGCAATAATGAAGGTTAATTTCCATCCTTCCTTGTGTTTACTACCTTATTAAAAAGTGCTCCCCTTAGCCATGGCAAAGACATATTACATTTTCAATGCAAATGTATTAATCTGGATAAATTCCATATTAATTCTTGCACTGCATAGAGCTGTAATTTGGATTATAATTAATCTAAAGTGGCACTAGATTTAAATGACAATATAAATGAGGCATTAGTAAGCTTTTTTATTCTGAATGAATATTCAACAAACATAACTTGTATATTGCCAAGTTTCATTTTGAAAGCTCTACTCGTTGAGATAAGGTAAGCAATACAGCACAGCAGCTTACATAAACATACTGTTACTAAATACTTGTTAATCCTTTCTCGTCTAATAGGTTCTATGCTAAAGAGGGGTCACACTACTTTCCTGTGTAACTTGTTAGTATTGTGATTAATTTATTGGTTTTCCTGAGATTTCTTTGGCAAGACTTGCAACACTCAATTCGTGAGAAAGCCTAAATTAACATTCAATTATACATAAGCAGTTATGCAGTCATTAGAAATACTCGTCAGCTGAATGAAAATTAAGATGATGGTCTGAATGTTATACATGCAGAATTAATTTAGATTAGGAAAATAAAAGTTTCTAAAAGACTTAGGATTTTACAGTACAAACTATTTTCAGCAAAGCACAAAGGCAATCATGTATTTCAGCCCTTGTTTTTATATGAATCTTACTGCAAAGTTATTTGTGTAATTGCTAGCACGGGAATGCAGAACAATTATGCTGTTTTTTTGTAGTGCACCCAGTAGGCATCTGGATATAGGTTTGTCCTAATTAAACTTGGCCCTTATGAGTGGCTAATCCTGGTGGAATTTTGAGAATTCCCCTTCAGTATTTTTTTTTCTAGATTCCATTTTTTTTTTGCTGGAGCTTTAATACCGTATTCTTTCTTGAACAACTATAAATGGACTTGCCTAAGAAAAAGAGAGGGCTGATAAACTCCCTGAAGCAGTTCACAGTGTCCCCCAGGCAGAGGGTATGGTAAAAAAGGCAGGCTGCAGGCGAATGTCCCCCATCTCCTGGTGAGTGTCCAGGACAGCCTCCCACAAGACTGCACAGAAGGACCGATGTTGGCCTGGGAGCACGGCTTTACTGCACTACAGACAGTTTTCACCAAGTCAGAGACCTGGCCAAGGGGGATGTATATTTTAAACCACAACACGGTTTGTTGCTCAACATCATACTTGTCATCATTGGCCTTTCTTCAGTCTCTTGAATTCAAAAAATATAGTGACTGAAGAGGAACTGAGGTTTTAAACTGTGGTGGGTACCGACCTTAACATGTCAACAAGCAAACTTAAAGGAAGCTTTAATCTTTAAGTCAGTCTTCTGAATTGATTCGGCACAGAGAGGACCATCTATAATATT